>CAHIKZ030005175.1:367500-447500 GCA_903632075.3 Acanthosepion pharaonis | reverse complement strand
TAGCTTTCTTTCAACATACGGTCAGTTTTAGACCCACTGGAGTGACAGATTGTATTCAGTTTCTACTTTTTCCTCAGATTATGTCATTTGCAGTGGTGTGCAGCAATATGAACCTGTTTTCGGGGTTTATGATGAAATTTGTTTGGCCTGGAAAGATATTGCGTCATCCGTGATTATATCAGATGTTTAACACACCCAAACACTATTGTCTTGACTGTCAATTAGTTGTCTTATGGCCATTATCTGTGACAGACATTACTCCAAGGAAGTGTACGAAAATTATAATGCTGCATTAACACTCTGGCAAGCCTTACCAGTGAACAAATCAAAGTACTATAGACTGGCTCGGAGACTCTCCTGATTTAAATCTAATCGAGAATCTGTGGTCAATCTGCAAGGAACGATTTCGTGGAATGGACATACGAAGTACTAACATGTGTACTGGGTCATGTTTCATTGGAAAAATACGGAAAAATAAGTAAATAATAACGTAATTATTTGTTTTGTTTCAATTAATTTTGCACAAAGTTATATATATATAAATGAGATAATGACATATATATATATTTGCATAATTGAAAGGTTTTCTTGTGACATTTTCTTATAGACATATACTGAAGGGCTGAAACGTTGTAATAAATATGGCAACAAAGATGAGGACAATAGTCCGAATAATGTAAATAGTGTACATAATACATCATCACAGAAATATAGACAGATACTGAAAGGGCGAAACGTTGTAATAAATATGGCGACAAAGATGAGGACAATAGTCCGAATAATGTAAATAGTGTACATAATACCTCATCTCAGAAACATAGACAGATACTGAAAGGCCGAAACGTTGTAGTAAATATGGCGACAAAGATGAGGACAATAGTCCGAATAATGTAAATAGTGTACATAATACCTCATCTCAGAAATATAGACAGATACTGGAAGGCCGAAACGTTGTAATAAATATGGCGACAAAGATGAGGACAATAGACCGAATAATGTAAATAGTGTACATAATACATCATCTCAGAAATATAGACAGATACTGAAAGGACGAAACGTTGTAATAAATATGGCGACAAAGATGAGGACAATAGTCCGAATAATGTAAATAGTGTACATAATACATCATCTCAGAAACATAGACAGATACTGAAAGGCCGAAACGTTGTAATAAATATGGCGACAAAGATGAGGACAATAGTCCGAATAATATAAATAGTGTACATAATACCTCATCTCAGAAATATAGACAGATACTGAAAGGCCGAAACGTTGTAATAAATATGGTGACAAAGATGAGGACAATAGTCCGAATAATGTAAATAGTGTACATAATACTTCATCTCAGAAATATAGACAGATACTGGAAAACGTTGTAATAAACCGAAACGTTGTAATAAATATGGCGACAAAGATGAGGACAATAGACCGAATAATGTAAATAGTGTACATAATACATCATCTCAGAAATATAGACAGATACTGAAAGGACGAAACGTTGTAATAAATATGGCGACAAAGATGAGGACAATAGTCCGAATAATGTAAATAGTGTACATAATACATCATCTCAGAAACATAGACAGATACTGAAAAGGCCGAAACGTTGTAATAAATATGGCGACAAAGATGAGGACAATAGTCCGAATAATATAAATAGTGTACATAATACCTCATCTCAGAAATATAGACAGATACTGAAAGGCCGAAACGTTGTAATAAATATGGTGACAAAGATGAGGACAATAGTCCGAATAATGTAAATAGTGTACATAATACCTAATCTCAGAAATATAGACAGATACTGAAAGGCCAAAACGTTGTGATAAATATGGCGACAAAGATGAGGACAGTAGTCCGAATAATGTAAATAGTGTACATAATACATCATCTCAGAAATATAGACAGATACTGAAAGGCCGAAACGTTGTAATAAATATGGTGACAAAGATGAGGACAATAGTCCGAATAATGTAAATAGTGTACATAATACATCATCTCAGAAATATAGACAGATACTGAAAGGCCGAAACGTTGTGATAAATATGGCGACAAAGATGAGGACAATAGTCCGAATAATGTAAATAGTGTACATAATACATCATCTCAGAAATATAGACAGGTACTGAAAGGCCGAAACGTTGTAATAAATATGGCGACAAAGATGAGGATAATAGTCCGAATAATGTAAATAGTGTACATAATACATCATCTCAGAAATATAGACAGATACTGAAAGGCCGAAACGTTGTAATAAATATGGCGACAAAGATGAGGACAATAGTCCGAATAATGTAAATAGTGTACGTAATACATCATGTCAGAAATATAGACAGATACTGACAGGCCGAAACGTTGTAATAAATATGGCGACAAAATGAGGACAATAGTGTGAATAATGAAAATAGTGTCTCTCTCTTTTTCTTTACTTTTCTTTCTCCCTTTATTTCTAATCTATTTTTTACGCATCAGATGTGCAAAGAAAAGCGATCTGAAATCAGCAAAAACCAAATACTTTTATAACAAATCACGCCTGAATGCCAAAATCATGTGGGTTTTGCCCAGTGTGCGTAACAGAAACATTGAGACAACTGCAAATCGGACTTACACAACAAAAAATTCTGAAGAACAAAACGTTTTCTTCCGCACTCATCTCGTCCGAACGCCTAAAACAACAAAATGAGAATTATTTCAATAAAACAAAAAAAAGAACAATGAGCATACAGAAAAATAAAATCAGATGTAAATATCATCAATTATTTGAAGGAAGAATGTTATGTTGACGAATTTTACAACAGAATTGTCACAGGAAACGAAAAGCAACATAATTTAGATATAATTAACTTATTCAAGGAGAAATGTTTGTATTAATTCCACACCAATGACAATCTCTTTCTTATTAATGTTCGCTGCATTTATATTGTAAAATCATAAGCAATACATTTACATTATGCATATAATAATCTTATTCTATCAGTAATCCTTGCATAAATTCCTGACCGATGACAATTTATCTCTTCCTGATTTTCAATGCATTTCTATTATAAAATTCAATAGAAAATTAATTTACATTATTACGCTGGAAGCTTTGCACATTCTATAATACTTTCCTTAATTCCTGACCATTGACAATCCCTTTTTTTTCGTGATTTTCAAAGCGTTTCTGTATTATAAACACATTGAAAACGTACGATCATTGACGTTAAGCAGCTTCTTGTCTGGTCACTAAGTAGATGGGTGACCACTTGGGAATACCAGATGCTTTAAACATGGATGTGCGGGTGGTGTAATGGATAATGGCTCGGAATGATTAATTTGAGAGCCGAGTTCCAATTTCAGTTGGGCTCGTTTTATTCACCTACACGCGAATAACCTAGGGAAAGGTATGACTTTACCTCTTATTTCTCCCACATCAACTATGGTAAGACTTCTATAACTAAATCATTATTATCACAAAAAAAAAAAAAAAAATTCTTACACTGTAAAAATACTTTCTGACTTTGAAGAACCAGAAAAGGGTTGATAAGCCGTAAATATGAATCAGTCAATCAATGAAGTGCTGATTAGCTATACATGTCTTTTAAATTTATTTACATTCTCTGGAATTAAATGGCGTTACCAGAAAGTCAATGTGCAGTTTATATATTTATTGTAATAAAGAATTGATTCCTCACTTTATAGTGATTTTCCAAGCGTGGCTTAGATGTGGCACAAGGCCGAAAGTATAGGTGACACAGTGAGGATCGAACTCACTACTCGGTCGTAATTGATCTAGCGAGACAGGGTTGCTAACCACTACACAGCCTCGAGGTACCTTAAGCATTTTCCAAGCGTAGCTTAGATGTGGCACAAGGCTGAAAGTTTAGGGGACACAGTGAGGATTGAACACACTACTGAGTCGTAATTGTTCTAACGAGACAAGCTTGTTAACCATGACGCCGCCTCGAGGTAACCTGATTCCTTACTTTATATATACATTATAATTTCTTGTTTCTTTATCAAATTCTGATTAGGTATGGATCCACCTCTCTTTCCCTCCCAACTATGGGTTAATTAGTAAGAATTTTATCACTAAATCCTTATTATTCCCCCCCCCACCTCAAAAAAAAAAAAAAAAAAAACTAAAAAAAAATCTTACAATCTGAAAATGTTTTCTGGCTCTAAATAACTTGCAATGAGTTGATAAGTTATAGAAACCAAACCAATCAAGCAAGCAAGCTTTGATTGATGATTTTAATATAATTAACAAATCTTTTATCTTATACATATATTATGTCTAATGCTGGAATTAATTCTTGACCACTAACTATTCCTTTCTTCTTGATTTTCAATGTACATCTATTGAAAAATCAGTAGAAAACATTTACATTACACTAATCATCACCACATTCTATTACGTATTCATGCTTTTAGCCTTTCCTCTATGTGATTGTTTTATATAATTCTATAGTAAAATAAAAATTAATATAATTCTATAGTATCAGGTCATTCCATAAGTTCTGTCCGAATTTTGAATAAAGAAAACAAATGACCAAGTGTTACAATTAGTTACAGATTCAATCAACAATGTATTTTCCCTGATTATCTATGACTTCCTTCCATCTATTAACAAGCTTACTAAATCCATTACTGTAAAATTCTTTTGGCTTTGATTTGAAGAACTCACAAATGTCAGTTTTAACCTCTTCCTGTGTTACAAAAGCTGTTTCTTCCAAATGATTCTGTAAGCTACGAAACAAATGGTAGTCTGAAGGAGCAAGATCGGGAGAATAAACTGGATGTTGAATTTTCTCCCAACCAAGTTTTTCGATCTTTTGTGACGTGATTCTTGCTTTGTGGGGTCGCGCATTGCCCTGATGAAACATCACCCCTTTTTGATTCACTAGAGCAGGGTTTTTTTTCCTCAAATCTTGGTTCAAACGCTCTAATTGCTGACAGTATATCTTAGCATTAATTAATTAGGTGGTAAGAATTCAAAGTGGATTATTCCTTGGCGATCCCACCAGATTGAAAGAAGAACCTTATGCCCATGAAGTTTCCTTCTCGGCTGTGGCTGGGGTCCTTCCCCTTTACCAAGCCACTGTCTACGACACTTAACATTTCGATAAAAGATCCATTAATTTTATTGTTCTCTGAAATAAAATTTGATCAGTTTAAATGCATCTAAACATAAAAATAATGTTCAGCTGCTCCATTAGATATTAAAAATATTCTTTAAATTTTGTTCATTTAAACAAAAGGTATAATTCGGACAGAACTCATGGGATGACCTGATAAAATTAAAATTCTATAATAAAATAAAAAAAAACACAACTATTCACATTGCACGTATAATTGTCGGATTCATTTTGTGATTTTTGCATTAATTCCTAACAATTTTTGACAAATTTGATAGTAAGATCAATGGTAAAATTATTTACATTATACATATTTGTATATAACAGCCGAATTCTGTTAGTATCCTTTGCATTAACTCCTGACCACAGACAATCCCTCGCTTTTTGATTTTCAGTCACTGACTATCCCTTCCTGATTTTGCTTTACTTTGATTAAAATCAATTGTAAATGCATTTATATAAAACCTATATTTTTTTCTGTTAGTAACGCTTGCATTAATTCCTGACCATTGACAATGCCTTATTTTTCCTGAGTTTCATTTTAGAACATGTGCGAAAAATCTTCCAGTGTACACAATATCAGATATGGAAATTTGTAGACATTGGAATCACCACTGCACTGTAACAGTTTCAAGCGATCTTAAGACACACTCACGAACACAGACATTTGTATGTGTGCATGTGTATATGTGTGTTGGCGTACGCATTAGATTAAGGTCCAGCGTCACTTTATGCAAGTGCATCATGTCTTAAAAGGCTTTTAATATTTGTTGAAAAAATATATTAACATTTAATAGAATATAATAAAATTTCAGTTAAACAATAAAGCAAGAATTATTTGATTTATAAATCAAATAACAGTAAAAAAGAAATTGTCAATAAACTGAAAGTGCTAAACTTCAAATCGTCAATTTTATCTTAAATATTTTCCTCGAATCGTGAAGAAATGTCTGCTAATAATCAGCTCTTATTTTCATAATCTCCTAAGATTTTGCCCAATTAATTCCAAAATTACACAGCCCATCGGGGTTTAGAGCCAGTTACAATTTGAATCGCTGTTTTGTCAGTACACGGTGATAAATTTTATGACAAGTTTCTTCGAGTACAATTTTTCTCTCGTCGTTACCGTCTCGCAATCTGTCCGTTCCTCTTTGTTTTGTAAACGTGACCATTCATTTGATCTGAAAATTTAATTTGCTATTTTCTGATCAATTAAATTTGATTCTAGCAATAACGTCATTATCGACAAATAAAGAATTTATATTCCTTGCAAGTTCGGTGCCATTTTTGGCTCAGCTTGAAGTCGTTCAAGTATAAAATGCGAAAATCATGAGTTGTAAGGTTTTCTATATTTGGCTTTAAAATGGGCTACAAATTAATGGAACGAAATGAAATTTTATCGAAATAAACTAACAAATAATATACATTTTTCGAATTTCTCAAATGAAGCATTTTCAAATGTTATTTTCAGTATTTGTTTCTTTTTAGATTGTTACCGCCCTTTTATAAAAAAGCTCAGGCCATTTTGTATTTTACGACTTTTATATAAACAGTAAAATTCAAAACAAGGTAATTAAATATGATATGTCGCTTGTTTTATATGACGGACGTCATAACCGACTCGGTCATGGAGAACTAACAGATAAAATTCAAATTTAATCATATGGTTAGATTATTTTTTATCTGTTAGTAGTACACTATTTACATTATTCGGACTATTGTCCTTATCCTTGTCACCATGTTTATTACAACGTTTCCACCCTTCAGTATCTGTCTATATTTCTGAGATGAGGTATTATGTACATTATTTACATTGAACTCACATTTGCTATTTGATCAAATTCCCGAACTAACGCTTTAATAAATTAGGCTATTGTCGAGTACATTTTGGACGTGCTATACAAGTTTAGTTTCCCGATAGCAAGTTCGATTTTACTGCTTTTAAACTAAAATATCTGTCTATATTTCTGAGATGGGGTATTATGTACACTATTTACATTATTCGGACACTTGTCCTCATCTTTGTCTCCATGTTTATCACAACGTTTCGGCCGCTGTACGCTCCGGCCTTCTTCAGGTGGTTGAAATGCCGGACTGAACCATTTATTTCGCTCACTAGGGTAGTTTGTTCTAGTTCCACGTGCCATGTTTAATGGATGTCACTTATCAGTTACTTCCTGTTAATTCCCCTCTGAAAGTTCTCCACTGCCTTAACCGGGTATTGAACTCACACTCTTTGGGTCCTGTCACTGGATCTAACTAACGCCTTTATCGACTGTGCCATGTGTCGCACTTACCGGCCTCTGTCAAGACGCTTCCCAGGTATCTAAACTTCAGCGTCTGCTTGATTCTAATGTTCCTGACCTTCAGATCACATTTCGGGCTCATCCACTTATTGATGACAATGCATTCTGTCTTCTTGTTGTCTATGCTTAGTCCCTTCTTCACACTCTCCGTCGCTACCTTCTGTAGGAGATTTTGTAATTTCATTTCCGTGTCTGCTATCAGTACTGTGTCACCTGCGTATCTTATGTTGTTAAGATTGTGGCCGCCAATGTTAAATCCTGGTAAGGTTTCCAATTCTCTCAGAATTCCTTCGCTGTATAGGTTGAACAGGTCCGGTGAGAAGATGCATCCTTGCCTTATACCCCTTTCTATTTTTGTATATTCACTGAACTCGTTCCCTATGCGCATGCATGCTGTTTGCTGCCAGTATAGGTTCTTGATTATTCTATCTTTCCCGAATATATCAAGGTTGCTGGGCAGTTTCACCAGATCCTTGTGGCATACCTTATCGAAGGCCTTTGCATATCCTATAAAACATAAGATAGACGTCCTTTTACATTTGAATCGCGCATCAATATCGCGTTCCTTATTCCGGTGTCTTTAACGAACCGGCACTCTTCTCGTCCTCTTACTGACTTGATTATGCTGCGTGCTCTGTTTATCAGAATACGGATCACGTGGCTCATTAGGCTTATTGTTCGGTGGAGTTAAAATAACCTATGGAGTTCGATATGCCGCTAAACAAAATCAACCAACCAACCAGTCGCTGGTATTGGAAAAGTGAAATAATACTAACACCTTATTGACTTAGCCATTGATAGCTTATGCAATGCACGCCTACTTACATCGTCACCAATAAAGTACAAAGCACGAGAATATTACTATTTTCAGATATTGCACTTAACTATTTAACATTTTATTGTTACGGCATTTTGCGTCTCGTGGAAAAGTTAGTGGCTCGGAAAGCGAAACCGGTGATTGGAGGTTGAATCTCGGTGACAATCGTTACGACCGTTTTGCACAACTGCACTTGGAGAAGGTAAGAATCCGTCTTTTCTTTCCTCGGACAAGTATTTGACTCACTAGCCTTGATTGGCAAGTAGTCTATAACCTTCTTCTAGACAGGAACAACTTACAACTTTCTACCTTGTAGGCCTTAGGAATGTTTGCTTTTTAACTATCCATCCCAATTCCTGTTCTGCTATCTATTTATACAGGCTAGTTAAGTAGGTTACTGGAAGCCTCAAAACTGCATCCACAATTATTTCCACTCAATGGCTTCTAGAATAATTCGTAACACAACTGTCACCGCCTAACCAAAATAATCATTAGAGCAATGCAATAGCCTACCCAGAATACATCACTGACCTGTATATATATATATATATATATATATATATATATATATATATATATATCAAAATAGTGGAGCAAAAACACAACGTATATGTCCTGACGACATAAAACAGACTGTTGTCCTTTGACGTTGACTTCAATGACTACGTTTATATTTACATACGCTCTAGGCCCTTATTGACTATATTATTAGTAAGAAAACTAAGGAATTTCATTCCCCTAAAATCCAGGGGCCTTCTAAATGTCCGGTTTATTTGAAGATTCCCTGGATTGGGGATAGTGGTCAGGGCTTAATTAAGCAGGTTAGCAAGTCGGTTTCCGGTTGTTTCCCATCAGTTGCTTTACATAGCATTTTTCAAACTAGGTCTGCGTTTCCGTCTTTTCGCAAGGATGTATTGCCCTACATCAAATTGAGTAATTTAGTATATGAATTTAATTGCCAGTGTGCTGCTGGTTATGTAGGGCGTACAACCTTGCATTTGGAAACTAGAATTAATCAGCACGTACCTTCCAAAATACGACTTGGTAAAATAGATAGAATATGCTATCTTCCCCCCATGAATATGGAATCGGCTATTGCTCAACATTTAGTTGAGAATATAGCTTGTGCCAAGTTGTATAAAAAAGAGTGGTTTAGAATTATTCATACAGCCGATTCCAATAATCATTTGAAGATTTTGGAATCGGTCTGTATAGGATTAAAAAACCTTCTCTCTGCCGGCAGAAAGAATTTTTAAGGTCTCTGAATCTGTTGGGGATATTTTATTTTAACTGTCCCTCGCTAATTTATTTACACGATCCTTCCCTCGTTACAAGTATATATACTTGTTCGTTATTTTAGTGTGTTTCCCCTCTTTTTTGCTCTTCAATATCGCTATTATTCATTTCGCTTATCCAACGATTGTCTCCTGATGAGATGTTGGCTGAAAGGGCCCTAGAGACTTTTAAAATTAAAATCAATGGTTTCCTTGTTTTTAAACTATATATATATATATATATATATATATATATATATATATGTGTGTGTGTGTGTGTGTGTGTGTGTGTGTGTGTGTGTGTGTGTGTGTGAAAATATATACTCTTAAGGTGTGCTATATTTATGGATAAAGTGCTCACTATCAGAGATAGAGCGTGTGTAAATATAAAAGTTAACATTGAAGTCAACACTCAGAGGCGACAGGCTATTTCATGCTAGACGCAATCGTCAGGCCACGAGTGGTGTTTTTGCTCGGCTATTTATATAAACTGTTCAGTGGTGCATTATGGGTAATCTATTTTGGCGGTTATTTTGTCGGAAGTGGTTTAATTGTTTATTTGTTTATTTATTTAGGTTAGATTATTTTCCTTGTTTTTTTCATTTTTATTTTTGTTTTATTTTCATTTATCTCACATATTTATTCATTTTTTATTTTAATCGGTGTTATATTAACGGAGTAAAAACTTTGTTTGTATAAAATCTAAGTATAATACAAAGTTTATTCGCAGTGCCTTATTAGTGGTCTCCAATAAAACTTGGGTATATATATATATATATATATATATATATATATATATATTTCTAAAAATCGCTTGAGGATTAAATAAAGCTGGATTTTAGCTTCTAATTTTGAAACATGAGAACTCTTATGTAGTGAGTGAATCATATTTTTCAAAAAAAAATAATTATATATATATATATATATATATATATATATATATATATATATATATATATATATATATATATATATATATATATATATATATATATATATATATATATATATATTAAAAAAGAAGAGGGGTGCCGCAAACGTTTTTGGTTGTAATGTGGATTTATTGAGAAAAATATTATACTTTGTTTTTACATAATTTCACGACACGTGTTTCTGGTCTGGTCTCACAACCGTCTTCAGGTGAAAGTGGAGATTTTTACATATTATTAAAATAATTAATTTTTTTCTTCATGTTCAATGTGGAATATTCTCGATATGAGACATTCTGTTTGTGTGTTGGCAATCCGAATTTTCTTTCTAGAATTGTTGTCTGTCAATTTTATATTGCTTTTGTGTAGGGAGACCCTGTTGTTCAGTTGTTGGCTGATGCCTATATATGACTTCTTACATTTTGTGCATTTAAGTGCATAAACTACATTTTTGGAGTTGCAGTTTAAGTTTTTGTTTATTGTGAATGTTTTTTTTGGGTTTTCAAAAGTGTAGGAGTTTCCTTCTATAATGATGTCACAAACTCCACATCTTTTTTTGTTGCATTTTGTGACTCCCTGTATTTTGTGTTGACTAAATTTAGATGAGGTTAATATGTGTTTTAGGTTTCTAGATTGGCGTTTGCTCTTAATTATTTTGGTTGTTTTAGTATATTATTCAGTTTATTATTCTTGCTAAGTAAATCTAGATTTTTTGTGATTTCTGGGAATATTTCTGGGTTGTTTTTTTTTGTACGTTGAGACATATGCTAGAGTTTGTTCGACGTTACGTTTCTTTTTATTTCTAAGTTGGTCTAGAGGAATTTCTTTCAAAAGTTCAATACCTTTTGTTTATTAGTGTTGTGGGGTAGCCTCGTTTCTTGAGAGTTTTATGTAGTTCTTCTAAGCGGATTTTTCGGAGATGTTTATCAGTCACTATTGTACAAATTCTACGTGCTAGGGAATAGGGGATGGATTTTAGGCAGCTTTTTTGGGTGATGGCTCTTGAAATGAACGTATTGTTGGGTGTCTGTGGGTTTGTGGTAGATATCTGTGATTATGTGGTTGTTTTTATTTCTAATGAGTATATCTAAAAATGGTAATTCGTTAAAATTATATTCTTGCGTGAATTTGATTTTTTGGGTGTAAGTTTTGAAGTAGTGTATGGAATTGGTTAATATCACCCCATGATGATTTCCAAAAGATGAAGCAATCATCTAGATATCTTTTCCAAGATTTAGTGAATTGGGTCTTTATATTTGTCCCATATATTTGTTCTATCTTTTCATAGAGGTTTTCTTCTAGGTAAGCTAATGTTAGGGTGGCATATGTTGGTGCCATTTTTTGTTCCCATCGCAGTACCTAGGGTTTGGATATAGTTTTTGTTGTCAAATTCAAAGGTGTTATTGTTTAGAATTAGGTCTATACTATCGATAATGAACTCTTTAGTGAATCTCGGATGTAGTATTTCTGGATGTTTTTCAATCCAGAATGAGATCGCTTTTTTCCCTAGTTCATGGGGTATGTTACTGTATAGGCTACTGATGTCAAAAGTTGCCATAAGCGTTCCCGGATCTACCTTTTGTGGTATGCAGCTAAGGAAATGGATATCGTCTCTGATGTGGCTTTTAATTTGTTTAGTATATGGTTGCAATATTATGTCTATTAGGTTACTGAGTTTGCTAGTGGGACAGACTGGTCCTGCTACTATGGGTCTGAATGTAAGGTTACTGGGGTTTGGGATGCTAATGTATTCAGATTTTGTGTATGTATAGCTGCTTTTATTTCACTCGATTTATGAACTTTAGGTAGTCCGTAGAAATTACTTGTTTTTGGTACAAAGTTTATTAGGAAATCCTTCTCTTTTTTTGTTAATATTTTATTATGTGTTGTGCAGAGTTTTGTAATTTTGTTATAATGTTTTTGTCTATGTTAGTGTCAATTACTTTTGTAGCTGTTCCTATCCTCTAGTGTTTCTAGAATTTTGTTTTATAGTATGTTCTGTCCATGATTACTATAGCGCTGCCTTTTATCTGCTTCTTTTTTATAATTATGTTATTATTTTTTCGAATGTTCTCTAAGGCTAGTCTTTGTCTATATGTGAGATTGTCGAATGATTTGGATTTTTCCTGTAGGTCAAGGTTCCAGAGTTTTTCAAAAAATATATTTATCTCATTGGTATTGTTATTTTTGTTTGGGAATAAATTGGATTTGTTTTTTACTAGTGACTCATCTGTACTACTTTCGCTATTGTTAAATATTTCTCTTAGTCTCAGTTTGCGTTCAAATTCCTTAATGTCTTTTTTTAAGTCTACTATATTGCACACAGGGTGACCAAATACAATGATCGCTCACATACATGGACGCACACTCATATACGGGAGACACGAGGAGAGATATATATATGTGTATGTACACATACATACATTTATGTATGTATATGCGGATGTTGACAACTTAAGAAGTACCTGTGTGTGTGTGTGTGTGTGTGTGTGTGTATGTGTGTGTGTGTGTGTGTGTGTGTACTGGTTCCATGTAGCTTGGGAAATATGTGTATATGTGTGTGTGTACTGACTACTTGTGGTGGGATAGTGTGTATGTGCGTATGTGTGTGTATGCGTGTATAAGTAAATAAGTTTACGAATTCCTCGTAGTAAGGAAATATACGCACGCATATATACACGCATGCTGACAGGAACACGCCAAAATAGAAACAGATCCAAGAGCACATTTGTTTCACTAAAACATTAAAAGATTAAATACCGATAACTACTCGCTGGACAAACCTTAATTGTTTTATGACCCTTCACGCAGAACTCTTCATTGACAATTCTAGAAAGAAAATTCGGATTGCCAACACAAAACAGAATGTCTCATATCGAGAATATTCCACATTGAACATGAAGAAAAATTAATTATTTTTAATAATATGTAAAAATCTCCACTTTCACCTGAAGACGGTTGAGACCAGACCAGAAACACGTGTCGTGAAATTATGTAAAACAAAGTATAATATTTTTTCTCAATAAATCCACATTACAACCAAAAACGTTTGCGGCACCCCTTCTTTTTTATATACATACTTTTCTCTCGTTGGAACCACTACAACATATTTCTTTTATATATATATATATATATATATATATATATATATATATATATATATATATATATATATATATATATAAAACTAAAGTATAATAAAAGTTTATTCGCAGTGACTTATCAGTAGTCACCAATGAAACTATATATATATATATATATATATATATATATATATATATATATATATATATATATATATATACTAATAAATATACATTTTATTATACATAAATATATACTAATAAATATACATTTTATTTTTTTTGGTTTTTATTTTCTGAACACGGGGGTGCATATCTGAAGGCAATGAATGTAAATATTGTTCCAAATTAGATGCAGACCCCGACGTTTGTGTAAACAGAAACCTTTACTTAAAAAATTAAAAAAAATGTTTTCTTGTTTATTTTCTTTCCCCAAAATTGAATTTACGGAAACCAATCTGAATACGTCTCTTTGTGTATCTATATATGCTATCTAAGTGCATATTATTCCCGTGCCTAGGTGCGCGCACAGGCGCAAACAAACACAGACATGTATGGGCTTATGTCAGAATCTGAAAATTCGGTCCTGACTACAATTCAATACTCTCATTCATATATATATATATATATATATATATATATATATATATATATATTTAAATGTTTTATATAGATATTTATATTTACATACGCTCTATCTCTGATATTGAGCACTTTATTCCATAAATATAACACCATATATATATATATATATATATATATATATATATATATATATATATATATATATATATATATATATATATAACCGAATGTAAAAGAAGCAAAAGAATATAGATTCAAAAGTTCATAACATTCATTTACAAAAGGAATCAGTATACGAAATTGACCAGTAGATATTCATTATAAAATGTTACATTGGAACAAGTTTCAATTTAACTGTTTATAATATATATATATATATATATATATATATATATATGTATATAAATAAAAAGAAAGAACAGTAAGATATAAAATCCGGTGTTCTTATAGATATTTTATTTTTACAAAATAGTGCTCAATGTAAATTTACAGAGCATTAATATTATAAATTAATTGATTTAAAATATGGTTATTTTCGCTACACAGTTCCAACCATGTTTCAAAATAGAAGCTAAAACCCTAATTTTATTTTTTTAAATAAATTAAAAGCATTAGTTCTATTTCATCTTCAAGCGAATTTTGAGTAACTTTTAAAATTTACCGGGTTTTAAATACACAGCTAAAATCACGTTTCCATGGTTTACAGAATATTCTACTCAAATTGAACACGGGGTGTCTAGATTTTCCTTATGACAGTATCATTGTATCAGTTATTAGCTACATTTTGGTAAGGGGTGAGGATGTATTTTACTCTGAAACCTGACGTCGGTTGAATGGATGTCGTCTGAATTTAAAAAAAAAAAAAAAAAAAAAAAAAAATTGTTAACGGTAAAAATTTTCAACGTCATCTTTTAAAATTAAAGATTTTTTTTACAATACTTTTTATTTAACTACGATTTGAAATATTTTCCTTTTTAATTTTTATTTTACTATATTCTTTTAAGAACAGTTAAATGTATTAGAATCCATTATATTATGTAGGATTATTTTATATATATATATTATAAATGTTCAAATGTAACATTTTATAATTAATATATATATATATATATATATATATATATATATATATATATATATATATATATATATATATAATAGCGGCCATAATATAAGGAACGGAAACAACAAAGACATAATTAGGTATATTACTTAAAAAGTAACGCATGATTAGCAATGAATTTTTACCGAATAAAGATTAGGGTGTAATGCATAAATATTATACAAAGTTACAAAAATTTACATAATAGTTTTTTTACATAAAGATTAAATGGAACAAAGGAAATAAGCTACTGGATAAAAGTTAAGAAACAATGTTAATAATTTGCATAAACTTTTAATTTCCATTGTTAAAAAACTCGATGGAGCTTTTCAACAATAGGTAAAAGTTCATTTATCATTAGGACTTTATTTTTAAGCAATATGGCATATTCTACACGCAAAACGCTCTCTTTTGAAGAAAAAAAACTCATTATCGCTAACTATCAAGAAAAAAAAGTCAATTTCAGAAATTTCTGATATTGTTCATAGGTCTAAAAGTTTCGTTCATCGTGTAATTAGCAGGTATAAAACCGATAAAACGTTAGATGCAAAACCAAAAACCGGCAGACCCCCAAAAACATCGCAAAGAGAAGATCGAAGAATTGTTAGAATATCTCCGTTCCTTTATATTATGGCCGCTACTGTATATATATATATATATATATATATATATATATATATATATATATATATATATATATATATATATACTGCGTGCCAAATTATTATCGAGATAACTTTTTTTATAATATTTCAAAAACCATCCAATCAATTCCCACAAAATTTTCACACAATGTTGGCAGCACTGACCTGGGCAATCACTTAAATTTACTGATTTGCGCAATGTAAACTAACTGGCGCCATATTTGTTATCAGCACGTTGATTTGAGCGTGCCAAATTATTAGTAAGGTTTAGTAAAATTCCCAGAATTGAGCAAACAAAAAGTTTATTAATGTTGCACGTGAATGTTTATGATCAAAAGAAGCTAATAAATAAGATAATCATATAAATAATAACAGATAAAAACACAGGCACAGTTTTAAACAAATTAATAGGGAATGTGCTTTCCCTGTTTTGAAATTACTTGAAGAAGTCGATGATTCATAGATTTTATTAATTGTAGGCTGTCATCTGCTGTAATGCCGCGAGATATGTCAAGAATTGCTTCCCACAACTCAGCGTTGCTACTGAATTGTCGTCCGTTAGCGTACAGTCTTCGCTTCATGATGCTCCAAAGGTTTTCGATTGAGTTCAAATCCAGAAAATTTGCTGGCCACTTCATTTTTCGAGGTCCATCGAAGCCTGTTTCAAATATTCAGTAGCAGCAAGTGAGGGAGCATTATCTTGCATAAAAACAATGGACCTTCAGAAGGCAATCCTTTGACTTTTCATCCACGGTTCAAGATTCTCCTTCATAAACGCTATGTATGCATCAGCAGTCATTATGACGCCATCTGGTACTCTCCATGGGCCCACTAATGTTTTTCTAATAATACCATCCCAGATCAATATGCCTCCACCGCCTTGTTGGCGTCTCAAACGCTGATGGCGATTCTGTCCGTTCATTGCCCAGCCTTTGCACCATCTATCTAGCCCATCAAGTGTTGCTCGAGTTTTGTCTGTGAACAAAACTTTAGAGAAGTCAATCTTCATATTGTCCTCGGCCCGTTTCAATCGATTTTGAATGTGATTTCTCGTCAACGGAGGCTTCGATACAGGTTTGACTGTTGTTGCTATTTCCCTCAGATACCGACACCGAGTACTTTTAGACACAGTAGGCTCCCCAATGCGACTGAAAAGCTCTTCTGGTAAGTCCAGGGTCCTTCGTGGCCTCTCGTTTAAGTCGTGACATGAGACGACGTGAAATAACCCTCGGCTTGCCTTTATCTGCCCTTTTGCGTACTTGTCTAGGGTCAGCGGTGAACTTCTACACTGTTTGATGACACTTCCCTATCATTTTAAAAATTTCTAGGGTAGATTTACCTTTTGAGAGTTCTGAGGTGATAGTTTTCTTTTCAGCATTACTTAAACTGCTTTTACGGCCCATCTTTTCACTAAATTCTTACACTTTTCTAATAATTTGGCACTCTCAAATCACCGTGCTGATAACAAATATGGCGCCAGTTAGTTTACATTGGGCAGATCAGTACGAAATTTTCAGTGATTGCGCAGGTCAGTATTGCCAACATTGTGTGAGAATTTTGTGTGAATTGATTGGATGGTTTTTGAAATATTATAAAATGTTATCTCGATAGTAATTTGGCACATAGTATATATATATATATATATATATATATATATATATATATATATATATATATAAAAATGCATAGGTTATTTAATAAAAGAATAGCAGACAAAAGGATACCAATATAATTAGTACGAAAAATATTTATTAAATATTAATTATTAACCATAAGACAAAAATAAAACACGTCATGTGGCTTATAATTAATTATGGTTAATTATTAGTATTTTTGTGAGACCGGAACTACCTACACAATAGACTCTTCCATGTCTATATTAAGTATGCGACACAACACTCTAGACAGAGAGATAGAGAGAGTCAGAGAGTCAGAGAGAGTCGCGTACGACTACCAGTATTGGACACTAACATATAGTAAGCTCCGTTTACACTATCTCTGTAACCTGTTGTTAATATATCTTCCTTACATCTAATCCGTGTTCCGTGTTTTACTTCTGTGGTCCCAACTTTGGGCCCACATCAAATATTTAATAAATGATTTTCGTACTGATTGTATTGGCACCGTTTCGTTTATTCTTATATTAACAAAAACTATCTATTTTACATACTATAAGAAGCACACGTTACCATTTCTTCTAATTATATATATATATATATATATATATATATATATATATATATGTAATCTATTAGTCAAGGATGTCCTTTAACTGAATAGGATTTGAAAATTTTTTTTATTTTGCTGACCGTATTTTCATCCCTATATATAATTGATACAATAGTTAATAAAAAATAAACACGCTACAGCCCCTGTCTGAATGATTGGATTTCTCTGTATCCTTGGAAACAGGAAATTATGAATTTATATGTGCGTTTAAAACTTAGTAAATTTAAAAATAAGTTATTCAATATTAATGCTTTTAATTTAATTATATAATTAAATTTGAAGTTTTTAGTTTCAGTTTTTGAAACATGGTTATTACTGTGTAAGAAAAACCATATTTTAAATCAGTTTATATATATATATATATATATATATATATATATATATATATATATATATGTAGTTAGTTAGTTAGTAAAGTAATGAAAAGTTTGGTAATCCGCATGGATAATCCCAAGCAAATATTAATTTAATTAAAAAGCTGACAACCTTAAGTGTCCATTGATTATATTTTATTTTCCCAGAAAGATTGTTTTTTCCCTTGTTCTTCATATTCCATTTCCATTTCCAAGCATAAAAATAGTCTTAAATTTACGTGTTATTTTTATACACTTTTGAGCGGTAGTTTTAAGTTGATGTAAGCTGATAGAGAGAGGGGGAGTAATACCACAGATATGGCCGAAATTACAGAAGGAAGATGTAGGAATAATTTTACATCTATTTTTATTAAAATACTTAAGAGTAAGGGAGGGGGAGTAAGGACCACCCATTGACATATTTAATAAGTCATCTCACAGGAAACGAGATAAAGAGAAAAAAAGAAAAGATATAAGAAAGCAAATGTGGAAGCAGTGTGGAAGGAAAAAGTGGGGAAAGAAGAAAAGGAAGAATAAATTAACATATATAGGCATATTGCAGTTAATTTAAAAAAAAACGCAGATTGATATATTTTGCAGTTAACGTTTGATACTAATTTAAAAATTATCAACAAAATAAAATAGGATAAAATGAAAAAATATTCTAATGTGACTATAAGATAAACAAAAAATATTGATATTATTAATAACAGGCACGATGGAGTAATGGATAGCGACTTGGATTGAGGAATCGGAGAGCAGAGTTCAAATTCCAGTCGAATCCATTACATTCACTTACGTGCTAATACCCTTGGGAAAGGTATGAATCCTTCACTTCTCCCCCAGCTATGGGTAAAATAGCAGAACAGACTGGTTTCTAAAGCCTTGGATGGCAACTGGTCTAGGAAAACAACAACTCTGAATTCAAAACCTGCTGAGGGTCGTTTGGGCACCTTGTGACACTTAGTGCATGAGGTCTCCACGAAACCTTCACCACTATAATCAAATCTCATGTGCTGTTTTCGGGCTGTCGACGGGAGAGTCGAATATTAATAAGGAGTAAGAAAAAATTAAAATATATAATTTTAATCTTAAATATATAATTTTAAATTTAAATATAAAACAACCTAAAAAATGTTGAATAGTATCGAAAAAATATGAAGCAATATCGGAAAAAATATTGAAAAAAAATATATGTATAATATAAAAATTGAAAAACATTTTGAAATGAAACAAAATTTTAAAGTAATAATAATATTATTATAATGTCGTAATAATAATAATAATAATAACAAACTACCAATGAAAGGAATAATAATAATACCAATGAAAGGAATTATGGTAGATTCCTAATGAAGAAACTGTGATATTAGATCAGTTATATCATATTTAACTTTTAATTTTAACCATTTAATAAATGTTGACTTCAATATTCACTTAACAAAAACCAGGTTTGCAGATATATTGTATATTAAGCAGTAAGTACACCAGAAGAGTATTACACGACTAGTGAGAGTATATTGAATGGACTAGCGCTCAATCTATTCACTGTTAATAGTTAACAGCTCCCCAACGAGGGATGTATGTGGCACAAGGCCAAATTTACCGCGGGTTCTCCGAGTCCGTAGGCTTAGTCAAAAATATTCTCTTTGAACCCGCCTAAACGGGTTCAGGGCCCGTCTACCTCCCAGGACGAATCTTTGCCCTTAAACAAAGCCTCGTCCGGGTTCCTCTCTGCTCGAAGCAGAGAGTTTGACAAATGAACACTATGCGACTCTTAATATTTAACAGCCCCTCCACGAGGGATGTATGTGGTACAAGGCCTAGTTTACCGTGGGTTCCTTTGAACCCGCTTAGAACGGTTCAGGGCCTGTATACCTTCCCGGATGAAATTTTGCCCTTCCGAGGCGGAGAGTTTTTACAGTTGAACAATATATGCGACTGTTATATTTAACAGCCCCGCTACGACGAGGATGTATGTGGCACAAGGCCGGTTTATTGTGGGTATTCTGAACCCGTAGGCTCGGCCAAAAAAATTCCCTTTGAACCCGCCTAAACTTTGCCCTTAGACAAAGCCTCGTCCGGGTTCCTCTCTCCTCGAAGCAGAGAGTTTGACAGATGAACACTATGCGACTGTTAATATTTAACAGTCCACCCTCACAAGGAATGTATGTGGTACAAGGCCGAGTTTAATGTGGATTACTCCGTGCCCGTAGGCTCGGCCAAAATATTCCCTTTGAACCCGCCTAGACGTGTTCAGGGACTGTCTACCTCCCCGGACGAAACTTTGGCCTGCGGTAAAGCTTCGTACTAGTTCCTGTCTGCCGAGGCAGAGAGTTGGACAATCTGTGCGACTGTTTCCCCGAAGCCTTCTCTCCTACTAATTTTATAGTAGGCGGAGGAGTCTAACATAGACTCTTTAAATGGATGACAAGACAAC
This sequence comes from Acanthosepion pharaonis, assembly GCA_903632075.3. Taxonomy (NCBI): domain Eukaryota; kingdom Metazoa; phylum Mollusca; class Cephalopoda; order Sepiida; family Sepiidae; genus Acanthosepion; species Acanthosepion pharaonis. The sequence continues at coordinate 426,621 of CAHIKZ030005175.1, read as the reverse complement.
ACCCCTCTATCAAGTTTCACACCGTATAGAGTCTTTTTATAATTACCACACAATACTTTTTATTCAATCCTTTTTCACAGCAAAAAAAAAAAAAAAAAAAAATCAGAAACAGTCACTTTGAAAAAGCAATATACAGAAATTACGTTTACAGATTTTTTTAAACGATAATAATTTCCAATAATCAACTGCGTATTGTTCTTTTCTGATAATTTAAAGTTCATAAGTGAGAAGTTGTTTTTTTTACTCCTTTTCCTTTTTCTGTTGACATTGTATGAAATGAAAGATATTCAATATCATTTCTTTTTGGGTTAACTTCTAAAGGTTCCGTAAATTCCTTTTTTCCTTTGGTTTTCTGAGTTCTCAAACTGTGTATTCTTGGGACAAAAACGTCGGAATAATTGGCAAGACCTAAAAATCTTTGAAGAGCCGACACATTTTCGGGGGCAGGCATATTCTTTATTGCAATTGCCCTACGTGGTTTGGGACATCTTCTGTCTTTGTCAATTATTTGCCCCGAGTACTTAATCCTCTCTAAGAAAATCTCACACTTCCCGTCTTTTAATTTTAATCCGTAATCCTGGATTCTCCTGAGCACCTGCCAAACGTGCGATTTGTCATCCTCGATACTCTCGCTGTTCATTAGGACGTCATCGAAATAGGCCACTGCAAAATCCAGACCATTTAACATCGGGTCTATGATCTGTTGAAAAAATGGAAGGAACGACCTTAATCCCGAACGGAAGTCTTAAAAAATTGTATAAACCCTTGTGGGTGTTGATGCAAAGGTGCTTCGAGCATTTCTCGTCTACGTATATTTGTAAATATGCGTCGCTTAAATCGATCTTATAGAAATATTTTCCTCCACTGAGCTTAGCGAATATTTCCTCTAGACTTGGAAGGAGATAATATATGAACCTTTCAGGCGCTGTTCAGCCCCGTAGAGAAGTCAGCACATACACGAATTTCTTTGCTCTTTTTTTTTTTAATATAAACTGTGGGAGATGCCCATTCACTATATTCAACCTTTCCCAGAACTCCCATTTTTTCAAGACGATTCAATCTTTCGTCAATTTGATTTAACGAGGCAAATGGTACGTTACGTTTTTTCTTTAAAAAAAAAAACTCAAAAAAACTTAGAAGACATTTTTGTGCATTTTCCTAGTCCTCCACTTCAAACGTTGGGAAGTTTCTTTTAGTTCACCTTTCAACTTTCCTGCATCGTCAGCCATATTTTCGATTCTTGACATAAGTTAATAAGCATATCCCAAAGTTGAAACTATTCTAACCAACCAGTCCCGAACAAATTACTTGTATTCTTCATAATATACGCGTTTAATTTTAAAGTTTTACCTTTAAATGACACGGTCGTTATAAGTTCGCTGATAAACTTAATAGGATCGCCAGTTACTCCTTTAGCTATTTTGTCCGTTCTTAACAAAGTCGGCTTATCCAATTTTTTCTATGACTGATAATTAATTATGAATAAGTCTGAGCCCGAATCAAGCTGTAACCTTATATTTTTGTTAAATATTTGCACTTCAATATATTTCCTGATGTCACGACTTTCTGGTTCATCAGTCTTGGTCATTTTTACAACACTTTTCTTTGTCTTATTTTTAGTCTTGCAGTGGGAACTTTTGTGTCCCAATTTATCGTAATTAAAACATTTTTGATGTTTAAAATGAATAATCCCTACAGCCATGTAAATGACCACACCCGAAACATAGTCTTGAAGGCAAAGTAACTTTATTCTTTGGTTGGTGTATTTCTTTAATGTGAGCGATGCCACTTTGTTCGATGTTTTTCGAATCCTCTCTGACGATCACAAAACGTTGACAATATTCGGCAATTTGCTGTAAAGTAATGACGAGCTCGTGTTCAACGTTGTTGAGTACCTAACGACGTATTTCAGCGTCTCTCACTGAAATCAAACACTGGACGAAAATCAAGCATTTAAAATTATTGGCGCTTAAATCTGCCAATTTGAAGTCATCGTAGTGTTTATTGGCTACACTCGCGAAAGTAGTATAATCTTCGTCTTCTCTGCGGGTGAGATTCACGCATTTCCAACTCTTGTGGAAAAGTGACGTTTTTGGACTGAAGAGTTCTGGTAATGATTGAACCGCCTCTACAAATTTCAAGTCGCTGGTTTTCTTAGGCAAAATAGAGTTAACAACTTAGTATAATCTGCTGTGCCTAATTTCCTGAGGAGTAGGCGAACCATTTTATGGTCATCCCAATTTTCACAATCCGTATTATAAAAGTCCTCGTAACGTTTAAAGTACGAAGCGAATGTAATTTCTTCCTCAGGTGCAAACGTGAAGTTTTCAATAGCACTCCATATAGCGTTTTCAGAGAACGCATTATCGCTGTCCTGATTTTGTTTTTTATGGACATATACAAGTGCCTTTGCTCATTCTGTGTTTGAAGGAGCATTTCTTCCAGTTTCTGCTCTCTAACCTGAATTTCAAGTTGCAATTCCTCAAATTTCTTCTGGTATTCTGCTTGTCCTCGTTGGAATTTCTCCTGTCTTTCTTGGTATTTCTGTTACAAAAGTAGTTGTTATTCCTCTTGTCCTTTTGCTTGTCCTCATTGGAATTTCTCTTGGCTTTCTTGGATGTTGCTCCTGTTGGTGTTTCAACAACTCTAGCTTTACACTTTTAAATGCATCCATTTTATTGCGTCAAACTAAGAATTGTGAGGGTAGAAACTGAATTGAATTTCTTTTTTTCACTCGCAGTGTTGTAATTAAAACTGGATACCCTCTTGTCGTAGAGTTTGATTAGGATTTCTTTCTTCGCCGCTTTTGTAGACACTAGCAAAAAAAAAAATTATGATTTAGTGGGAAGTCCGTTTCTTCGAATCCTTCGTCGCCATGATGTTGTGACCAAGTAAATGGTTAAAGAAATAACAAAAACCAGATTTGCAGATATATCGTATATCAAACTCAGAAGAGTATTACACGATTAATGAGGGCGTAACGTATGAACCAGCGCTCAATCTATTCACTGTTCACTGTTCCCCCGAAGCCTTCTGGCCTATTAATTTTATAGTAGGCGGAAGTGTCTAACATAGACTCTTTAGAGGGATGACAGCACAACACACACACACACACACACACACACACACACACACACACACACATATATATATATATATATATATATATATATATATAAAAGATATTTTTGTAGGTATAAAATTTAATAAAAGGAAATTGTGTTTTTTTTTTATTTCCTCCCACAACTTCCTTTTATTGTGAATTTTCTGTGTTTAATTTTAAATTAAATCTCCCGTTGAAGCCTGAAGAGCAGGAGCAAAAACCAGTTGCTTCGCCCGTTTTTAATATGTCTCGTAATATTAAGTTTTATACTTTTATTTCGATCATATATATATATATATATATATATATATATATATATATATATATATATAGCTAAAGAGCCAGAACCTATATACCTATGTTTCACTTACCGAATTATCAGGATAGTTCTAACTAAAAAGGCTTGGTCCAAAAGACATTTTTTGATCAAGCGGACGCCAGAAACAATTTGCATATAAAAAAACAAAACAAAAGAAAAACAACTCATAGTTGTGAACTGTTTTCTTTATGCTAATCTTTTATTCTTTCTGGTGGCCGATTTATCAGTAAAATGTCGTTTGGGCCAACCGTCTTTCGTTAGAATTATACTGATGATCCTGTAAATGAAACTTACGTAGAGAGTTTTTGGCTCTTTAGATATTTTAATTTTGTTCTATTTCGTGTATTAAGCACTTTTACATATTAAATTAGGTAATTATGTTTGTTTGTTTTTCTCTTTTTGCTAGAAATTACAGTGCTTGTTGATTATCTGCAAGCAGTACGGATGTTTTTAGTCATTTCTTTTTTATGGAATTTTTTCCCCCGATATCAGTTTGTCTAATATCTGTTTATTGACAAATCCTATCATCTGTTTTAGTTTTTAAACCTCCGCCAGAGTTATAGTATATAAATAAATAAATAAATATATAAATATATATATATATATATACCCGGAGTTATATTTTCCAATTTCTTTTTGAATTTGTAGGTCTGGTGATTTGGATCGTGGTTACAATTCCAATGTAATAAATTATAACCATGGAATATTAGTGTTTGAGCCTTTTATATTATATTCCTACTTATATATATATATATATATATATATATATATATATATATATAAAAAAAAAAAATGATATGAAAAAAATACATGCATGTTTACTCCCGTTTCCGCCACGACGTTCAGTGGCGTTCTTTGAATGTGGCCAACAGAGCTTTCTTTCTTTTTCCTAACTTGGGTATCACAAATTTCGTCTGTCTTTATTTTTATTTGATCATATGCTGGAATAAAATAAGTATGCAAATTAACTTGTTTGTCGAGGTGGAAAATTCTGAAAAAGGAAATTATCCTTCTAACCTCATTTCTGTAAAAGCGATTGATCTCATTTACATAATAAATTCATGGTATTATATTTGTTTATATGGTCATTCGGTAGGCAAACATTGTTAAGACGTTTTCGGTGTAACTGAAGTAGCAGTCTGTTAAATTCTTAACCGCCAATGGCATCGCGTATACAGGCTACAACAAATTTATCTTGTTGAAGCGGACAAAGGAATCTCCATATTGCAGAGCCGGCGTTATCAAGAAGAACCACGAAAATAGGATTTGAATTATCATTTCCTTTTGGCGGGAATGGGAACACAATGGCTGCGAGTTGACAGAAGCAGTGAAAAATAAAAGAAAGCAATCGAGAAAAGAAATAAAAATGGTGAACACTTTCAAGAAAGTGGCGGGTGAGCAGGTCTTTATTGGCGGGAGATTGATCGAACGAAATGACCGGGAAAGGCACGATATAAAAATTCTGAAACTAACTGATTTCAAGCTGTTTATTTGGACAGTTCATTCCGTGCTGTTTTCAAAGTCTGCAACATCCCTCAAGTGCAGTCTTTGAGCGCCTGTGCCGGCTGGAGATATTCGTCTCCGATATTCACTCTTCCCCCAGCCTGCTTCATAGCGATAGTCCATTTTTTTTTTTTTGCCTTAAGCTCCTTGAATTTTATTTCTTGTTGTGTTTGAAAGTTTTTTCTAAAGTTTACTGAAAGTAATATATATATATATATATATATATATATATATATATACTTTATTTTAGGATATTACATCAAAAACATATAAACAAAAAAAAAACGCTACACAAATGAAATCATGTTTCGATGTGTATTAAAACATCTCATCAGGCGTTAGTAAATAACTGGTAAGTAGTCAATTTATTGAGATTTAAAAACAACATTGGACTCTATTTGTTCTCTTTTTACATGGATATATATATATATATATATATATATATATATATTTTTTTATGAGCAGTACTTAGTAGAAAGCGCTTAACATCAGTGATAGAGCTAATATATTCAGTTGTATAGATATGAGTTTGGGGCCCTGTGCTTCACGCTTTTGAGATCATATCTATCTATCTATCTATCTATCTATCTATCTATCTATCTATCTATGTGTGTGTGCATGTGTGTGTGTGAGAGAGAGAGAGAGAGAGAGAGAGTATTTAGGCAGCAATCCTTCTTTCCTGCACATTTCATTGAATACGACAGACAAGGTGCTTTTATTTAGTTTTTTTATACAATTTCTCATGCGATCTAATAATCTTTTTTTTCTTTTCAGATGATAAATTATATAAAAACTGTCCGAATGTTCTTTTTATCCGAGCGCTTTCGGCAATACATTTAGCCATTTTCAAGGATGAAATATTTTAGCTAAGAAATAGTTTGTTGTATGTATGTTTCATAAAATTTTTTCATTTCTCAAAACACAGTCAAGATATTGTGTCCATGTTCATAGCTGATATTATCGGAAAGTTTATATATAATTTATCATCTGAAAAGAAAAAAATATTAGATCGCATGAGAAATTGTATAAAAAACTAAATAAAAGCACCTTGCATGTCGTATTCAATGAAATGTGCATATATATATATATATATATATATATATATATGTATGTATATTATGAAATGGACAAAGTCCGTCAATTATTTTAAGAATTTTTTATGTTTATACATTCTTTTTATAGATACAAATATTTAAGTAAATGCTCTGTTTTATAATAAACAGTATTAACAACATTTACCGGCATGAATGTCCGAGAAATTTTCATAGAAAATATTCGTTCTCTGACAGGAATCGAAGTTTGAAATTAGTAAAATCGACCTCGCTAACCTAACGATCCTCTGTGGCTCAATCGGTTAAGGCACGTCAGGCTAAATGAGGATACAGGTTCGATTCCTGTCGGAGGACGAATATTTTCTATGAAAATTTCTCGGACATTCAGGTCAGGTAAATGTTGTTAATACTGTTTATTATAAACAGAGAATTTACTTAAATATTTGTAAAAAAAGAAACATAAAAATAAAATGTCTTTATATATATATATATATATATATATATATATATATATATATATATATATATATATTAAGACATTTTGTGTGTGTGTGTAAGTTTTGCCAGCCTACCTAGCTACGGGTAGATTTTATAGTTTATACAGACCGATGTATGCAAACTAAATGCTTGACAACGTCTATATAAAGAGATTTATGATGTGAAGGTATTAATAAAAGACTTATTCCACATGGTGTAATGGTTAACAAACTTGTCTCACTATATCAGTTAAAACCTCACTAGGAGCTCCCTAATTTTGGCCTTGTGTAACATCTAACCCATGGTTATCAAGATTGTCTCACCATATCAATTACGACTGAGGAGTGAATTAGATCCTCACTAGGGGGTTCCATGCTTTCGGTCTTGTGCCGTATCTAAGTAACGCTTATTTTCGCCTATTTCAACGTGGCGAAATCGTTAGCAAGCTAGTCTCGCTATATCAATTAAAACTGAGTAGTGTGTCGATCTTCACTAGGTGCTCCCTACTTTCGGCCTTGTGCCACATCTAACCAATTTTAGTAAATCGGTATAAAATTTGTTTCTTTCTGGATGAAATGTACAAATATTATATTTAGCTGTTTATTGGCATTACGAACTATACTTAAACTGCCGTCATCGGAATAGTGGTTATACGCGTCTCGAAAATTTAGTATCATTTATATATATATATATATATATATATATATATATATATATATATATATATATATATATATATATATCGTCGTCGGCATCCGTCCGTCGTCTCGGGAGACGATGGAGTAGCGCTTCTTCTCTCTTTTTTTTAAATTCTAGGCGATGGAGTTACATCGCCTCTGGTGACTGTGTAGTCCCACTCTGGAGCGGCAAAATGTCCGCCAAGACTTCGGCGGCCCACCTCCACTCGATGGTCAAAATTTTTGATGACGTCTCTGCATAGTTGCTCCTCGATCTCACCAATATTATCTCATCCTTCAGCTGTTGAATTATTGTTGGCATACTTTGGAGATGACACCAAAGGAAGAAATCTCAAGGCGTCAAGTAGCACAATCATGGTGGCCAATTCACTTCGCTGTTTCGAGAGATGATGCGACCTGGGAATTTCTCATTGAATTTTTGTATGAACGTCTATTTTCCTAACAGGCTTCTATAACTTTAACACGTTGTTTTATTGTTAATCTTTCCATGGTGGAAATTGTCAAAGAATAAAGTTCTTAAATGTGAAAGAAAAAAATCATTAGACGCTTAAACTTAATTCACATTTAAAATCGGTCCAAATTATTGGAACACCCTATATATATGGATAAAGCCGTTGGTTAGATCCAGAGAGAGAACCCAAAGAGTGTGAGTTCAATACCGGGTTAAGGCAGTGGATAACTTGGAGAGGTGAATTAACAGGAGATAACTGACAACTGACATCCATTAAACATGGCACGTGGAACTAGAACAGTCGACCCCAGTGAGCGAAATAAAGGGATCAGTTCGACATTCCAACCACAAGGTCAGAGTATACAACGGTCGAAACGTTGTAATAAATATAGCGACAAAGATGGGGACAATAGTCCGAATAATGTAAATAGTGTACATAATACCTCATCTCAGAAATATAGACAGATACTGAAAGGCCGAAACGTTGTAATAAATATGACCACAAAGATGAAGACAATAGTCCGAATAATGTAAATAGTGTACATAATGCCTCATCTCAGAAATATAGACAGATAGTGAAGGGCCGGAACATTGTTATAAATATGGCGACAAAGATGAGGACAATAGTCCGAATAATGTAAATAGTGTAAAAATAAAATATCTCATTAGGAAGGGATCAAGATGCGTTATCGTTAACTATATAAAGTCACAATATGATGATTATGTAGAAAAATATTAAAACATTGAAAACTAAGCAACGTCCAACGTGTTTCCTTAACCTTTATAATAGATAGATTTGTTATTGAAAGTTATTATGATAAGAAGAAGCTCATGGACAAACATACGTTCTTTTGTACATAAACAGGAAAACTAAAAATTAAAAAAAATGCCTGTCGTATTTAATCAAACTGTTTCAACATTACTACGTAAATATCGCGTCCTGTGAGATAGCATGAGATTTGTAATTCAATTATGCCAAACCGTAATATTGAGGCTAATACGGTATCGAGAACGAAAAGCAAACTCATCAATTCTCTGTATTGAAATTTGCTTAGAGTAGCACGAGCAACGTATTTGAGGGAAATAATTGGCTTACAAGAAATTGACTGGTACTGCCCGAAGGTACAACTACTCCCGAAGCAACGTAACAGCTGCCAATGTTGGTTATAGCATCCGCCTACAGATGTAATAGTCAGACATAGAGGGTAATTTTTTCATCTAAATTACGCAAAAATAAAAATAACACAGACATCTCATTTTATCAAATATATTTATCAAAATTACTCAAAAATATCTTGAAATAGTAAAGAGTAAATTTATTCAATAAAAAAAAATGTCATTAGTTTCAATCACGGCTTCCAAACGACTTCAGAATCTCATGCAACTCTTCTGGACGGTCTCCTTGTTCAAGTTGGTGAAGGCTGCCATAATCCTTGCCTTCAGTTCATCTTTGGTGTTACAAGGAGTTTTGTTGGTCTCTCACTCAACTGTGCCCCACACATAATAATCAAGGGGGCTGAAGTCTGGCAGTTAGATGGCCAAATGTAAGAGGTGATGTGATCGCAGAAATTGTCTTACAGCCATGACTGGGTTCTCTTGCTTATGTGACATGGTGCAGAGTCCTGTTGCCAGACATAGGATCTTCCAGTAGCCAACCTCTTGACCCTTGATCTAGGCCCTCGTGTTGAGTGAGGCTCTGTGGGAAAATGAATGGAGGCATAACGTCGCTATCACTAATGATCACTCCAAAATCCTTCGTAATCATCATTAGACCTATGTAACTCTTTCCTAATCCATTACACCGTCCGCGGATTGGCACCAAATCATTCTGAAATGTTCGTAATGGAGTTTCCGGTGCGAATGCCAAGCAGTACAGTATGCCGTTTCTAAATTCCTGCGGGGAGAATTGCGTCATCGTGTTCTTTTTCTTACATACGGTGCCCAACTGACCCCACTATATTTTGCAGCTGGCAAAATCAAAACAAACAAGGCGCGCATGCGCAAAATTAAAAATATAAAATGGTGAAAATTTACCTCTCGCACTCTGTATGCCAATATGTTATCAATATACAGGTGATTTGACTCGAGAGATGACTTGTATTTACTAAAACAAGCAAATTTACCGATATATTATTGATATGACCCCTGCATGTGTCGGTTTATTTGTCGTATCTCTGCGAATATAAAATTTAACACGGACAAAATATCACCTCAATAACAAATATTCCGAGTAGGTGGCAAAAAGGATAGCGACTGTAGTTTCAATCAGGTTCATTGCATTCACTGACGTAACGTTTTTTTAAAGCATATCACCCCAAGCAAAACGGGAGTGCCACTAGCACGGAAGGGGTTACAGAGAGTGGGAGCAAGAGTAAAGAGGGGGGTGTTTGAGGAAAGGATATAGAGAAGGACGGGGATCAAGGTGAATGTATCAGAAGATGTCGATTGATATTACATTTGAATATTTGAAGATTATATCTATCAGGGAAGTGCGAGATAAGAAGCTGTTGGAGAAGAAGAGACGGCTACATTTAACAGTTTCGACAATGAAAACGTGGGAACGAGATGCCAAATTCATGCAGTTTGGGTACCAGCGAAAGTGGCTCGTCAGAGCAGTTGACATGAAAATATTTGTAGAAAAGACAAAGGGACCCCACAGCATGTCTGTGTGAAGGTGACTGTAGACGACATGCCAGATACAAATGAATGAAGGCATAACGTCGCCATTACTAGTGATCATTCCAAACTCCTTCGTAATCATCATTAGACCTATCTAACTCTTTCCAAATTCATTACACCGTCCTCGGATTGGCACCAAATCATTCTGAAATGTTCGTAATGGAGTTTCCGGTGCGAATGCCAAGCATTACAGTATGCCGTTTCCAAATTCCTGCGGGGTGGATTGCGTCATCGTGTTCTTTTTCTCACATACTGTGCCTATCACATTGCATATCCGCCTCTGGATTTTGTCGAGGACCTCGGAGATAAATAGCGGAGGCATCAGACCATATATGGCAGCAATATTTCATGCAAGGACAATTTATAGATTTGAAGGATTGTGAGAATAACCTTTTAATACGACATAGAGAACCAACTTTCCTTGCGTTACTTGGTAAAGGTATGACTCCATCTCTTCCTATGGGTAAATAACAAGACAAACTGTGTTCTATAGCCTCGTTTGACAACCGGTCTAGAAGGAAAACTCTGATTTCAAACAACCTTGTCAGTCCTGCAACTTTAGGCAAAGTCTAAAACAGGGTAACATCAAAAACAAATTCATGGTAACTGATCCGATGAGCTGCTTTTGCCAGACTTCATGAATTTAAGTGTTCAACTAAGCTGGCATCTTGCTCTCACCCTTTCACTGTCGAAACTGTTAAATGTAACCGTCTCTTCTACTCCAATAGCTTCATGTCTTGCACCTGTCACCTGTGGAACTCTCTCCCCTTTTCCTGTATCCATGATAGCTATAATCTCTAACTATTCAAATGTAATGTCAATCGACGTCTCCAGATGTCTTGATCTATCCCCTATCCTTCTCTTCATCCTTTCCCTCTATCACTCCTCTTTGCTCTCGCTCCAACTCTCTGTAATCCCTTGCGTGCTAGTGGCTTCCCGCCTTGCTTGGGGTGAAACGCTTTATAAAAAAAAACTAAAAAAAAAACTCGCATGTTGTAGGAAGGAATTGGCCGCAGCAGACAAAAAATGCGCACCGCCTGGCTTAGTAGAATGGTCGGAACCAAAACAAGAGTTGGACATGGCACGACCGCGTGGTGCTCTCTGATTTCTGACGAGTCGTCCATGTATCACCTACGGCAATCTAGACGACTACGATGTACTGCCTGTGGTTTGTAACTAGGCTTAGCGGCTGGGAAAACGAAACCCTATCAGTTCGCAACATTCTCTTTCTTGGAGATGCCGTTGGGAATCGAAGAAATATATTTGTTTTTTACTATCTTTAACAATGCCTGTCCTCCCATCCATTTACGCAAGCTGGTTAGGTAGGTTGATCCTAGCTCTCCACAACTTCCTATCCCCTCTAGTTGTTAGCAATATTTGTCTTATTACTATGCCTCACAAATACTGTCCCACAATCCATTTACCCAAACTTGTTTGTTTTGGTTGATCATGGTTCTCCACAACTTCCTATCCTTTGTCCTTGTTAGCAATGTTTGTCTTTTTACTATCCTTCAGAATGCCTGTTCTGCTATCCATTTAGACGAACTTAGCTATGTTGATCATGGCTCTCCACAACTTCTTAACCTTTGTGGCTATTAGCAATATTTGTTTTTTTACTATCCTTCACAATGCCTCTCCTGCCATCTTTTTGCGGAAACTTGTTAGATAGGTTGATCGTGGCTCTCCACAACTTCCTATCCTTTGTAGATGTTAGAAATATTTGTTTTTTTACTATTCTTCACAATGTCTGTTCTGCCATCCATTTACACAAGTTTGTTAGGTAGGTTGATCACTTTCGCTTAAATGTCGTTGCAAGAGGCATGGATCTGTCACTTCCAAGTTATGGATTAAGTAGATCTGATTTTTAGCCTTGACTGGCAACCAGTCACGTGAAACCCGTAGATCAGGCAACGGTAACGCGCTATCAATCACAATAATTCTTGGCAATTTGCAAATAATAAAGTGAAACAAACTCTGGAGATCGATGCACCTCAATGTTTTCAAAGGTCATGTCATAAAAACAATTTTAGGAAACGTCTTGGTATTATTCTATTTGTTGGAATGTAAAAATTCGTAAGCACATCAGAAGTGAAATGTGATCTCGCAAAAATTACAGAATCAGATTCTTTGGCAGGAAAAATTGACATTTGAAAAGAAATCTTTCCACTTCGCATTAACTCAAATTCGATAAGGTTGAACTGGAATATTATAAATCTTGTTACACGCATGCAAAGACAGAACTCTCACAGAAATAGGAATTTAGATGGAACGCAAGGACGCATTCATCTAACATCAAACGTAATGTTTATTTCTTGTAAACGGAGTTATCAAAATTTGGCTTTTTTCTTCTAAGTCTGATCCTTTTTAATGTCTCGAAGTCGTCGAATTCCTTTTATTCTAAAACGTATTCAGACAAGCATCTTGATTTTTGCTGTTTTGTCATTTGCAATTCAATTGATACCTACTCCCAGCTAACAAAATGACCATACTGCAACAATACCTAGAGGATCTTCAGAACATGTCGGCAAGGTTACTGTGTTACGTAACACTTTGCCAGGATACGACCAGTTGTGCTGCAGAGAATGGAAAATAGATTCCAGGGAGATACATGAAAACAGGAATTCTCAAGCTTAGGCGATCATGTATCTTTTCGATACATGACTGACGAGGCAGATTTTTTCCCCACAGTAGGTTGCCATTTTTTTCTGCAGTAGACCAGTTGCCATCAAAAGCTATAGAATCCGGTCGTTCCTGCTATTTACCCATAGCTGAGGCGGTAGAAGAAGAAGATTCATACCTTTCCCAAGGGTATTAGTACGTAAGTGAATGTATTGCGGTGGAGTAATGGATAACGGCTCGAATTGAGGAACCAGAGAGCCGAGTTCAAATTCCAGTCGAATCCACTACGTGCTAATAAATTAAAATAAAAGAGTAAAATTAAAATGGTAATCCCTTTTGTGGTGGCTCGCCGTCATCACTTTAAAGCATTCAGTGTATTTGTGGCCTCAATGAATACGATGAATTCTAGTATATTATTAGTATCTGAGATAAATTAGATTAAATAAAAATGGGAGAATGTGTAGAATAAGATATTTTTTCTTCTTGGAACCCTAAAATGAAATCCTTTGTATAGAACTGGAATTTCATAATGATAAGAGGTTTCCTCCTTGGGAAACCTTTCACCGAAAATGGAAGCTTTTAAATAGAAATGAAAAATAATGTTTGCTATCAGAAACCATTTAAAATATCCGACGTCCTGGGTAAGACAATAAACTATATCCGCGTCCTGGGTAAAACGATAAGCTACATTCGCGTCCTGTGTTAGATGATAAACTACATCCAACAGCAAAACCTCTGATCAGGAACCACCTCTTAACTGCTCGTGTTCCCAGGTCCATCCTTACCCGGGTTGGTAGCACCTGTCAGGGTCCCTGCTATGGGTAAATAGTTAAACCTCCAACCTGGGGTCAAAACACAATGATGTGTAAAAATAGGTTATAGTACCAGTAATACATTTTTTGTAAAAAATTATTACCAACAATGACCGAAGCACATAATATATCACTGTTCCCTAAATAAAAAAGAGGCGTTTATTTAAAAAACGAAGTACTCCCTAACGTAATAATATTGTCCATCTGTCTATTTAGAATTTCTCTGGTGAGGAGTTTGCATTGTTTACATTCGAACTAATGTCCTCGTCTTTGTTGACATTATCACAGCCTCTGATCTTTTTCTGGTGCTTGACGATCCAGATAATCTCCGGGAGATTTTGAACTTAACGCTTGGTAGATTTCGACATACCTATTTCATTATATGATTTGGGAAAAAAGTTCTACTAATTAAGATATTTTCATGAGATTTGAAGGATATCACCATAGATTTAGACTCCATGGAAACGAGATATCCCAAGGCATAGGGCGCGTAATGAAAACAATCTGCCCCCATAAATTAAATAAAGAGCTCAACTTAAAATTCCAGACGATTACCCATATCGACAAACACCTAAGAAGGCTGGAGAGTTCAACGGCCGAAATGATGTGATAATAACAAAAAATATGAGGATATTATTCCAAATGTAAAGGAAAGATTTTACTCTTAAAATGTTACTTTGTTTCAAGTCTATAGTCAGCATTTTCTCATTTCTTATTTAACGATCACGCGCACAATTCAGTGTTGTTTGGAAAGATGTTAAATTGTTTCTCAGACAAGATGGCGTGCTTTATTGCACAGATTAATATGCACAGTTCTAGTTAAATATCAGGCTTTTAAATGCGGATTTTCAAGGTGGGTTTGCATCACTTCAATTGGAACACAAGTAAATCACAATATCTCTACTCTACCCAACTAAGGCTTAGTATACAGCGTTTCGGAAATCATTTTTAAATAGAAAAGATTAAATCATTTACTACAAAATTTGATTAAATTTTGATACAGAATAAATTTATTATCTTTCTATATTTCTGATATGAGGTATTGTAATTATTTACATTATTTACATTGTTCGGTTACTGTTGTCCTCATCTTCGTTGCTATATTCACGACGTTTCCGTCGTTATACTCTTCGGCCTTCTTCAGGCTCTGTCTACATTTCTTAAATGAGGTATTTTAATTATTTACATTATTTACATTGCTCGGACTATTGTCCTCATCTTTATTGGTGAGGGAAAAGGGAAATCACCGTCCTCTGTGGGATGAAATTGAAATAATAGACAGAGAGTAACACGGGAAAATACGAAAACTTAAGGAATCAGCACATATGTTAGGCCACGAAAACCTCCTAAGCCGGCCAAACATAGAAATGAATAAAATATGGGAACCAGTAATGCGGAGTGCTAGAAAAAAGCAAATTTTCAATATGAGATTTGGTAAAAAAAATTTACATGACAATAAAGATGTGGACAACAGGTCAAATAATGTAAATAGTATATTTATTATTACATGTAAAAGTGATTTCCTTATAGGTGTTTCTACATTTTATAATTTCGTCGGATCTTTGTTTAAAATTTCATCCATGAAAGATGTGCTCTTCGAGTAGAGAGATCACTTTTAGCAATTTGTGGCAGCGTAATTCTTTATTATGAATTTTAGTAGAATTTAATTTAATGGTTGAAGAATAGGTCGACCTTGAAATTGTCCCTCACGCAAAAAAACTGTTAATGACAAGTTACATGGGTGGTAAAGAAATCTCTTAAAAATATATTTTAAGTTTACGATGAGACAATGTGTGAATTTTTTCAATTTCTTCCTTTGTCAAATTGTATGGAAACATTAAAATGTCCGTGCCTTTTATTTACTACAAGCCTTTCAATGGGATAATATTAAAATATTATTGGTCTCAGTGAACATCCATCCACGGGTTGAAGTGTCTGTAAAAACGTCAAGTACACTTAATATCACGAATAGCAGCCTATTCAAAATGGCCGATATTTTGCCCCGTTTCGATAAGCGATCTTTGACTCGGAGAGCTCTTAATTGAAATCCGTCAGTTGACTTATCACGCTCAATCGATCAAGGAAAACGAGAGAGAAGGCGAGAAAATATTGGCTGGCTTTATTGACTGTGTGTAAATATCTTTGAGAGAAGAAAGGAAATGGTGATTAGATGCTGACCATTTAAGACTCAACTGCACAAGGTAATGAGCGAGAGAATTGAAAACCTCCGTCAATATTCTCGTCGAATTGTTGTTCTGAGAAAGCTGGATAAAGGTTTCATGAAGTCATCCCGATGCGTCAAAGAGGATGAGACGCGAGGGATGGATAGAGGGTACGGCAACTATTATCAAGGGACATATTGGATATCAGAGACAATGAAAATTGGGATTTTATTAGGGGCGAAATGTCATCTTTAAGAGACCCCAATTGGTGATAGCGAATATTTGGTTTTTGATATTTATTAATCGGAAATTTCTGCGGAAAATCAAATGTATGTTAATACTATGCGTTGTATATAGTGCAAATATCTGGGAAAATGCGCAATTTCAGTCACAAGGCCTGAAGATTGCGTTCACGCATGAAACAGACTATCACCGTTTGGCGTAGACTTCAGGGTCAACAAGTGTTTATTTACATCCGATGTTGATTTGGAAATTCGGCAACTTATTATATACCTCCAAAAGTTTTCGTCTACCAAATGGACAACATAATAACCAGAGATAATCTGAACTTCTTCCATTTGCCGTGTCACTTCAGGATGTGGGAAATTATAGCATTCCACGACTTATCCTTTTTATTTTTTTTAAAAAACAATTCACCCCAAGCAAGGCGGGACTGCCACTAGCACGCAAGGGGTTACAGAGGATTGAGAAAAAGAGTATTTATATAATACTATATTATATATATATATTAAGGATACAGAGAAGGACGTGGAATAAGCTCAGGGTGTCAGATGTCGATTGAGATTACATTTGAATATTTGAAGATTATACTCATCTGGGAAGCAAGTAAGGGGAAGGGAGTTCTACAGATGGGAAGTGCGGGAGAAGAAGCTGTTTGAGTAGAAGAAACGGTTACATTTAACCGTCTTGGCAGTGAAAAGGTGGGATCGAGATGCCAGCTTGGTAAATTTAAATTTAAATTCATATTGTTCGGAAACCAGCGAAAGTAGCTCGTCCGAACTGTTGCCCTGAAAATATTTGTAGAAGAGACAGAGGGAGGCCACAACACTTCTGTCGAATAGCGATTGTAGACTAGATGCCAGATCAGAGCCTATCATCTTGCGTATTCGTGTCTGGATTTTGTTAAGGATCTCGAGACGTACAGCGGGAGCACAAGACCATATATGACAGCAATATTCCATGCAAGGACGGATGGTTGATTTATAGATTTGAATGATAGACTCAGACGTGAAAAACTTTCTGGCATGACACAGACAGCCAACTTTCCTTGCAGTAGATGAAGCTATTGATTCACTATATTTATTCCACCACATGTCAGTGGACAGCGTGATACCAAACAGGCGTAACAAGGCGCTCTCAAGGAGTTGGGAATCAACCATTCTGATGGGAGGCAGGGAGGTATCTCTGTAGTGGGTAAAGGAGAGCAGTTTCGTTTTGGGGGCATTAAAGTTTACAAGCCATTTCCTACCCCAGTCAACCACAGATTGGGGGTTCTTTTGGAGATCAGCAGTTAGGTTAGTTTTGTTAACGTAGCAGCTAGTAAAGTTTTTTTTTTTTTTTATCTCTCTTACTCCTTAATCTGCCAACCATTTGCACAAGTTCGTTATAGATGTTTCTTCTGATCCTCTTGCCTTTCATATGACCGGTGAGTGTCAAATTCTCTAAGCCCTCTTTCCTCATTATGTATACGAACAATTTCAATTGCTTCTTTCCGATTCTAAGTACAAGTATCCTTTCCATTTGTATTTTCCTTAAAACGTCTCCCATATTCAGTCCATAGCCTCCTCAGTATCTTACTGTAGAACCACATTTCTGTTGTCATCAAAACAAAACAAAACAAAATATGAACTTTGTTCAGGTAAGGAAGGGAAATTTTCGCTCTGCTGGGATGTAGTCTTGCCTGCCTTGAAAATCAACATTCAAAGTCTTGTACCAGATATCAAATAGCAACCACCTACAAATGCATGAGTTTTTTTTTCTAATCAATCCACCCGAAGCAAGGCGATAATGCCACTATGACGCAATGGGATACTGGGAGTGAAGGAGAATGAAAAGACTTTAGAAGGAATCGGAAACTCAATCCCAAGAAGAAAACAAAGGAAAAACCTCTACTCCTGTTCAGAAGACTGTGGACGAGTGTGAAGAGGGGCAGAAGAAACATCTATAACAAACTTGTGCAAATGTTTGGCAGAATAAGGAGTAAGGGAGATAACGAAAAAAATAAACTTTACTAAGAGCTAAAAAGGATAAGAAGTCGTGGAGTACAATAATAAGTTGTCGAACTTCCAAATGAAAATTGTGAATCTGATATAAACAATTGCTGTTGACACTGAATTCAACACCAAAAGGCGATAGTCTGTTTCATGCGTGAACGCAATCTTCAGGCCATGTGATCGAAATTGAGCATTTTTCAAAATATTTTCACTATATACAACTTAAATTAAACAAATCGATGACCAACGCTCGCGAAAAAAAAAAACATCAAAAATCTAAATAAATAAATAAGTAAACAAATTAAGTAAATAGTAAACAAATTAACGAACTACAAGCTCATTGCATAAACAACATTAATTTTTATAATAATAAACATCAGATAATTAAGTAATTAATAAAAATATAATGAGTAATATGTTAGCAAAAAAGTAGAATCCCTGACAACCGGACTAAGAATGCCTTCTTGATATGAGGAATTGATTATAAAGTCCGGATATGAGGGGTTATATTTAGATTAAAATAAAAGAACTGAAATCAGGTTTAAAATTTATTTTCAATGTTTTATTGTAAACAAAATAAGCTAATGGTGAGTGAAATATAACGGAATTGATTTTAAGGAAGAATAAATAGAATTATGTAATGTTAATGAAAATTCATTAGATATGCCACGTATGTAAAACAAATAATGTAACGAGAATTTTTAATCGCTGTTGATAGATTCTTTTTCGTCTAATGTCATTCTCAACTTTTTCCGCATTTTGCTTTTGTTCTTAAAATCTTTTAAACGAACGGCACTTTTTAACTCTGCGAGCGTTATTGCAATCGTATTAAGCTGAATGCTGGCTTTCTTTCCATAAAACTGATAACCTTTTCAATAGCTTTTTTCAGTCCATGTTCATGTTTTTTTTATTTATTTCCTTGTTCATTGTAACAGTGTGAACGTTGGAGAATAGTTTCTTTGAAGATTTTATATTATACAATATTGACTTTCCTATGTTGAACTCAGCCATTAGTTACAATGAACTTTCACCAGAGTCTAGTCTGTTTAAAATTTCCACTTTTTGCGATAAATCCAAAATTGTTCTTTTCCTCTTATTCCCATCATCTTTTGCACCAATACAAGCCATTAAGATGAAATAAGAATAAGCAATTATCCAAAGTAAATTTCCTGAAATACAGAAATTTTAAATCAGTTACATATCACCCAAATAGTTCGAATATACGCATCAAAATCATGTCCGGATATTCGAGATTCCGGATATGAGGCGCTCCGGATATGAGGGATTACGGATATGAAGGATTCTACTGTACCATGAAGTAGCTACAAATAATTGTATTCTGATAAAAAATTATTCCTACTCCATAGTCTCTAGAACAATTTGTAACATAACAGTTACCCATTGACCAGCATATATAAATAGCCGAGCCAAAAGACAAGACACATGGCCTGAAGATTGCGTTCACGCGTAAAACAGACTATCACCAGTCGTCGGTGTTCTCAGTACCCACTTTTATATTCGCACGCTCTATCCATGATACTGAGCAACTTATACGTAATATAGCATAATTTAAAATTACATTTTTGTCATATGTGAGGATGCAAGAGTACCCAGTGATATGATTTTTTTAAAAATCTATATGTAGGTCAACAAAAAGAAAACTGTTTCTTTAATTAAAAACGTTCAAAACTTTTCTCTATTCTTATCTTTCTATCAAACTCTAACCCCCTCCCCCACTATCACTCTCTCTCTGTCTGTCTCTCTCTCTCTCACTCTCTCTCACACACACACGCGCACGCGCATGGGGTTACAGAGAGTGGGACCACGAGTAAAGAGATGTAAGTGAGGAAAGGATAAAGAGAAGGACGAGGAATTAGATCAAAGCATCAGAAGATGTCGATTGACATTACATTTGAATATTTGAAGACTGTAACTGTCAGGGAAGCAAATAAGAGGAAGGGAGTTGTACAGACGGGAAGTGCGAGACATGAATCTATTGGAGTAGAAGAGACGGTTGCATTTAACTGTTTCCACAGTGAAAGGATGGGATTGAGATGCCAAACTAATAGAACGCTTAAATTCATGCAGATTGGAAACCAGCGAAAATAGCTCGTCGGAACAATTACCGTAAAAATGTTGTAGAAAAGACAAAGGGGAAATGACGCCACGAAATTGACTGTAGACGAGATGCCAGACCAGGACCAACCATATTGCATATCCGTTTCTGGATTCTGTCGAGGACCTTGAACAGCGGTGGCACCAGACCATATATAGCAGCAGTAATCTATGCAAGGACTGATGGTTGATTTATGGATTTGAAGGATGGACTCGGGGGGGGGGGGACTTTCTGGCGCGACACAGAGAACCAACTTTCCTTGCGGTAAATGGATCTATTGATTCAGTGTATTTGTTCCATTTTTAGGTCAGCCGACAGACCGAAAGGTTGAAACTAAGTTAGGGTGACTGGCTGATCAACTATTATTTTAAAACCTTTAGATAGATAGATAGATAGATAGATAGATATGAAAATATTAAAATAGATAATGAAAATATTAGATAGATAGATAGATAGATAGATAGATAGATAGATAGATAGATAGATAATGAAAATATTAGATAGATAGATAGATAGATAGATAGATAGATAGATAGATAGATAATGTCTTTACATAGGAATCAGCAATGCATGGCCATTGTCTCTGCAACTTTCAGATGTCGTTCTGAATTATGGAAATGCCGATTTTGAGTGGTGCACATTATTTGGCTGCTTGAGTGATGCATATATTGTGATTGCATTTTCATTCTTCGGCCAGTCTTGTATTGTAATAACGTTCATTTTATTTCATCGCGTGTGTCAAACACAATGGATTTAACCTCAGATGATCTGGTTAGAGAGACCATTGCAAGCCGGTGTCATGTCGATGCACACCTGCTTACTTTATCCAGTCGGATCTACTTAAGTGTGGTCGAATTGTAAGTTTTCCAGAGACCTTATTGTCATTTCAGAAAATTAAAACATGGTGCTTCCATGTCGGCAACAATTGTCAAATGAACGTTTCTACAGATGTTGTCCAGTCTCTCGCCGTGACAGATGGATCGGAATGTCGCTAGTAACAGACATCACGGCGTCCAAAACATAGATCAGAGCAAAATATTTCCCCAGGGGTATAAATAGTTGAAAATCATTTATTTGCAGCAAAGCTACGGACAGATATTCCCGTGAGTCACAATGCCGTTTTGCACGTCACGAGAGGTTTGCATGTAGAGATAAATGGCCGGGTTCTACAATACCTGCAACCAGGAATAATCACATTTTTTCAGAATTGTTTTTCATGCCTCTGTAGATTAAGTACTTGAGGTCACAGATATCTAAAAAGAAATGATTCAGTTTCATAAAAGTTAAGAAATATTCTAGTTTACGATTTAATGTCCTTGTAAACTGATCCCCTGCTTATATGTGATTTCTAAAAATGTAATTTTTTTTAATTCGTAATCTTTAGTGCGTAATCGATAGTAATGTATGAAAAAAGAAAACCATCTTAGGAATTATATAAGTTTTATAAAGATAATCAAATAAAATTAAAACAAATAAAATTAAGAGGTGGATAATTTAAAAACAATAAAAAAACAAGCAGCAATTACTTGCTTGCATTATTTACATTACTCGGACTATTATCCTCATCTTCATTGTGATATTCACAACGTTTCGGCCATTGTACGCTCCGGCCTTCTTCAGTAAATAAGACAAGGATGTTTCTTCTCACCAGACTTATTCAACGTTTATAATGAGATATCCAGATGACATGGTCTGAATAGCAGACACGGGAACTCCAACAGAGGAGGCACGGTGGAGTAATGGATAGCAGTTTAGATTGAGGAATCGGAGAGCCGAGTTCGAATTCCAGTCGAATCCATTACATTCATTTGCGTGTTGATACCCTTGGGAAAGGTGTGAATCCTCTTCTTCTCCCTCCAGCTATGGGTAAATAGCAGGACTGATTGGGTTCTATAGTCTTGGATGGCAACTGGTCTAGGAGAAGGACAACTCTGAATTCAAACCCGGAGTGGAGCCCCTAAGGAGGATGGACATCTTTGTGCTACCTTCCGGCAACTCCTGCAGTCGTGCTGGTACCAAACTGTATTGGTTTATCCTCCCCTTTGGACTCTGCTAGCAAGACCGAGAGGTGGGAACTACACGTCCGGGCAGTCCTAGTTCTCCATATATCCCACCCAGGCTCGTAGCGCACCGCGCTTACTCCATCGTCTCTCGAGACGGACGGATGTCGACGACGACTCCAACCGAAGGCAATAAAGGGAAGGGA
This sequence comes from Acanthosepion pharaonis, assembly GCA_903632075.3. NCBI lineage: Eukaryota > Metazoa > Mollusca > Cephalopoda > Sepiida > Sepiidae > Acanthosepion > Acanthosepion pharaonis. Next base: position 404,190 of record CAHIKZ030005175.1, on the reverse strand, counting down.
GAGAAAAAAGAAACTTCGGAATTCAGTATATATGCAAAAATAGAAAAAGGCATAATACAAGGATGTGCTTTCTCACTGGACTTATTCGATCTTTACAGTGAGGCAATTCTGAGAGAATTCGAAGTTTACCAAGATTTATAATTGACGGCCATATTAATTGGCGGCCATATTATCTTAACAATATAAAATATACAGAATCGTTGATAGAGAGGTACAGGAACTTCTACAGAATGTCGTAAAGAAAAGGGAGAAGAAAGGTCTAACTATTAATTGTAAGAAGACTGAATGTATGGTTGCCAGTAAGTGGAACAGACAAAAAATGTGACTTTACGAACATAAAATGAAACACTGAGATCCGATGGCACATTGTAGTGGCGAAAAATGCCTTTCAAAAACTAATCAATGTATTAAGAAACAGAAAAATCTTGTTAGAAACAAAGGAAAGAGACTGTCCTCCAACATGACAATGAATGCTAGACAATTTCTTCACCGATGTAAATAGACTTCAGAGAACAGAAAATGGCTTCCACACAATGTACCGAACATGTGAACAGGAAATACTAAGTATCTTAGCTAATATTGTATTTGTTTTTTAGCTAATTAGGTAAGGTTAATGTTTCCCTGCACCGTGCATGTGACAGAAATGAAATAGTGCCCATACGAGTTTTAATAAGCTTGTCTTTCATTTAAATATAAGATAAAACAAGGGAGATAACCTGTAGTATATTAAACAAATGACGTAATATTTATAACCGGAAGTAGTTGCCATCGTCATCTAAAAAAAGAAAAAAGAGGCGCCAAGCGAAAGCTAATCGACTTCACCGTCCCAGGCTACACGTTCCTCGGTCCGGGTCGGTTGAAGTATTCGTCGGCATTAAACAAATTAGATCAGGCAGCGAAGGAGCACGATCTACCTTACAACAATCCAAACATAACTACAGAGGAAAGCAGATGAACAATTCCTTGAAGTTACAAAAGGAACAGGATTTGTCGGCGGCCTCGCAAGAGCGGCTATCAGAGCTAAAAGGGCGCTTGTATTGAACGATTACTTCAGAGGTGATATCGACGGCAACGAGAAAATGGAAAGAAAAAGGATACTTTTCTTAGAATTAGAAAAAGATGGTTAAAATTTCTAGGGTACATAATGGCGAAAGATGGCTTGGAACATTTAACATTCACAGAACATAATGAAGTCAAGAAGGATAAAGAAAAACAAACTTGTGTAAACGGTTGGCAGAATAAAAGTATTAAAAGCGATATTTAAAATACAAATATTTCTAAGAGAAGAAGAAGAAGAAGATGAAGAAGAAGAAGAAGAAGGAGGAGGAGGAGGAGGAGGAAGAGAATAATAATAATAATAATAATAAACTGGTATGAACACCAACCAGACCCGGTTACGGACCTGTTACAATTCTATGGGACTACACAATACACACTGACAGAACAATCAAAGCCAACCGGCCAGATATTGTTATTAAAGACCACAAACAAAAACGGTGCCTCCTTATTGATATGGCAGTCCCTGCTGACTGCAATGTATCTTTGAAGATATTCAAAAAGTTGTCAAAATACAAGGACCTTGAAATAGAAATCTCGAAAATGTAGCATATGGGAACATCAACAATCCCTGTTGTAGTTGGAGCCCTAGGACTGGTTGGAAAAGATTGCAGTAGACTAATTGAAGGGATTCCTGGAAGTCCATGCCACAAGGAGATACAAAAAATTGTTCTGACAAGTACAGCCCACACTTTACGAAGGGCTTTATCTATGTAATTTCTTTTTTTTTTATTTTTTATTTTTTTTTTTTGTCAGTAGAAAGTGTCATGATGTCATTTCTAACCTGGGCGGGACCCGGAAAGAAATGTGTAAACGCCAGAAATCAAAGAAAATAATAATAATAATAATAATAATAATAATAATAATAATAATAATAATAATAATCAGTGACGGTGGGGGGGTGATCAGATTTCAGATATAAATTGTAGTATTTTAAATTGACAAGCATTTGTTGGCGGTTATATTTTTTCAAAAGCGGAGGGAATCCTGAGAAAGACGTTTTCAATTATCCTGTTCTCCAGGGTTTATCCGCGCCATACCCGTATTTATTTCCGTTTTATCCAGGACGTGTACACGTGCGTGTGGTTACTTGTGCGCATGTAGATTTTAATTTGATGACAGATCTGAATGTCTTCCCAAAAAATTAAAAGAAAAAGGAAAATAAACTATTTTTAATTTATTACCCAACAGTTTCCAAGAAGTTCACTAAAATCTTATTCGTTTGGGGTTTTAGAATATTTTTCTCAAATGAAAAAAAAAAAATTACTCCTACAATTTTTTTACTCATTCCGATTGTGTCATTTTTGTCTGAATTCATTTTTGCGGCCATTAATTTTTTTATATTTTAAATTTATTTAAATTCATTTATTTGTTGTTAGTCGACATTGACTTTTTGTCTATCACTTTGCTGTCAGTTTCTAGGTAGCAGACATGATAAAACAGATATTGAGGTGTGAGAGCTATGCTATTTAAATTGACTTCATATCGATGAATGGAAACAGTGAATTATCGATAGGATGCTGGATTAATTGTATAGGTGAGAAAAAGAAAGGCTGATTATTTTCATTTATTTCTATATTTACTTTCACCCCCCCCTCCACACACGCACACACCACCCCCACATATCGCCCCCACCCCTATCACACTCCCACCACACCCACACCATACCCACATACACACCCACCACACACACATGCGAAAAAGACACCTATTTCATACCATCACTTTGTGACTTTATTGCACGCCGAGGAGGAGGTTGGGTCCTGTCTGAACTGAAAGGAGAGTGTGTGCCCTGTCTTGACTGAGCGAAGGTTGGGTCCTGTGCGATCTGGGAAGGGGTTGGGTCCTGTCCAGAATGAGAGAAGATGGTGGGTCCTGGCCGGAATGAGAGGATGTGGGATACTATTTCGTACTGAGAGAAGGTTGGGTCCTGTCCGGACTGCGAGGAGGTTGTCTGCTGTCCAAACTGAGAGTAGGTACGGTCCTCTCCGAACAGATAGGAGAGGTTGAGACCTTTCCGAATAGGGAGGAGAGGTTGGGTCCTGCCCGGAATGCGATGAGATTGCGTCCTGTTCGAATTGAGAGCAGATTTTGGATTTTGTCTGAATTGAGAGCAGAGGTTGTGTCTTGTACAAACTGAGAGAAAATTGGGTTCTGTCTGAACTTAAAGGAGGTAGGTTCTGTTGAAAATAAGAGTGTAGGTTGGGTCTTGTCCGATTTAAGAGATGATGTTGGGTTCTGACATTACTTAGGGGAGAGTTTGCTTCTGTCCAAACAGTGAGGAGTTCGGGTCCTGTCCGAACGGAAAACAGATTGGGTTATGTCCGTACAGAGTAGAGGTTGATTCCTGTCCGGACTGAGAGGAGAGGTTGGCCTACCCCGGACGCGGATGTAGTTTAACGTCTTATCCAGGATGAATGAAAGGACAGGTTGGATCCATGACCGAGCTGAGAGGAAGTTGGGTTCTGTTCGAACTGAGAGGATGTAGGTTCCTGTCCAATCTGAGAGGAGTATTTCGGTCCTGTCCGTGCTGAGAGGAGCTTGTATTCTCTCCCAACTAAGATGATGTTGGGTTATGTCCTGATTGAGTGGATATTGAATTCTGCCCGAACTGAGAGGAAGGATTGGGTCCTGGCTGAGTCTGACAGAAGAGGTTGTGTCCTGTCCGAACTGAAAAGTCCTGTCAGATGTAAGAGGTGAGTTTGCTCCTGTTTCAGCAGAGAGGAGGTTGGATTCTGTCCGCATTGAGAGAAGATATTGGGTCCTGTCCAAACTGTCGGGATTGAGAGGGGAGGTTGTGTCTGGTCCGAACTGAGAGGAGATTGGGTCCTTTCCGGACTTTAAGGAGGTTTCGGGTCCTGTCCGAACTGAAAAATGAGTTTGGGTCCTGGCTTCACATAGAGGATAAGTTAGCAACTCTCGGACAGAGAGAAGGTTGAGTCTTGTCGGGACTGAGAGGAGAGGTTGGGTCCTGTCCCGACTGAGAGGAAGTAGGGTCCTGTTCTAACTGAGAGCAGAGGTTGGATTATGTCTGAAAGGTTTAGTCATGTCCGAACTGAGAGAATATTCCGTTCGGTCTGAACTGAGAGGAGGTAGGGTTCTGTCAAAAATAAAAGGAAACGTTGGGTCTTGTTAGATCTGAGAGGTGAGTCAGCTCTTGTTCCCCTCGTATTTGAGATACCAGTCTAAGCTAGGGCGGCTAGACAATCCCTATTGCAGACGCTTGCTCAGGCGCATTTGTATTTATTCAACACCCACAGAGCCCACGTGTGGTTTATACTGCAACTATGCTGAGGAAACCTTAGTTACAGTTTCTAAGAAAGATTGTGTTATCTAGTGTGATCAACAATTTAAACAAGAGCAGCACACTCAAACCCTCGGCCACGATGAATTGTGACTTCGTTCTAGCACAGCTATTGACGGCACCCAAGGTTTCCGTCTACCCAATTTCACTCACGAGGCTTGGGTCAATCCGTGGTATGGTTTTCAGACGCGGGGATCAACCCCTCTGATAAGATCAGGAAATCTCCTTCCTGACAAATCGAGTATGGTGTGATTCGACCCCGGGTCTCGTGGTCAGAATGCGAACATTCTAACCACTCCCTAACCATAATAGTAGTAGTAGCAGTAATAATAATAATAATGTCATCATCATGTAAGCAGTAGTTATGGATATTTACTTAACCACCTCAGGTTGTGAAACAAGTTCAGTTTTTAACGTGGGGAGCCGAGTGTTTTCACTCGGGTCGCTGGTCTAAGCTGATCTTAGCTGGTCATAGCTTGTCCAAGCTGGTCAGAGCTGGTCTAAGCTACTCATAGCTGGTCTTGACTTGTCATAGCTGGTCAGGGCCGGTCCAAGCTAGTCGTAGCCGTAATACCACCAGCACAGGGCCGGGCCATGTGTCAGGTAAGTAATGCCAAGTAAGCAGTAGTTATGATTGGGCGTGGTGGCCCATGGGCTGTCATGTGGTACACCATTAATGGACTCTCCTTTCATCCTCACTTTTAGGCGCGCGTAATGTTTAATTGAATGCTGAGTCCGGTGTCTACTTGTATCTGGAGGCTGATATTGTTTTTGTTTAAAGATAAATTCTCTTCAGCTCTCTATGGTTTGGTGATTATGAATTCTTTATGAATATTATAAATTCCTTATTCTCTAGACTTTTACGAAACCTGGTGCAGAAGTGCTTTTAATTTTGGAATACAGCAAGATTATATAAATGAGTTAGTTTGAAAGATAATGTGATGGTCCTAGTGGGTGTTGTTCATTTGCATCTGTTTTTTTTATTGATTTAGTGTTCATTTGATGTCATAGGGTATTTATTTGTACCCAGTGGAATTTTGTTTTTGAAAGCCAGGAAATATTTTTAGACTGTATGAATTTTATCTGGGGATAATAGCGGTTTAGAGATACTAGTCTTATTAATTAACCTATGGCTGGGGAGAGAAGAGATGGATTCATACTTTTCCATTACATCAATTTCACATCCAAGCCTCCAGCGCTCGCCTTTTCCAAGCGGTCAGCTGTTGAAGTACTGACCAGGTTCGACGTTGATTAAGTTTCGTAATTATACATGGACTAATGTTTTAATGTGATATGACCGTAAGCGTTTTGATTTTGAAGTTTCGACTAGGTTGGACAGTTTCTAATGTTTATAGGTTTTTGGAAACTGGGATGTAGGAGGCGTTTGTTTTGCTTTCATCGAAGAAAGTGCGAACGCATTTGAGAAAAATATTGAAGGAAAACAATTTTTAAGGTCGGAAATAAATTTTCATAGGTTATAACTGAGTTTTGTGTCAAGGTAAAGATAATGTAGTTTAGGAATCATTTTATTTATTGATCTATTCTTAAATTGAGTATCTACATATATATATAAAACATAGGATGTCTGTGTGTCTGTCGGTCTGTCTGTGTGTTACCTTCTCACTCGAGATCCATCCAACAGATTTTGGCCAAACCTGGCAAACACATTGTACGATGTCAGTTATAGGATTTTAGCGTAAAAATAGATAATTTTTAAAAAATCAATAATCGATAAAGCCGATCAAAAATCGTTAAATTCAACTTTTTCCCTTCGATTTCGTTCAAACTCGCTATGTAGGTTACTTACATCATAACGATACGATACCTCATTTTATTTCTACGCGAATGCGTTTAGCGAAAAACCGCGAAAAACAGAAAATCGATTTCAACACAAATCGATTTCAACACAAATTTTAAACTAAAAACTCCCTCAATTTTCAAGCAATCTAATACAAACTTCACTCATTGTAGACAACAATAAGTTGATTGCTTAACAGTCATGTTGCTTGATAATTGAGTCTATCCATATAGTGAAAACCCATGTAAATAGCGAAAAATGGCGATTTTTACTGGTTTCCTTCCTATTTTTTGTTGAGCTTTCAACCAATTTTCATCAAACTTAACAATTGCTTTATAAATATATCCTCTTTACATCCCTGGTAGCACACTGAAAAACTGAAATTCAAAAACTACAAAGTAATTATAGTCTGAAGTGGGTCTTCATGTTGCCTGTTTTACACCTTCATGTCCTCGACTATCTTCGATTGAATAAATGCAGACTACTTCTGTTATATCAGTAACTGCATTAATTCAAAATGATTTTTAATGAAAGTATTTTAAAATAATTGAAGAAGATAGACTCTGTTACATCTAAACATGATGCTGTTTTTGCTCGATTTTAATTGAACGCTTTTTATGATCGACCAGTTTGGTAGGGTGATTAGTTATAACGGTAACTGGTTTGGGATTTATGAGGGTGTAGAATATATAATTCCTGCCAATTTATTGTTGTGTGAATGCAAAATTTGAATCGTTTATGACAAAGTCGGTTTGGTTGAGTTGTGGACCACCCGTTACCAGTTGAAGGCTGACAGTCTAGAGGAAATTCTGGGTTGTTGGTTGCTTCTTGTTCAGACAGAGGAAATTCCGGGCCGCCAGTTTAGTGGATGCTTGTTGCTAATCGAGAAAACGTTCTAGGCCCACCAGTTTGGTGGATGTCGGTCCAACCAAGCTCTCAAGCCGTCTCTGACACTGGGAGAAACGTGTAAGACGTCATCCTTTAAAGTCATAACGAGTGATTTTAGAAGCGAGAAAAAAATTTGCTAATAATCGATTACCGAAAGATTTGTCCTTCGGGACATGAAAATATTGCTTTTAATTGATGTTGTGAAAATCGGTGATCACGGGTTACGAGAGTGACCAGAGATTTCCGATTTTAAGTGTTTTCTTTTATGAAAGATTTGGCAATTAAGCTATATTACCGGAACATAGCAGGTGTAACAGCAAAATTATCCATCCCACAAAATGTTTAATATCTAAAACACCACTAAACTACAGTATTTACATTATTCGGATCATTATCCTAATCTTTGTTGCCATATTTATCACAACGTTTCGGCCGTTGTACGCTTCGGTCTTCTTGTGCTGGTTGTCGAACTGAACCCTTTATTTCGCTCACTGGAGTAGACTGTTCAAAGGGTTCAGTTCGACATTCCAACCACCTGAAGAAGGCCGGAGCGTACAACGTCCGAAACCTTGTAATAAATATAGCAACAAAGGTGAGGACAATAGTCCGAATAATGTAAGTATTGTACATAATACCTTATCTCAGAAATATAGACAGATACTGAAGAAGGCAGGAGTGTACAACGGCCGAAACATTGTCATAAATATAACAACAAAGGTGAGGACAATAGTCCGAATAATGTAAGTAGTGTACATGGTACCTCATCTCAGAAATATAGACAGATATTGAAGAAGGCCGGAGCGTACAACGGCTGAAACGTTCTAATAAATATGGCAACAAAGATGAGGACAATTGTCCGATTAATGTAAATAGTACACATAACAGCTCATCTCAGAAATATAGACAGATCACTTAACTAATTGTTACTTTTTTCCAGTTTTTCAGATGAGACATTTAGACATCTTGACACCATTTATTGTAATTGTCACGGAAAAACCGTTTTCTTAATCTCAAGTGTTCCAGTGGGTCACTCATTTGACCGAAGATGAACAAGAGAATCTGAAGGTAGGGGGAGGAATTCGGGGTCAAGTGACAGCAAACTGGACTTAGAGCGTTTCCACTTGTTGGTCTATATTAATAGTCACAGTTGAGGTTAGGGGAGGTGAGTTCTGGCCTGCCCTTGTTTGGGGACAAACAGCCGTTCGTGTAGTTCGGATGATGTCCATTCGTATTGCCAGAGACAAAATGCGTAGTTCGTGGTGGTAGTAGAAAAATCTGTTTTATGAAAACAACATAGCAGATGTTGTCTCAATCGTCACCTATCTACCTATCCGAACCGATAAATCATATTTTATAATATTGAAAACAGTGTTCTTCTTCTTATTATTATTATTATTATTATTGCAGTGTGAACGTGCAACGGATCTTTCCCAGGTTTAGATGGTGTACATCGGCGTGAACGAGAATCGAAAGGCAATATGGAGAATAGTGGGAAGCTGGAGAACGCCATATTGTATGCCATATAGTATTGACGTTCTAATATTTTTTTTATCTTTTCCTTTCACAACCCAAAAGAAACAAGAAATATTGAGAAAACTTATTCTAGACAGAAAAAATAAAACAAGAACCTCTCAGTTGTCAGTTCAATGCTCTATGCGTAGGAAGTTTATTATTATTGTCGATATTATTGTCAATATTGAAATTGGTACATGCAGTCGGCCATTTTCTAATTATCGTTGATATGAAAGGTGGTCAGTGTCTTGTCGGCGCCACACGCGATTTCCCGCCAATCCTCTCTTCTCGCTTGACAGTTTCTTCGATGAGAAGGTGCGTGATAAATGAAACCTTGGCAGTGCAAATGTCGTCCGTTGGTATCCTTGACAACGCATTCCACGATATCAAAGGTCGCGCAATTCTATAGACACCTGAAAATAAGGTGGACATGTCAAAAATCTGAGATAAACAAGACGACGATTGACGAATAGTAAAAATTAAATGCACCATATGTCGAAGAAGCTAAGATAGGGAGAGATAGCTAGTATTGTAGCATTTTTAAAAATGAAAACTCAACAGTCTAATTACTTGGTTTCGACAAAAAAACATATTAATAAGAATACTCGACTCTCTCGGTTACTAAGCAAGTTCTGGATTATTTACATAGCTTAAGGTATTTAGAAAAATAGACAAATACTTACGTTTCTGTGCAGCTGTCGTATTGTGACCAACTCGCGTTGAAAAGGTCAGAACAATCCGAGAAGATAACGTGCACGACGGTTAATAATGTTAGCTTCCAGGGAGTAAAATACGCATGCAGATTTTTAAAGAAAATAACCAGTGACAATGAGATTGTTTTAATGTGACAACTATTTTTAAAGAGAATTTTTTGTTGACTATGTTTGCCGTAATCTATGAATATGGAATCCAGTGAAGTCCGTAATCTCTTCAATATCCGAAGTTGGCAGTGGAGATTCGGAGAAAGTAGCCTGTTAATTCTTTAAGTCTTCGATATCAGGTTGGCAATGAAGATATTTTGGGAGAAAAAACAAAATGGCTGCCTTTATACACGTCGCATTGAATATTTTGAGCTTTCTGATTGGTTAACCCTTCTCTTGGGGGACTATAAAATGAGTCAGCTTATTTTGGTTGGCTCACTAGTACACACATGTATCAAAAAAAACTGTAACATTTTTTGCCTTCCATCATGGCTGATGCTAACCTCTAGGTGAGTGACTTCTTGTGTCTCGTATGGGCTAAAGTTTTCCGCTGACAAGAAGTGGAATTAATTGCCTGCTAGGAAAGTTGTTTCACTGTGCCGTGCAAGACAATTTTTTTCGACAAGTTCTAGCTACACATTAATAAGTCAACCATTCTTCCTTGCTTTGAATATCGTTGTCACATCTGGTCTGATGCTTTTGCTATGTATTTAGAGATACTTGATAAAATACCAAAAAGAATCTGCAATGTTATTGGTATTGAGATTTAGTTACTCTCCTTCTGACTTAACAGAGCTCCCCTGGGCCTTTTTTATAAACAGTTCCATGGTAAATGTTCCAATAAACTTTCCTCTTTGGTGCCTCGTCTTTATACATTTCAGCACAATACTAGATTGGCATCAAAGTCTCATCATTTTACAGTTTAAATGGCTAGGTGTAACCGTAAGTTCTATTCTAAGAGCGTCTTCGCTCGCACTTCTCGCTTGTGGAACTCGCTTCTGGATTCTTGATTCCCAGTCAACTTTGATCTTCAAAAATATAAATGCAATGTCAATCGTTATATTCTGTCTTCTTAATTCTTGTTCTTTTATTGTCCTCTCTCCTTAATAGTGTTTTCTTTTTCTTATATTCTCTAACATTCAGTAACCCCTTGCGTCCTAGTGGCTTTATTGCCTTTGATCTTCACAAGTTTAAATGCAATGTCAATCGTTATCTTCTTGTCCTCTCTCTTTAATAATGTTTTCTTTTTCTCATATTCTCAATTTGTTCTTCAAAAATTTAAATGCAATGTCAATCGTTATCTTCAGTCTTCTTAATTCTTGTTCTTTTAGTGTCCTCTCTCCTTAATAGTGTTTTCTTTTTCTCATATTCTTTCGCACTCAGTGACCTATTACTTCTTAGTGCATAACTGCTTTACTTGGGGAGAAATGATTAAAAAAATGCATTTGTTATGCCCGTGTATAAAAGTATTTGTATATATACATATACACATTTGTGTACGTGTGTCTGTTGGGGTGGATATTCGGTAACTAATGTTGTCTTCCTTAACTTAAATACATATCTATATAAGTATGCCAAAGTTTTTTTTTTCATAGATGAGAAAATGGTTATGATTTCCCACGACATGTGACGTTGAAATTCTGAAGTTCTAGAACACCTGCCTTGTAAATCTAATCACCAAGTCATATCGTATGAACAAATTTCATCGATTTCTATTATTGTCGACATGTGAAGCGCAGAAAAATGTATATCCGTCGTGTTTCAGTTGATTTATTCAATTTATTTACGATAATAAAGAAAATATTTTTTTCTTGTATACGTTTGTTTAGAAAGTAATATCGACGTTTTGAAAGAGAATAAAAAGTCGTCCAAATATAGCAACGTTAAATTTGTCGAGACAATAAACATGTTATAATTCCGCTTATTCCTTAGTTAGTTAGCGCGTACGTAACTCCCAACAGACCTCGTGAATAATGACTTATTCCGTTGTTATCACAAGGCAAGACATAAATGACATATCAGAGAAAGAAAGAAAGAAAGAAAGAAAGAAAGAGAGAAAGAAAGAGAAAGAGAGAAGAGATGATAATGCGCCAGTGAAATGAAAAGACTTCTCAATTTCAAATATTTTTTTTATTTGTACGCTCTTACTTATTTAAATAATGACCTATGTTCATACTTACGATTATTATTATTATTATAAAAAATTAAATATTTAACGATAAAAGAATTTCCAAATTCAACAATCATAGAACTTAAAAGTAACGCATTAAATCATTAAATCATGAATGAATTTGGTGGTGTTAGATTCTTTTCATATTTTGACTGTGTGAGATGTATTATTTGTGTAGTTTTTGAATTCTGATCCGAGCCCTCGCGTGTTGGGCATGGTTAGAATTCGAGTGGGTGACTTTATATTTTTAAGATTAATGTAAATTGTGTTTATTATAGAAGTAAATGATTTCAAAATAAAATTGTTTGAAACACCAACTTAATCGACTTAAAAGACAAGATTAACAGTCTGCAGTCGATCCTAGTGGACGAGGTGCTGCCTGTCCCATCACTGGTTCATATTTATAGTAGCAAAGACGATGCGTCCTACTGGGAGGACGGCGAAATCATAGTGGATATGTATGACAAAGATAATGCGCCCGAAAGTGGTGGTCTTAGAAGAGCCAGACGGACACCATACCTCTCCGGTATTGCTGTGGCTTTCTTGGGCCCAGAAATAAAGGTACAAGAAAGGAATTGAATTAAACAAATATATTAACAGAAACAGTAATAGAAACATATAAAAACGAGAGTGTTACAGCAAGAATGTTCGGTTCGACTGTCAGAGCTGACTGTTGGAAACTTTCTTCTGCAAAAGGCAGTACCTGCTCCTATTTATAGCTGGGAGAGTCCATGCGTGCGTGGGTAAATTACCATAACATTTTTCTTTTTTTTTTCATCTTCCTCCTTCTCTTTCTTCTTCTTCCGTTTCATACCTTTCTTCTTCTTCCTCTTCCTCCTCTTTCTTCTTCTTCTTCTTCCTTCTCCTCCTTCTCTGTTGTGGCCTTGTTAGGGCCAGAAATAAAGACACAAAGGAGGAATTGAGTTAAACAAATACCATAACATTCTTCTTCTTTTTCTTCCTCTTCCACCTTCTCCTCCTTCTCTTTCTTCTTCCTCTTCCTCCTCTTTCTTCTTCCTCTTCTTCTTCTTCTTGCTTCTCCTCCTTCTCTGTTGTGGCCTTGTTAGGAGCCAGAAATAAAAACCACAAAAGCAGAATTAAGTTAAACAAATATATTCATAGAAACAGTAATACAAACATATACAAATGAAAATGTTACGGCAAGAATGTTCGGTCGGACTGCTGGATACTTTTCACTCCAAAAGGCAGTACCTGCTCCTATTTATAGCTGGGAGAGTCTATGCGTAATTAGGTAAATTACCATAACAGTTACCCAAACAAACACGCTGTTCACACCGACTTCCTCTTTTCCCAAATTAAATCCTTACGGTATTGCTTCGCCAGAATAACATAACGTTCACATGCCTGCCTTCCTAACTTTACTCAAATGAAAACAACATACAGCGGACCCTTAGCAAAAAAAAAAACGTTCGCTTCTGACGACCAACTGCTGACGATTTCAGCAATCCACTGTGTTTAACATGTCTGACTGGCCTACGGCATATATATATATATATATATATATATATGTGTGTGTGTGTGTGTGTGTGTGTGTGTGTGTGTGTGTGTGTGTGTGTGTGTGTGTGTGTATCGATGTACTGCGTGTGTTCAGGCAACGATTGCTTCATTAAAACTATCTGCAATTTGTGTCACTGTAACACTTTACTCGACGGCAAGGCCATCGTTCAATTTTCGCGTCGATAAATCTTCGGTTGCTGTTCGTTTTAGAACTCTCTCGATGGGTATTCATCAAAACAGAACCTCAGCGTGTGACAAGCCTTGCAGTTGCGGAAAAAAAATTCTTTGTCAAACTAACTCAAATATACGGCATTCAACACACCAGAAGGAAGTATAAAGGCCCAGTTTATTTCCATATATACTTCTAACCCTGAAATGCAAAATTGTTATGAGACAATAGCTGTCATTCTCACAATATGTCGATACCTTTGGATGGTCATAATATTTTTATTATATATATATATATATATATATATGAATGTTTATTATGTCTGATGATGAGTCGTTCTACTGTTCGAATGTTTGATTTAATTTCTGGTGAAAATAAAGATAAAAATTGTCCAACATTTGGATATTTTATTATTAAGTTGGTCCTAAGCTTCGGCTCCCATGAGCCATCCTCAGATTGGTTATACAGACATGAAACAAAGATATCCGCCCTCAAAGATGATATTTTGTTATTTTTACGTAGAAAATTGCTATGCGACGATAACGGTCGCAGAATAGCAGACGAAGATCCTAACTTCAAACGTGGTTCTATGACGTCATACCACGCGATAGACCGATGTATACGAACAGAGCCAATGTCGCGATGCAATGTAACGTGTTATTAACAAGTGTTTGTCTAATGTTATGTAATTCTTTATAGAATACGGTTTTGGAAGAAGATATTATTTGTGTACGTTGGATTAGGTTTTTTATAACGGCTAACTTATGACGTTGGGAGCAATCACTATTATAATTATGAAGACAGAAAATAATGCTAATGGGTTTCCTATATAGAGAAGTAGTAAATTTATGTGTGCTGGAATCAATAAATACACCAAGGAATGGAATTTTATTAAGTTCTAATGTCAATTTGAGGATGCAGTGAATTTTAATATTTATTCTTAAGCTGTATAATTTGATCCAATATTTTTAGCTAAAACGAAAATGTCATCTATATATCTTACATATATAGAGGGTTTATTAGTCTCATTAAGTATTTTTTTTTTTTTAAATATGCCATATAATAATTAGAAAAAAGGGCCTAAAGAAGATCCCATCGCCATGCCGTCTATTTGAGTATAAATATTACCTAGGGGTCATGAAAAGGTACTTGAGTCGTACATGCTAATATTAATTGTTTTTTAAATAGTGGGTTTAATATTGATGGGTAGGAGAGAAGTGTGATTGTATACATCACACATAATAATGTCAATCGTTTCATGGACTGGGATATTATTAAATAAATTTTGCACGTCCAAAGATGTGTTTATTTAGTTGTTTGGTTTTACAGTATGAAGAATTTGTATAAATTTATTTGTGGAGTTAATACAATATCTACTTGGTAGGTATGGAATAATTAATTTGTTAAGGGCTTCTGAAAGTATTTTAGGCATTTGTAAAATCATAGGTCAAATGTATATATATATATAATTATTTATTTTAAAAAATATAACATAAATATGTTATAAAATCACTACAAAAATAGCCATTTCTAAAATGAACTGATGGATATCATCAACCTTCTATAAATAGAAAAACGCTGTCCAAAAAAATCTTGAAAGCATTGTCAAAGATATTAATAAATCTGGTGACATATATGTTAAATCCGACAAAACGGGTAACTTTTATAAGTTATCTCCTAAGGATTATGATACAGATCGCTTGATAAGACACTGGAAGTGTTGAAACAAAATGGCTATTTTTGTAGTGATTTTAAAACATATTTATGTTATAATTTTTTAAAAATAAATAATTACATCTGCTCTACTCTGGATTGAGCACTCTTTTAAGAATAGTAATTGGTTATTGAATTCATTCTGTATACACCAATTATATACTTGGGTATATATATATATATATATATATATATATATATATATATTGTAGGGACACAAACACATATCCATACAACGGAAAATGTTACCTCTATTACTGATATCGAGCACTTTCCAACAAGTATTGCGTATATTAAATAATATATATATATATATATATATATATATATATATATATATATTGTCATCCACAGACAGACTGTTTCGCTCATCAGTGTGGGTAGACGTCCTGTTGCCTCTAGCTAGGATCGAAACCTTACTGAGTTGGCGTCAGTCGAGATTCTACCACTAAGCCGTTGGCGCACCGCAGGCATGAAGGTAAAATTGAAGCGTATATATATATATATATATATATATATATATATATATATATATATATATATATATATATATATATATATATATATATATATATATATATATATATATATATATATATATATATAAATAAATATATATGTATATATATATATATATATGTATGTATGTATGTATGTATGTATGAATGTGATGCGTATATTTAATATAATAATAGTAATTTCAACGTGTATTAATAGTTGGTATATTTGAATCTTTTCTGTTACTTCATTACACTTGACACGTATCTAACCAATAAGAAATAAGCAAACACAACATACCATTAATCAGCGTCTCTTTGTTTATTTTATCTTTTTTTATCATTTCTATGTTGATCTCTGACGAATCTTTAATAAAAGTGAAACATGTTAAATGTTTCCTACTTGTTCTTTATTCGATCATTTTGTCAGATTTCTATAAATGATCTATATTTGATCTCCTATTCACACATATATATATATATATATATGTGTGTGTGTGTGTGTGTGAGGCCCGTGTCGTCAGTAACTACTGAGGGTAGGCAGCTTGTGACTTTTATGTAGTTAATCTACAAAAAATATTTTGCATTTTTTATGCATAATAATCAGAGATCCACTAAAAATGTCTGAAGTAATAATAATAATAATAATAAAAACATGTCTGCTCGTGATTTAACGAATTTGTATATTGCGCATGAACCAAATGTAGTACGGACATTTAGCTCTCCTGTTTTTGAGCAGCAGCATTTTTAATGAAAAAAGATTTTATTTCTTCTACCAGAAAAGTTTATTCATCACTAGGAATGTCATTGCACTTAATTCTATCTATCTATCTATCTATCTATCTATCTGCCTGCCTGTTTTAGCCTATTAATATCTGACTATATCTCAGCTTATTAATGTTTATGTATCTATCTATGCCTATTAATATATATATATATATGTCTAGTAATATCTATCTATCTATCTATCTATGCCTAATAATATCTATCAATGCCTATTAATTTATATATATATATATATATATCTATTAATATATATATATATATATATATATATATATATATATATATATATATATATATTTATATATATGTAAAAGAAAACATTGAAGTCAATATCTATCTATCTATCTCAGCCTATCAATATCTATGTATCTATGCCTACTAATATCTATATATGCCTATTAATTTATATATATATATATATATATATATATATATATATATATATATATATATGTTTCAGTCTGGTCACATTTATCTATCTATCTATCTATCCATCTTTTGATCGATCAATCTCTCTCTCTCTCTCTCTGTGACTATTCTTGTCTGTCATTCCATCGATCGATTGATTTATCTATCAACGTGCATATTTGCAAATTTCCTTCGACCTCTTCTGCATCCATTAGCTTGCAACTTCCACTCCTCTGCACCAGAAAGGCACTCACAAGATTATACAAAATCCTAATGCAACCAAATCTTTCCCGTGGAAGACGCAAGCTGCACACAAGGTGCACCTTGTGCATCACACATGATCAGTTTTGCCTATCTTTATTTAGACGCTGCCACTCTTCTCGCTTTACTTTCTTTTCTCCTTTGGATTCTGATGTCCCGAGAATCACGAACTGGGCTTTAAGGATTGACAGCAATTCTGTTTTTCACTGGACCAAATATCAACATATATGGACGTGCCGAATGAATTACGAATATCAGCGCGTAAAAATGGGATCAGGGATCCGAGTTCTAATTCCAGCCGAAGATGTTGCATTTATTTCGCACTGTTGATCATGGGAAAGGCAAGAATTAGATTATTCTCCCTACTACGGATAAAATGGCGAGACAGATTTGGTCTTCTTGTATTAGGATTTAAATATCAGGCTTCACTGGGCTCTATAGCTTTGGCCATTTTAAAAAGACTCAGTGCAAACGAAGTTCATATCTATTCAAAAGATGTTAGAAAAAAAAACAAGCTGTAAAGAGATATCATTACCAACGTCCGGAAAGGTGTGTGCCTTTATTCGTTTGCACAGGGTGCGATGGATTAATTGTCGTCTAAATGACACAAAAATGAAAATAAAACTTATATCTCACTTTAACAGATAAACAGGGTGTCCATAAAGTTCGTGTACACTTATAATTTTATTTGTATTTGCGATAGAAATATTTTTTTAAAAGCATTAGAAAGAAGTAAATCTATATTATTAAAGGTTTTATTGAAATTTTATTTAATTTTCCACATGTCCTCCATCATTAGCAATACAAAGGGTAATACGATTTTGCAGTTCACGGAAAACATTTACCAACTGATTTACAGTAATGCCTGAAATCACATTAGTTATTTTAGCTTTACTTAAAACTAGGTACATTAAACTTTGTAACATTTTTTACAGATTATTTCTATCGCAAATACAAATAAAGTTATACACTTTTTAAAGTGCACACGAACTTTATAGACACCCTGTATTTACCAAAATTAAGCAAAAACATCTTGAAATATTAATGAGTAAATTTATCGAATAAAATCGCCCTTAGCTTCAACCACACCCTCCAGACGAATTCGGAATCTCCCGCAACTCTTCTAGACGGCCTCCTTTTTTAAGTTGGTGAATGATGCCATAATCCTTGCCTTCAGTTCATTTTTGGTTTTACAAGGAATTTTGTTGATCTCTCGATCAGCAACTCACCACATGTTCATCAAGGAAGTTGCAGTCACTAGTGATCACTACAAACATCTTCGTAATCATCATTAGACTCATCTAACTCTTTCTCAATTCTCTGCACTGACCTCAGCTTCACACCCAAACACTCTTAAATGTTCATATTGGAGCTTCCGACGCGAATGTTTTTTCTAAATTTCTGGCAGAGGGAATTGCGTCATGGTGCTCATCTCACAGACGGTTCCCAACTGATCTTACTATACTATGCTGTCGACAAAATCAAAAACAAATAAGGCGCATGCGCGAAATTAAGCATATAAACTGACGACAATTTACACATCGCACTCTGGATCTAAACGGATAATGTTTTTCTCGGTTTAAAGTAAATATTATCGACATAAGAATATGCGTTTTTATTTCTAAATCTCTTAATTCACGTATCCTTCAGCAATTTTTAATTCACTTTCAGCAAATAAGGATGTTCTTTCTTAAGTTATGGCCACTGGAGATTATGACGTGACTTTTATTTTCACGAACGTATTTTAGGATAATTCACTTCAAAGAAAAAAAAAAATTAAATAAAAGGATGAAGAGCTATGATCGCTCCTCACCACCATGACACTTAAGGAATTTATAGCCTTCAGTGAATTCCAAATGACAGCAGATCTCAATACTCTTATTCTAATCCCTTTACCAAAAGCCTTTTGGACTCGTTCAGATATGAGGGTTTTTTTTTACACTCAGCACATTGGGAAAAACATGAAATCATATCCTATTCTCTATATGGGCAAAACAGTAAAATAGGTTGTGCTTTCAAGCGTTGATTGGTAGAGTAGATTAGTAAACCTGGGCGATGCAAAGTTGTGGGTTGGATAGAATCATGAAGCTGCCTCAAAGATGGCGGAGTGTGACCAAACAAAATAACACGTATATCGTTGAATAAATCTACGAGCTGTTGCATTTCGGTACACTTGTATGCTTCTTAGTCTATCATCTGGTGTATCTAATTACATTTATATCTTGGTTAGACTATGATCTTTTCAGCCGACTCTCTTATGTACAAAACTCTCTTCACTAAAAATTCACTAAAAAATGAGGCGAACTTTTGTCCCGACATAGATAATACATAGATATATTGTCATCCACGGACAGACTGTTTCGTTCTATCACAGATCATCAGTGTAGCTAGACGTCCGGTTGCCTCTAGCTAGGATCGAAACCCGACTGAATTGGCGTCAGTCGGGGATGAAGGTGAATTTAAGCGTATTTATTTTTAGATAAACACAGTGACTGAGAGAATTTTATTCGATTTAGCGAAGAGTCTTGCATTATTAGCTGTAATAGTCACGGTTTACAAACCCACAATTCCTCCCCAGAGAGCTCAAGTGAAATAAATTTTTCAGGAGCATATATATTGTCATCCACAAACAGACTGTTTCGCTGTATCACAGCTCATCAGTGCGGCTCGACATCCGGTTGACTCTAGCTAGAATCGAAACCCGACAGAATTGGTGTCAGTCGGAGATTCTACCCCTAAGCTGTTGATAGATAAAGAGATATGGATATACAATTATGACACTAAAAATTGCGATACAGCCAAGCTGGGCTCTTTCAGTGATTTTTTTTTTCTTTAACTACTCTCAAAAGAGAAATCAAGCGTCATTTGAAATTCAAACTCGAAAAGAGTAAGAATTCGACATTGAACGGTTAAGTAGAAAGTCTGGCTTGGCATACTATATCTGGAAGGAGAATTTGTTCACATGTTAAATATTGAAAGCGGCGGTTTTTATAAGTCAGGCTAATGTGGCTTTCAGCGCGCAGACGACGACATGTATGGCACAGAAATTCAAAGAAGCAAAGAAAGAGTGAATAATTCTATTTTGAAAATGGATAGGGTGCTAAGAGACAAGAAATAAGATTAGAAGCGCTGGAGTTTTATTTAATATCTAATCTTCTCTATGGCAATGAATGTTAGACAATTTCGTCACCGATGAAGAAAAGATTCAAAGGAACGTAGATGTCGTTCTACCAACGAATTATGGAAATACTCTAGACAAAATATTTGACGAACATGAAAGAATTTAACAATCGAAGAAAAGATGAAAACAACGAAACAAACAAACAAAAAAAAGCTACACGTAACCTATTTGACAAATCTAAGCAAATGTTTGCAGAAAGAAATATAGAAAAGACAGATCGTGAAGTATTATTAAGAGTAACAAAAACAGAACCATGGTCCCCATATTTTGGAAGAACATGACACGTACTCTACATTATTTACATTATTCGGACTGTTATCCTCATCTTCAATGTAATCTTAACAACGTTTCGGGTGTTGTACGCTCCGGCCTTCTTCAGGTGATTGGAAGAATTTCGACTCGAACTCTTTATTTCGTCCACCGGGTTAGAATGTTCTAATTCCACGTGCCATGCCTCATCCGGATATCATTTTTTTTCCCCTTTAACTCAACTTACCAATTTTGTTTTGGTTCACCACTGCTGTTGCCTTGTATTGAACTCACAACTCTTCGGGTCTAGTCATTGAATCTAATCAACGTCTATGTCCACTGGGCCTTGGAGGGTTGAGTCAAAGTGTAGCTCCAGTACGAACATTTAAGAGAGTTTGGCTGTCAATCTGAGGTCAGTGCAAAGGATTGGGAAAGAGTTGGGTGAGTCTAATTGTGATTACGAAGGTGTTTGGAATGATCACTAGTGACTGGAACCTCTTTGATTATTATGTGTATTGCACCACTGAGAGAGAGAGAGAGAGAGAGTAACAAAACTCCTTGTAACACCAAAGATGGACTGAAGACAAGGATTATGGCAGCATTCAGCAACTTAAACAAGGAGACCGTCCAGAAGAGGTGCAGGAGATTCCGATGTCGTCTGGAGGTGTGGTTAAAGCCAAAGGCGATTTTATTGGATGAATTTACTCTTTAGTATTTCAAGATGTTTTTGCTTAATTTTGGTAAATACTAAGTGTCCATAAAATTCGTGTGTACTTTTAAAACTTTCTAACTTTATTTTTATTTGCGATAGAAATAATCTGTAAAAAATGTTATAAAGTTTAAGGTACTTAGTTTTAAGTAAAGCTAAAATAACTAATGTGATTTCAGGCATTACTGTAAATCAGTTGGCAAATGTTTTCTGTGAACTGCAAAATAGTATTACCCTTTGTATTGCTAATGATGGAGATGTGGAAACTTAAATAGAATTTCCACAAAACCTTAAAAAATATACATTTACTTCTTTCTAATCCTTTTTACAAATTATTTCTATCGCAAATACAAATAAAGTTATAATTTTTTTAACGTGCACACGAACTTTATGGACACCCTGTTTATCTGTTAAAGTGAGATATAAGTTTTATTTTCATTTTTGTGTCATTTAGACGACAATTTATTCATCGCACCCTGTGCAAACGAATAAACGCACACACCTTTCCGGACGTTGGTAATGATATCTCTTTACAGCTTGCTTTTTTTCTATCATTTTTTGAATAGATATGACCTTCGTTTGCACTAAGTCCTTTTAGAATGGATTCTAGATTATTGAAGTCTGACTCGTATTAAGAAAGAAGCCCCTGACGATGGCAGAAAAAAGCTGCAAATTTTGAGAGTGCTCTAATTATCAAAACCTCCACTCACTCCATAACCGGAAGTGAGCATGAACCCCATCAGCGTTGAATTCTGAGAGTGCATTGATTTTTTTTTATATGAAACCGGAAATATGCGAAGGCATATAAAAGAGTGGAGACGGTTCTCCGCTCTGCAGTTTCCTTGACGTTCCACCATGTTGCGATGTTAAGTCGTTAGCCGACCTGTTGAGCTCCATCCATAATCTCCCTATCTGCTGAGTAAACCTAAACTAAATATATATATTTATATATAATTAAATGTGAGATAACCCAGCATGAATATGTGTTACGTCCCTGAGTGATTTTTTTCCTAATCTCCAAGTTTGAAAGAGTTATTATTGCTTTTCTCACGACGGAATGAGTTAACATGAAATCTCGAATGTCATTTCAATACAAGCTGAATTCAATTAAGTCAACTTGCATTTATATCATGGTATTCTAAGCGTAGCTCATGTGAAAGACAATGCCGAAAGTATAGGGCATCCAGTGATGATTGAATTCACTATTCAGTCGTAATTCTTCTAGCGAGCCAAGCTTATTAACCATTACACCACGTCGAAGTACCCCAACATCCATCTGCTTGTACTAATAATAATTTCATTCTGTAAAGTTTTATGTGGTACCTCTATGTTGTTCTTATTTCAACATTTACGAATTGTATTGATCACACACGCTTCAGAAACAACATCATTCGACCACGAGGAAACATTTTGACATAACACAAGGCGACACTTTATTCAAGTTAAGACTCTGTCTGTCATTAGAATTAGTTCGCGAGTTCGTAACGCCATTCTTCTCGCTTCCTCCCAAAAAAACGATCCTGAAACTATTTAAATGTTCCTTCGTTCATTCGATCAGGGATGCAGCGATGGGGCCTGAAGAATTGCCCACTGACCACGAAATACCAATGTTGACATGGAACAAAGCATGTGTTTTTTTTCAGTATCCCAACTGCGTAGTAGTAGTCGTAGTATATTTCTTGGTGTCCTGAATAGCAACCGGGTTTGCTAGGCATAGCCCTCTATGTTCGCCAGTTGTTCTCTATTTGTATTTGCACACGATCTTACACCTCCCTGAATCGGAGAGGTCTTATACCCTTGTTTTTTCTTTTACTATTCCTGATTATTTTCGTATTGTGTTTGTCCTTCCTCTTGTTTTTCTTCTTTTCTCTTTAATGGTGATTACAGTCTCTCTTCATTTTCTTCTTCATACTCGTCTGTCTTTGCATTCTCACTTTCTTTCATTTCCTGCTCTGTTTCACTTTTGTGACTTCCTGTCTCTTCTTATTCTTGATTTTCCATTTCCACATCATCCAGTTCGTTTCTGCTTCTGAATTGATCTGCATGTGCCAGTATATTTTGTCCCTTTTTCGCAAGTATAGCCGTGTTGTGTCCTTTTTGTATCAGGAAATTTGCTTCTTCTGGATTAGCCTCTTTATTCTTTCTATATCATACCTTTTCTTTCGTTGAAAAGGACATAGTTATGGGGGCTCTGATTTGTCTGCCTATTAATGCTGAAGGGCTCAGCCTTCTTCCCGCGTGTAGAATAGATCTGTAACTAAGTAGCATTTTTGGTAAATACGCTTCTATGTTTTCATTAAATAGTGAGAATGCTTTTAATCCCATTTTACCGTTTGTATCATTCTTTCTGCAATGCCATTAGATTGTGGGTGATACGGTGGTGTCTTGTATGGAATGCATCCAATCTGTTTTAACCACGGACATAAATTCTCATCGCAAAATTCGGGTGGATTGTCGCTGATTATTGTTTGGGGTACTTCATTCCTTGAGAATATCGTTCTTAGTACTTGCTTTGTTGTGGTGGCTTTTCTGTCTTTTACTCTGACAACCTCTGGCCGTCCTGAATATGACTCCACTCATACTAAGAACAATCCCCTATCTTTGATATGTGCGTGATCCATGTGGACACTAACCCATGGCTCTGCTTCCTTAGGCCATCAGTGAATTTTTGCTTACTTGAAGTTTTTTTTTATTTCCACACATTTTGGGCATCTCTTAATGTATTCTTCTGCATCTTTTGAATATCCTGGCCACCAGGATTGTAACTTTAGTCTTCTTTGTGTTGTTGTTATGCCACAATACATGTCATCATGCACTCCTTTTAATATGTCCCTTCACAGTATTTGTGGAGCTACTATTATACCCCCATTGCATATTATACCCATTTTCTATGGTTAGTTTGTGCTTCGTTTCTTTAAAGAATCGCTCTTCCGTCGAACAATGCTCGATATATTATTTTTTATTCTCTCTACTATTCTGCTTAATATTGAGTCTTGCTTTGTTTCTATTTTGAATCTATTTAGAGGAAGACCACCCGTTTCTACCCACTGTATTATTTTATCTTCAATATTTTCCTGTTTTTTTTTCTGTTTCATTCTTGAGCTGTAATCTTGATAAAGCGTCTACGTAAGGGATAATGTTTCCTTTTACGTATACTTTGTCAAAATCAAATGCCATGATTTTTATTGCCTGTCTTAAAATTCTTGTGATTTTTAGCAATTCTTTTCTTGGGTTAAATATGAATTCTAATGGTTTGTGGTCCGATTTTAATAAGAATTTTTTTTCTTATCAAAACGTTTTGTGCCCTTCCAATGCTCCATATAATCGTTAGTGCTTCATTTTTAATATCCGAGTTGTTAGTTTCTGTTGACGTTAACCTTGATATGTACATGATTAGGCGTCCTTCTTGTGATAAAAATGCAATAATCGCCTTTTTACTTCCATCTGTGTTTACCATACTTCTTTTTATGGATCAAAAACTTTTATTATTGGTTTGTTTCTCAATATTTTCTTTAGTGTTTCAAAAAAGATAGTTTGCTTTTGTGTCCAGTTAAATTCATTCTTTTATTTTTTTATTTTTTGCGTAATTTTGCAAATAGCTCTATTATGTCGCTATATCTTGGTATGTATTTCTTCATATCTAATTTCTTCTAATTCGCTTGGGTAACACATTGTGGAATTTTTCTTCACAGTTTTGCACGCAGCGGTAGCAAGAAGTAAATCTGTTATCTCGTTCTTTCTTCTCTTGGTCTTCGTGTCTCTTAATTCTTTCATTCTTGCAAATGCAGCAAAATTTCTTATCCATGTTTCTATGTGTTCTGGATCGTTCAGTGAATTTAACGATCCCATCGGCGACGCCATTTTTATGTTTTCTTACCTCTCTGCGTAGTCGTAGTTGTAGTACAGTTCTCCGTCAACTGAATAACAACCAGGTTTGCTAGGCATAGCCACCCTATGTTCTCCAGTTGTTCTCTATTTATACTTGTCTATCTAAAATGCATACGATACTATAGCATGTTTATCTTATCTTTTTACAGCTAATTTCTGAATGAAAAAATACAAACAAAAAATCAGTTATATTCATTTGTCTTTATTTCGAAAAGTTGAGTAAAAAATAAACTGATATTCTTGTCCTTCAGGATCAATTTTCCAAACAAAATTTCCTCTTGTAGCAATAGCTAGAGAAAATAGTCATTTTGGGGGAACGGAAACACACCCATCACAGACAAGTTTGTAGGTTTCCATATTAACAATTTCAATATTTGTCCCTGGTGGTGAAGCAAGTAAATCATTTTTTTTTAAAGAAAAGGTATTGCTCTTTGTATTTTAAATGATGCACCCAATGATGGACGGAGAATGGTTAAATGAAATATTGTGGTTCAAAGATTTTTTCATACACCTGTACACCTTATGATGAACGGAGAATTGATTGACCGAAAACATAGCTGTAATAACAAAAGTAACCACATTTTTTCAATCGTCTAAATATGCGGGTAGCGTAATGGTTATTGGAACCAAAAGTGAAATCGGCGAACTGGGTTCATATTTTAGCCTAGCCTTCTGCATTCACTTTCACACTTTTGAAAAGGTATGTATTTCTCCCTTTTCCCACTGTCAAATAGCAGCTAAATAGCAGGGTCTAGTAAGGAGCAGATAGGTTCGCCTATCGTCTAGTTGGCCCAGTTCAAAGGCAGTTTCTTTTCAAGCATGTATTAAAAATTTATGAAATTCTAACATGAGGGAAAAGTTGATTTTTGTCAGCCATCAAAGACAGTATTTTCTCAGAGAATAAAAATAAAGCTTTAATTAGATGCTGCTTTATTTGAATTTAGGTCGTCCTAATTTTATCCATACATTTTTTGGTATCAATGTGACTTCCCTGCCTGTATCAACTTGCATGTTAAATATTTGGCCAATATTAAAAGTTTAAACCAAGAAAGATCAAGTATTAGTGGGTGAGAATATCATCAGAGAGGCGAGGAGGTAGCCATCCTGTTCATTTATTATTGTGGCCTGTGTAGGGGAGGAGGCAGAAAAGAAAGACACGGAAGATGAAGGTTGGTTGAACATGTGTATGGAAATAACAGATATATACAAAGTAAAAGCGTTAGTAATAAGCAGACAGAAGTGTCCGTCCGAACGATCAAGTAAACACTACGTCTCCGCTACCCTACGACTCTTCCAGAGGAAGTCTCATAGTTTGTTTTTATGAGAGGAGGAAGAGTTCATTCTACTCTAGGGGGGGTTACCACAGCATTTGTCTAGTTGATTGTTACAAAGAACTTTCTAAAAGATTTTTTCTTTGTCTTATTTTTTTCTGTATTACCACATTTCAACCGTCTCTCAGCTGTTCTTATATGGCATCTCCTTATCAAAATTTTATCATTCTTAAAAAATCTTGTCTGGCAGTTCAGTCAGAGAAACACACCTGTGGATATAATTCCTTGCCACCAAAATCTTTCCTATTTCACCTCGAAATAAATACGTGTATAGAAGTACACAAATGTGACATCATCTAGCCATAGTATAACCTTATATGACTTGCATACTTCAAATTGTCAATTTGTTTTATTTAAATGATTACAGTATAATTTGTACCTTTAATAGATGCATTTCAGATTAATAAAATAAGTTTTCCGATTATTATTATAATATAAATGTATTTACATTTTTTATCTAAATTCGTACTTGTTCGCCAAATTTAAAATATAAAAAAATTATCCATTTAGTGGTCCATGATGTTCAAAAGGTTGGCGATCGTTGGTCTAGTTCACACACCTTTCCCGTCTTTTGAACATGAATAGAGGTACACGCCTGCCTTCTTCTACAACGTACAACGGCCGAAACGTTGTGATAAATATGGTAACAAAAATGAGGACAGTAGTCCGAATAATGTAAATAGTGTACATAATACCTCATCTCTGAAATATAGACAGATACTGAAGGGCCGAAACGTTGTAATAAATATGGCGACAAAGATGAGGACAATAGTCCGAATAATGTAAATAGTGTACATAATAGCTCATCTCTGAAATATAGACAGATACTGAAAGGCCGAAACGTTGTAATAAATATGACGACAAAGATGAGGACAATAGTCCGAATAATGTAAATAGTGTACATAATAGCTCATCTCTGAAATATAGACAGATACTGAAAGGCCGAAACGTTGTGATAAATGTGGTGAGAAAGATGAAGAAAATAGTCCGAATAATGTATATACTGTTCATAATACCTCGTCTCAAAAATATAGACAGATACCGAAAGGCCGGAACGTTGTGATAAATGTGGTGAGAATGATGAAGAACATAGTCCGAGTAATGTAAATAGTGTATATAATACCTCATCTCAGAAATATAGACAGATACTGAAAGGCCGAAACGTTGTAATAAATATGGCGACAAAGATGAGGACAATAGTCTGAATAATGTAAATTGTGTACATAATACCTCATCTCAGAAATGTAGACAGATACTGAAAGGCCAAAACGTTGTAATAAATATGGTGAGAAAGATGAGGACAATAGTCCGAATAATGTAAATAGTGTACATAATACGTCATCTCAGAAATATAGACAAAGGTTTATCCATTGTTGGTTATTTCGGATTGGCTTTTCGATTGCTTCTAAACTTTGCTCATCTTCTTTCATTCCCATTAACCCATTGCATCTTAGTGGCATTATCACTTTATTTGGGGTGGAATGATTTAAAAAAAGGTCAGATGTCTCTAGCTTTGGTTAAAAACGAACGAAAAATTAAGTCTAAGCGAACGAAAAACTCTAAATTACAAACAGCGGAGAATGCAACGGGAAACATTTTCATTATCTTTGCCAAGGATTCATAGAAATTCGTAGATAATAAAGAATAGGGAAGCTGTGGAGAGCCATGATTGATTTAGCCTTTCAGGGATATGGAATTTAGAAAAACGTTCGAACAACCCTAAGGATTCTTTGTCAGCGTCTAACTTCATAGAATGTTGTAGAAGAAAGATGTTGAAAAAGTTTAGTTGAATGAGACAATGCAAAATAATTTCACAGGCTAACCTGTCCATCCTATCGAAGACAAGCGTTTCCTTAATTGCAGTTAATGTCTCTGGAAATAGCTGTCTGATTTCTGTCTAGATAATTTCTTGAAACCAATTTGGCTGGAGATGTTGCTGAGGTACAAACCTTTCTTTTGATAACTTCTAAAATTATCGCTTGCGAGGCGGCAAATCCAGGCGAGCATGGCGACCTTTCTTGATTTGATGGAACACCCACATCTTGCTAACTTCACCACAATTAATTCCAGGCGAAGTAGCAAATTATATTCACCTCAAATACCATTGCGAAAGGTATGAATCTAAATATGCAATGAAATTGGTTTTATTAAGATGACACTTTCAAAAAACGGATATCCTTTGGATAGGGTTAAACAGCATTTTGTTGAAAAATGTCCAGTTTATTTGCGTCTTCACTTTATTGGTTCAGAGGGTGAGACTTTATCTAGATGAATTTCGCGTGTGATTAATAGCTGTTATTTTTCAGCGAATGTTCGGGTAATATTTGTTAACCGTCCTGTTTTCTCTTACATTCGTAAGCATGCCCCCCCATCATGTAAATGCAGTGATTTATAAACATAAGTGTAGTTGTGGACTCGACTACGTAGAGAGGACGTCTCAATGTTTGGATTCGAGAATAAAATAACACTTACCCTCCAGGATTTTGAATCCGGATGCCATGAAGAGCCAACTAACCAATACTCCTGGTTCTTCAATTGCAGAGCATTCAATAAATAGCAGGAATTGTGTGTTTGATTTTAGTGCGGACCGTTTTTCGATTTTATCTAGGTCCCACTCCTCATATCACCTCAAGGTTCTAGAGTCCTTGTATATCAGATCCCGTGGGCCTTCCCTCTGTAAAAAGAGGGAATACTTACTGGGTCTGAATGTTATTGGACTCTAGCTTTCTTGAAATGAATTGTTTTTTTCCATTCATTATATTAATTAAATTTATTTGCTTATATATATATATTTATATCCCAGAAAATAAACTTGATAATGGCTGGGACGATATTGGTTGTTCTTTTTTTAGCTTTTTAAAATGCCATATAAATTTTGCTTATTCCTAGCTGTTGTTAAAGTTTGTACCATAAAAAAACTTACTTGAATCTAAATATATCTTAATTTTAATAGATATTTTGATTTCTGTAAAAAATTGCAATCGTTTTGCTTTTCTCTTCTTCAGGGGACTGTTGATATATATATATATATATATATATATATATATATATATATATATAGATAGATAGATAGATAGATAGATAGATAGATAGATAGATAGATACTCTACCTATTTCGTAAACTCAAAAAGCAAAAATCTGGACTTTTGCTAGGGCAGGGCGTGTATCTATTTGAACACTAAAATGTTGCCACTTTAATTGCGATGACGAGCGAATAGCAAATCTTGTTCGATATTTTACAGGCAGAGTATTTTAATGATTTATTCAATTTCATGTAGGATGCTTGTTAAACGGGAAGCTATTTCCCCGATTGCAAAATTACATCGTGTCCCAAAAGTCAGAAACGGGTTTTGCGTGAATATTATTTTTACTTATCTATTTTTCTGGAAGGCATATTCATATTGGTTTGTCTTTCAATCCAGCTATGGCAGGAATTAAAGTTATGATGGCTGTTGTTAAAAAAAAAAAATGTCCAAATTATTTGGTAATCAAATCTTGCAACCAATTTCACCTTTGACATAATAATATCTGAAATAAGATAATGTTATTTGATTGTAAAACTTTCTTCTAGAAGATTTGATTTACGATTACCGAAGAAAAGACTGTCCCAAGAGTCATGTAAAATTATAAAAATTTAGATAAATTCTGTCTACAGATGTAAAATTTACAAATAGAAGCAAGTTTCGGTGTATTTCTTTGAGGAATTGTTTTCGTTATTATTAACCTAATCAGCGACACAAATTCCGTTACCCTTACTGTTCAATACTAAACTATGATAATAAATAACCCCCTTTTGAAAGTTCGCACTTTGTCTTCATTTTTTCCTCCGCAAATTACTGGGACTAATACCTGCTTTCGAGCGATACGATCTAGACGATTCTATGCGTCATTTACATAAGATTGCGCTAATTCCTGCTCTGAAGTTTGAATAATTTCTATTTAATCGCATCAATGTTGATTTTAGTGATGAACACTGTACATATGCATAAAAAGTGAGTAAGTAAACCATGTGACAATAAGGGTAAACAAACAATATGGAAAGAAGAAAAATCAAAATAGACTTAAAGCAGAAATCTACAAGGCTACAATAAGGGCTGGGGTAAGGGTGTCGTGGTCCCCAGATCTATATAACGCCCTCCCTCTTCTCGACTATATGCCAATTTTCATAAGATAATATTCATATAAAATACAAATTTTATTGTAACCTAATTATGTACATAATGGATTATAAGCTATATAAGTGAATAATTCAACTAAAAAATAAATCCAATGTACCTAAATACAAATCAGAGACATGTCATAATAGAACAACCCATCTTAAACAAATCAATGATGTTTTGTGGTAAATTTTAACATCAACTTGAGATTTTTCTTCTAAAAGCGTTGAATAATTTTAACTCACTCAACATTGGGGATAAAAAAATAATGAATTTGATATTTGATTGACCGAAAAAAGACCCCAAAATCGGCGAAATTTTTCCATCCTTTAATAGTTAATCGTACTTTAAGGTAGCAAAATGCAAATGTTGATAAGATAACGAGGGTCACAAATCAATGCAAAAAACAGCATTGCCTCCCAACTGGTTTTAGGGTAGTACGCGATGGCCTTGGCTATATTACATGAATAGATCTGACCAGTCATAGTTTGGTGACAACAAAATGGTTGACGTCGAAGTGTATTGTCTCATTTGCTAATCTATAATTATATTGAAAATGGAATACAATGTTGTTGAAAAGGTTACATTTGGAGAATGGACACTGAATATATGTAGGATTTCAACAGTGATTTCAACATCTTCAATTCAAAGATGAGAAAATAAAATACGACCCCTGGGAAAGACACTGCGATGTCAACAGCGACATGCTATGGAGAGAATGTATACGATAGAGAACTTCAAATGTCATTAAGAATTTGACTGAGACAATAACATTACTGAAATTAGACGTATAAGTTGCATTTCTGATTTGATAGAATACAAATACTCGTAAGAAGGAAAAGAATCCTTGACATTAACCAGCCCGGATTACATTAATCCAAATTACTCGTGAGATAATGATAATAATAAGGAATTTTAAACCGTGTGTATGGGTAACGAAATCATTTGTCATTGATTCTCGTTTCGGCTGTAAACAGTTAAGACACTTTATAAAATTGTCTAATCAATAATGGCCAACTTGTAAGGAAAACTCTCGCATGAAATATAAAAGCCATTTTATTTTCGTAGACAGTCTTG
Organism: Acanthosepion pharaonis; assembly: GCA_903632075.3. Taxonomy (NCBI): domain Eukaryota; kingdom Metazoa; phylum Mollusca; class Cephalopoda; order Sepiida; family Sepiidae; genus Acanthosepion; species Acanthosepion pharaonis. The sequence goes on along the minus strand of CAHIKZ030005175.1, from coordinate 372,817 downwards.
TTCTTTTAAAATCACAAATAGTCAAATACGTGAGATTTGTGTCCGACTAAAAGGAATGGCGAGCAAAGACATATGCCCATTCAGACAAGCACACGGCAACGTAAAGTGGTCTATATGAAATGGAATATTTTTAAAATCAATATTTATATAGATGTTTGATGAAGTGTTTTCTTTTTATTCGACGAAATGCATTTTCTTTCCGTATTTGCCTTGTTTTAAACTTCCGTAAGTTCCGCTATTTTGGCGCCAAATCACTAGGGACTTCGCTCTGATCAAAAACTTACAAAGTCTTGATTTGCAGAAAATTTGAACTTAACGTCTGTACATTTCCATAGCGAAATCACTTAAAATGCTTTTGCCATCGTAAACATTTATTAGTATAATTCCAAACGAAAATCATTAACAGAGTGTTCCTATAACAAAATATGATTTCTTACATTCTATATTTATATTATACTTTAGAGTCCCATTGTGTTCTTAATTCAGGGTTGATAAAGCCATAGAAAACGAATCAACCAATCACTGAATGTTTTTTAATTTCTTTTGCTTAGAATCAAATCACACTAGATACAACGATTCCCGTTTGTTCATCGAAGTTAAACGGAGTCAAGACCAATCACGGGACCACTAGGGTACACTGGGTACTTTAAGTGTTGTAGGGCTCTCCCCTTTTTACATAAGATGGACTCGTCCAAAGTATACTTATACTGACAGAGAGAATACCTGCTGTGGAGATACAGTCTCTGACTGTGTTCGACGTCTGGCGAACTCTCGGCTTTGTCAGAGAGCAACCCGAACGAAGCTTTGCCGAAGGGCAAGGTTTCGTCCGGGGAGGTAGACAGGCCCTGAACCCGTCTAGGCGGGTTCAAAGGGTATATTTTTGGCCGAGCCTACGGGCTCGGAGAAACCCACTTTAGACTCGGCCTTGTGCCACATATATTCCTCGTGGGTGGGATATTAAATACCCAGATAGTGGAGATACGTTGAGACAGGTTGAGAGATACGGAGACAGATACAGGGTGTTCTCAGAGAGTTATACAAGAGCCCAGAGAGAGAGAGAGAGAGAGAGAGAGAGAGAGATGATTACGGCTTTGCTTACAGAGACTTGTACATATACTTTCTACTAACCCGCATTCCTGGACTACTAATCTTCACTTCAAGTCTGTATTCTTACGTTTAATACACTTATTTTTCTATCTCGATTACTGGCGTTGTTTATTTATTTGTCCAGGATTCCATTCACGGAATCCACAACACTAAGCAACCTCATCCAATCCTAAATATGTTTCCCGAAGGGTTGATAAACTGTAAAAAATACAAATCACCGAGTCACTTAATATATATCAGTACCAATAACTTTTGTTCCTGATTTTCAACTCATTTCTATAGTAAAACAACGCGTAATCCAATGCCCGTTATACGTAAAAGTCATTTTTACACATATTCAAGTATACAGTGACTCAGCCTATAATTATTATTATTTATAGGTGGTTGTCTAAGATGAATTTTAAATTGTTTCTAAAATCTCTAGTTTCTTTTGCAATTAGATTTATAAAGTAATCTACTATTATTCGAACGGAAAATGTTTAATATTTAAAGTTTTAAGGTCATTTATACGTATTTGTACATATGGATACATGTCTGTGCCCTGTTTCAAACTGTTCATATATGTATGTGTTTGTGTGAACTACAATACGTACACCTGTATGTATGTCCGTGTACGTATAAGTGACATCCCGAAATGGACACAGAGGAGAATTTTTCCTTCTACAACCATCAAATATAATCAAACAGAGACTAACATAAATAGATCCAAAATTGCAAAAATAAATCAATTTGTCTGACGATCGCAAGGCCGTGAAACACAGGGTCATAAACTCCCATCCATAAAACTAAGTATATATATATATATATATATATATATATATATATATATAACAATGAATCATTCATAAAAAAAGTAAATTAGTAAAGTTAATGATATTAAATGGTGAAATTCCTTGACTAACAAAATTTGAAATAAGCATTAACCTACCAATCACTCGATGAATGTTATGATCCTTGTTTTTAAAATTATAGGCTGTATTAGGTCTTCCTTAAACACGCAAGTACTTTCGACTATACATTTAATCATCTTCAGGCATGGAAATTGTGTTTTTTGGTAAAATTCAGGAAGCATCCAAGACGAAAAAATATAATGCGAATCGAAATATGTTTTTTTTTTTAAATATGTTATTGATAACGGATACAAAATTGTGGAGCATGCATTTTTTTTGAAAATTTAAGAGAGTGCGTTTTTTACTAATATGGCAATTTGAGAATTTTTTGTTGTCGGAGTTTATCAGTTAATGTGGCATGAAATAAATTGTTCAATAAATAGAGTAATGTCTCAGTTTTTATCCCGAAATTTTGCACGTCGGATCAGTTCTTTTAAATCAAATATGTGGTGCAGTTCAATTTATATTACAATAAACCATTCATACAAAATGTAGATTAGTAAAGTTAATGATACAAAATGGCGATATCCCTTCGCTAACAAAATTTTAAAGGTGCATTAACCTACAAATCACTCGATGAATGATATGATCTTTGTTTTTAATAATTATAAGCTGTATAAGGTCTTTTTTTAATATGCAAGTACTTTCAACTGTACATTCAGTCATCCTCAGGCATGGAAATTATTTTGTTTTTATTTTTGTTTTATTCAGGTAGCATCAGAGACGAAAAAATTAAATGCGAATTGAAATATGTTTTTTTTTAATGTGTTATTGTTAACGGATACAAACTTTTGGAGCGTGCAGTCGCAACGCTGAGGTTGAATTTTTTTGAAAATTTAAGAGAGTGCGTTTTTTACTAATATGGTAATTTGAGATTTTTTTGTTGTGGGAGTTTATCAGCCAATGTGGCATGAACTAAATAGTTGAATGAATAGAGTAATGTCTTAGTTGTTATCCCGAACTGCATCTATATATATATATATATATATATATATATATATGAGTTGGAATCAAATATCAAATAGCAGTCGGCGTACGACCGAAGGATATGGTAAAGAACAATGAATTCTTTATTTATATTGTTCGGACACTGTTGTCCTTATCTTTATTGCCTTATTCCCGATGTTTCGGCTGTTGTACGCTTCGGCCTTCTTCAGGTGAGTGCGATTCATACAAAAAATAGATTAGTAAATAGACATTCAACATCAACACTTGAGAAGACATCAGAAGTGTTGAAACAAAATGGCTATTTTTGTAGTGATCTTATAATTTTTGGAATAAATAATATTTGCTCTACTTTGTATTGAGCACTCTTAAGAATAGTGAAAAGTATGTATATTAAAAAGAAGAGAGATACTGCAAACGTTTTTTGTTGTAGTGTGGATTTAAAAAAAAATATTATGCTTTATTTTCCATAATTTTTCTACACGGGTTTCCGGTCTCGCGACCGTCATCAGGCAGACGGCGGAGATTTCCACATATTACTAAAAATAATTCATTTTTTCTATTATGTTTTTCGATGTTAAATATTCTCGATACGAGTGTTATGGTCCAATATCTTCGCACCACAGTTATGGTCCAAGGTTAGAACCAAGGAAGAACAACACGAACACAAGAGTAGAATAACAAAGATATATTACAACAGAAATATAGTACAAGAAGTTGAAGGTGTTAGTAATGACTGTCCGTCTGGTTTAAAGTGAACTAATATTGTCTCGACTCGTTACACCATTCATTCATTATACCTCTTGAGAGGTGCAGTATTTATAGTGTCAGGAAGAGTCCATTATCGTTATAGGTAAGTTCCTATAACATCCCCCTTCCAAACTTTTTGCGTCGCAGGGGTCTTTAGTATATTTTTCTCTTTGGATTTATTATCAAAGGCTCTGTGACTTTTCTTTTCCTGGTCGATTTTCGTGATCAGACATTGTTTGCGGCCTTTGCATATCAAATGTGTTGAATATTGTATCCATCACTTCTTCTTCCTGAGGTGGACCGTTAGAATCATCTAACAGCCTCTTTCTTATTTGATTTACATTTCCTTTATGTGAGAATTTCGGGCCCTGTACTATGTAAACCATGTTCCCGATTCTTTTTTCAATTGTACCTTGCTCCCAGTAGGACGTATTGTTTTTATACATAAAAAACTTTCTCTCCTGGGTGAAATTTTCTTTTTGGTACGCATGACATTCGTATTTGCTTTGTTTATTTTGGTAGCAATTTGTCAAATATTGATCTGATTTTTCGGGCGAACATCACTTCCGAGGGTGATTATGCCGATGGCGTAGCACTGTTTGGTGTAATTCGATATACTTGTAAAAATTGTTACAACGCCTTTTCTGTTGGCACGTCATATGCTTTCCTTAACGCTCTTTTGAGTGTGTCTATAAATCTCTCCGCTTGCCCGTTTGATCTTGGGTGTTTTAACTTGAAAAATTTCACAAAATTCTTGAAAGTCCGCAGATGTGAATTGTGTCCCATTATCAGTGACTAGACAATCAACCACCCCGAAACGAGCAAACAGCTCGTGGAAGCAATTTATGGTAGTTTTAGAAGTAGGTTTTCTGCAACGAAACACTTCTGGCCATTTACTATAACTGTCTACTATTATCAAATAGTAGAAACCATCTATTAGACCTGCGAAGTCTATATGGATTCTTGACCACAGTCGATCTGTCTCTGGCCATGGCTTATGGATGATCGGCGGTGCTTTCGCTGCTAAGGAACAACCCTTGCATTTTTCCACCATCTGTGTAATGTCTTGATGCATGTTTTGCCAATATACGTAACTTCGCATTAACGATTTCATTCTATTCTTTGTCTGGATGGCCCATGTGGAAGTCCTTTAGGATTCGCCTTTGTAGTGTTTTCGGAATTACTAGCCTTTCGTTATATAGTAGAACATTGTCACATGACGAAAAACTGTCTGATATATTTTTGTTTTTTTCTGCAATTTTTGTTCTTGTTTCTTTTATGAATTCATCATTTTCTACTTCATTTCTTATCTCTTGTAGTGTGACGGGGAGGTTTCGAACTGTACTACATAGTGATGTTCTTATATCTTCTTAAATGCCATATTCTCCTATATCTTTCGAGTCCTTCTTCACACATACATCTCTGACAGTCTTCAGCCAATTTTTGTAGTGTCAAATCTGGTTCACTCTCCAGTTTTGTAAGAATTCTGCTTCTGATCTCCGCGTCTTTCGTCGAAACCAGGCCTTGAATGAATATTAAACATTTAAAATTGTCCGGGCTGAGTTCAGATATCAGTCATCACAGTATTTATTTACAATGGAAGCGAATGTTATATAGTCTTCGCT
>CAHIKZ030005175.1:262500-362500 GCA_903632075.3 Acanthosepion pharaonis | reverse complement strand
CATAGAAGGAAAATTTAAAACCACTGTTTTGAGAAACATTTATTAACAATAAATAAAATAACCCATATGCAAAAGTAACGAAAAATCTGTTTTAAGAGAAAAAATTGATAAATTTCAGACTACAATAACGTTAAAAGTTCCATCAATAAATGCCGAATGTTTCTTGCACGAAAATGGCTATTCTGTTGGAGCCAGGTATTTGAGAACACATTTAGCGGAACATACATAAGTAATGCATGTAATGGCTGGCCGTTTGTATCCGAGAATGTCTCTCTACTAGTACGGTAAAACCAATATCTATTGCAGGCGCCAGTTCAGGCATATTTTTAACTTGTTCAAACCTATGTTTTATACTGCAACTATGCGAAGCTTACATTAGTTACAGTTTCTGGGAAAGAGCGCATTATCTATCGTGATCAACATTCTAAACAACGCCAGTCCGCCCAAACCCTCGGTCACGATGACTTACAACTTCGTGCTAGCACAATCATCGACGGTTCTCCAAAATATTCCGTCTACCCAATTTCACTCACAAGGTCTACCCGTAGTACTGCTTTAAGCAATTTCCAAAGGTGCTGCACGCTGGGATCACCTGTCCAGGCCGATAACATGAAGAAGTGATTTTCCTGGCTAATCGGCCATGGTGAGATTCGAACCCGGGTCTCATGGTTGGAAAGCGAACGTTTTAATCACGCGGCCACGTGTATGCATAGATAAGGACCAAACGTAATGTTACGCGGCATGCATCAAATGTTAACTTTTTCTATTCAGATCTATCGGAGGAGCTCCAACATTACGTCCCTCAATCTGATACAGGAAATAAAAATATACATTGTGTTCGTACCATGAAACCACAATCATACGACTCAGACATAGCCAGTAATTACCCACGGTGATGCACGCTGTTCGGGGTGAGGGGATCGTGTGCAGCAGCAGCCATATCATACCTCCCACTTCTTTCTACAGGTTGTCAGTGTGCAACGAACTGTGGTCAAGATGGGGTAGCCGGACGTGTCAGGTTACGACAACCATATCAACCTGAACGACTCCATAGCACTCCTGATGTGTATCCCCTGGATTGCCATGTCTGTGTTTTCGTTGAAAGAGAAAGCAAGCTTATCATTTAATTACAACTATACATATATAAATCCAAACCCCATAAGATATGCGTGTGACGTCTACACAAACACTGAAAACAAAACAGCAAAGAATGTAAAGCCACCCAATTACACCTCACAATTTTTTCTGATGAATCTAATTAAATGGAAAATATATCAGATTTATAATTATTATTGTCTAATTTAATCATTCTGTCAGATTTAATATATATTTTCATGTCATATATATATATATATATATATATATATATATATATATATATATACTTTATTAATAATAACATCCTTTAAGGAAAACATTAAACAGAAAAACATTAAAAATCAGTTACTCATGTGTTGGTAACTTAGAAAATATAATTAATTCCCACACCAACCATATCTTAAAAAAATTCACGACAGTGAGTCACGAGGGAACAAACCTCCCTGTAACTGTAGAGTTAAGGCTGTTTGTCCAGTAGGAGGGATTTGCACTTCACAAAATGTGGTATATGAAGCTACTACTTTTCCTAAGGAAAAAGTAAACCATAAAAACATTTACATCGAAATTTCAGTAGGAAATTGGAAACAACTTTTTTTTTTTACAATAACCGGCATTCCTTCAACAAGGAATCCTTAAATCAGCAGACAACCTTGTCAAAACACATTTGGGCCTTATTGATGGAGGCTTCACCCCACATATAAAATGGAGGATCATCTGTAAGGACCGAACTCCCAACAACTTCAGGGTCAGATGTGGTCTTTTCATTAAAGAAAAAATACTGATAATTAAATTTGAAAACGCTAACGAACTACTTAATCAACGAAACGAATTTCTCTTCAAATGCAGACACAAGAATCGCTTCGGATTTCTGCAATATATATTTTAAAGAAAATTAACTCAAACTTTTGGATGTTTTCTTTGTTTAGTTTTTGGATGTTTTCCATGTATTTGTGCATATGCATATGTATATGTATATGGATAGGTATATGTGTATGTGCATGTCTAAGAATATATATATATTGTTTTACACTTTCGTATACATAAAATACTAATGGGTGATAAATCACATAGAATTTTCCACCTTTGATCCTTCGTGTAATTTCCCTCTATTCATCACATGTGACCTCACTTTACAAAAAGGCCTCTTACTTGGGCATCTATAGCTTACACATCTGTCTTCTTCATGTACGTGTATGCACAAGCATACTATTGTACTTATTTGCTAGTTTATGAATACAAATAGATAAATATGTGTTTGTGTATATATATATATATATATATATGTGTGTGTGTGTGTGTGTGTGTGTGTGTGTGTGTGTGTGAAGACATTTACGTGGAAACCTGCGTGTACATCGATGCGAATATGTGTATGGATGTAGGCACATATGTGTATGTATATTTATATGTGTATATAGAAGAATGTGTATGTATATATGGATTTGTGTATGTATTTATATGTGTATATAGAAGAATGTGTATGTATATATGGATTTGTGCACGTTCTCTAGTTCTCCTTTCCTTTTCCCTCTTTTTTTTCTTTTTCTTTGTTCCATTCTTGAAAATTTATCTCCATCCCTTCTCTTTTCCAGTGAATAAAAGGTCATCACTACTACTATCGCATCTCCTAGACATATACATCTCTGCTCCTGTTTACCATGTTTGCCGTAGTCTTTGAATATGGAATCCAGTGAAGTCCGTAATGTGTTCAATATCAGAGTTTGGCAGCGAAGATTCAGAGAAAGTAGCGGTTGTTAAGTAATTCTTTAAATCTTCGATATCAGGTTGGCAGTGAGGATATTTGGGAGAAAAATCAAAATGGCTGCCTTTATACACGTCGGATTGGATATTTTGAGCTTTCTGATTGGTTAACCCTTCTATTGGAGGACTATAAAATGAGTCAGCTCATTTTAGCTAGCTCACTAGTAAATATGCCCCAAAAAGCAACACTTCCCTTCTTACTCTTTGGAACTATCTTAAAACACAACTTCCGTTATTTTTGTTTTTCGTTTTTTCTTTTTTATTCCTGGAAGAATTTTTGAAATCATTCATTGTTTTGAAACCACCTTGTTAATTATATATATATATATATATATATATATATATATATATATATATATATATATATACTATGTCCATATGCACTCATTTTCTAACCCTAAGCGAAAACTCCTGACAGCTTTTTCAAAGAAATTTTGGGAATTGAAGGAGAAAGCCCACAAATAGTTTAGAATTTATAGGTTCCGCACCTACTCTAATTGTCTTTTTGAGATAAGTGTAACTTTTATTTAGAAGAAAATATTAGAATAATAAAATACAATAATCAAGGCCAACTATTAAATCAAAGGAATGAATTAATGTTAAACTGTCGGTATAAAAACAAATTTACTTTTTGAATTTTGACCAGCACAGCAGACACGAATCTCCAACTGCAGACCAACATACAGTATTTACTACTGAATTTATGTGAAAGGGGATATACCCATTATCGTCAGTAGGTATGCTACAACAGAAACTATCTTACTAACTGTTGTTTTACAACGAAATACCTAATTATTTACTTTATACTCGACTAGCTTACATTGCTGGTAAGAGAAGACTGAAAGTATCAGAGATAGTTGCTAAATTGGAGTACTTATGAAAAGCTACTGACATTGGGGACTAATTTTAAAATAAATCTAGCCAAGCTGAGCTAAATTGGTAATCAGGGTGCTTAGAAAATGAGAAGAAATATTTTCTCCACTCTCCAAGGCCCAAATGAGGCATTAATTTATCTGTGATATACTAACATATTAACACCATGACGGACTAGATTAACGTAATTAATACTAAAATACATCGAGCCCAGAGGCGATCTTTTATTTACGGGAAGAATATGTTGCCTAAATTTGTTGTTTTAACGACATTCCGGTTTGTGCTTGAATGATCTGAGAATTTCGATGCAGATTGCTCCCATTTCTGCAGAGCCAGTTCTTATTATTAAGGCTCAGTTATGGCTTGTTCCGTATCCATTGCCTGAGTAAAACACTGCCCAACCCAGATGGAATTATGCTACCATATCCATGAACCAAAGCTTTAATTCACTAGACTATTGTTGTTTGGTACAATTCCTGTTGAAGAACTTGGAACCCCAAACCTAACCTTCTTGCTGATTAATGTTGCTACTGGCACTTGTCTCTCTTGACTGCAACTTGTTATTTATGTATTTATTTCATAATGACTCCCCTATCGTATTTGTTTTTATGCTAGACCTACTAAGTAGGCTCTCGTAGCCAAGCATGTGTGTTGATTCAGACGTCTGGCACTCCATTGTTCGTCTCTGTCTCGTATTTTTACTTAATTACACAATAGATGAATGCTACCCTCTTCCTTCTATTCATGATCAGCCAGACCTGATTTCATGGACTTACATTGGTTGATTTTGTTTAGCGGCATACCCACCTCTATAGGTTATTTGATGCCGAAATCTAAACATTTTTTGTACACACCTGTATTTTATTTTTGGAGAAAATAATGATTTAGTGACACAATTCTTACTAATTAACCCATAGCTGGGGAGGAGAAAAGGTGGATGCATACCTTTCCCAAGAGTATTTGCGCGTATGTGAATATAGCGAACCAGACTGGAATTGTAACTCAGTTCCCTGATTAATAATTCCGTTAAACAGCCCACACATCCAAGCTTATAGCACCTAGTATTCTCATGCGGTCAACCATCTGGGTACTGACCAGATGTGACGTTGCTTAACTTCGGTGATTTTACGGGAATCCGTGGCTATAGGTCCCTTAATTACAGCTTTTCGATATTCTTCGAGCTTCAATCTCAATGGACAGTTTATTTCATCTCTATATTCTACAAGTAATAGAGTACACACAATCTTAGCCATGTTCACCTGTTTGTTAGGCTTGACTCGACAGATCTTCTGAATATTTTTCGATAAGCCCTTGATATTTTTATGATTTTATTTAGCACTGGAATTTTTTGAAACACGTTGATGTGATTGCCCTCCTCACTGTATTTATTATTGTTGAAGATATCGCTGACATTTTTTCTGGATTTACAAACTCTATGTTTCGTTAAATTTCGCAAACTACAATGAAATTTAAATAAATTGATTTGTTTAGAAAAATACTTTGATTTAAGAATTTCTTTAATTTAATTTAGTTTTATAGGACTTCATTGTAAACAATAATTTTTAGAAAATGTCTTTTTTCCTTCCCCGGTTAAGAGCGAAGAATAAATCCTTAGTATTTCTTACTCTTGAGCATGCAACTGGCAATAAATATTTCTTTCTGGAGCCAAATTCCAACTTTTCGAAGCAGTTCATCTTGGATTTGTTTATACTTCTTGAAAACGAACTGGCCAAACTGGAAACTGGATTCTTGTATATCAATCAGTTATGTGCCATGCGTGATACACGCTTAGGCGATCATATATCTTTCAATATATGACGATGCAGCTTTTTTTCCCGCCATAGCTTGCCATTTCTTTTTGCGGTAGACCAATTGCCATCCAATGCCAATTACTCATAGCTTTTAGAAAACGAGGATTCATACCTTTCCCAAGTGAATTCGATTGGAATTCGAACTCGGCTTTCTGATTCCTCAATCCGAGCGGCTATCCATTACTCCACCGTGCCTCCTCCTTCTTGCGTATTTTTATGGTCCAGGTTAGGACCAAGGAAGAACAACACGAACACAAGAGTAGAAATAACGAAGGTATATTACACGAAATAATAATACAAGATGTGGAAGATGTTAGTATGACTGTCAGTCTGGTTTGGAGTGAACTACTATCGGCTCGACTCGATTCGGTATCTGCTCTTCGGCGGAGCCTCGTCTGATGTTCCGCTCTGCTCAGAGACAAAGAGTTCGACCGTCAAGCCGAGAAGCTCGGCTTGATTCGGTATCTAGCCACCCTCCCACGAGGGTTGCATGTGGCACAAGGCCGAGTTTAACGTGGGTTTTCCGAGCCCGTAGGCTCGTCCAAAAAATGCCCGTATAACCCGTATAAACGAGATCGGGTTGGTCAACCTCCCCGAACGAGACTCTGCCCTTCGGCGGAGCCTCGTCCGGGTTCCTTTCTGCTCAGAGGCAGAGAGTTCGACCGTCAAGCCGAGAAGCTCGGCTTGATTCGTCCCTCTCTCTTGAGAGGCTTAGTATACATAGTGTTAGGAAGAGTTCATTCTGTAGTTATAGGTAAGGACCCATGACATGTATATAAAAATTTAAAGAAAAAATATACAAATACAATATTGCAATTTTATTAATTAAGTATTTGTTATTTTAATCTATAAATTGTTTTTAAAATAGTGGGAGTGTTTTCTATCTTAAATAATAAAACTTTTAATTTTTCCCAAAAAATAATGAAAATTTATTGTACTATTAAAACCAACTGTATTTTTTTTTACACCCTTACCTGTTCGCACTTCTCCCCAAAATTTGTTTTCGATCGGTCAATAAATGGCCATTTTAAAGGGTGTGACGGACGGACTAACGGGAATTGCATAATTATAAATATATAGATAGATGCATGACAGTCACTCTTTCGCTGAGTTGCCGATGGCTGCTACATTTGCCTCGATTGGAATCTCATCCGTAACGGTCTATCCTCATCCACGGGCTGCCATGGATTTCAGGGCGTTAGTAAATTCGTCCCTGAAAAAGAGAAATAATCATAATCTGTATCCCTAAATTGGTCGGTTAATGAGAAGAAAGTATTTTTTTTACAATTTAATCGCATTGGACTATCAAATGATAAGAAAATTAATAATTGTAGTCTAATCTATCAATACTGGAGTTCGATACACGTTGATGATCAAACTTACAAATCATTTAATATTCTTTAAGAATAACTATTATTACACCATCATATATTGCCCCTTTTCTCTATTTTTTGTTTCCCTATTTATGAATTGATAGGCTATCACACATACACACACTCTCTCTCTCTCTCTCTCTCTCTCTATATATATATATATATATATATATATATATATATATAAAAGGCTCAAGCACTAATATCCCATGGTTATAATTTATTACATTGGAATCGTATCCAATTCATCAGACCTACAAATTCAAAAAGAAATCGGAAAATATAACTCCGGGTATAAAAAGTAAAATTTTAGTGAGAGTGTATGCGTGGGAGTGGGAAACAAGTGTGAGATGGAAATGTATGAAAGCTCTAGAGAGGGGGTGTAATAGAAGAAAGAAGAACAGGAAAAGCCTTAAAGTGAATGTGGGTATTAAAATTTAACAGAGAGAAATTTTAAAGAGAGGAGTTAAATAACGGTTTAAATGAGTGAGATACAGATAAATAGGAATTATTTTCCGATGCATAAATCACTACCGATTCGCTGGCCTAAAATTAAAATTAAAAAACAGACACCGGAAACGTGTGTATACATTTGTGGTGACACTATGCACAATAATAAACGATTTGGTCTAAACTTAAAATCCACAAGATGAGAGAGAGGAAAAAGAGGAAAAAAAAAGATGGGGGAGAGCAACCTAAAAACGAATTATCAATATCTATCTATCTATCTATCTATCTCTCTCTCTCTATATATATATATATATATATATATATATATATATATATATATATGTATATAAGGTCGGTAGAGTAATTGGAATGAGCACGAATAGCAATTTCTTACATGACTTTACCGATGAGCGAGTAATGCCTCTGCACTTCTTTGTATCTGTGACGAGAACAAAGCGTGCAAGTCGGCCATTGGTAAAAGTCTACGCTACTTCCGGCCGGCTTCCATTTTTGACTCGTGACAGCGGCCATATTGACTCTGATTCTACTGTGTCGAATTAATCCTTCCTTCCGCGTTTTATTCTCGTTTTCTTTTTCTTCTTCGATGGGCGGAGAGACTTCTTTATTCCTATCGGATTTTCTTTTATTTTGGTACCATTCAAAAGTAGTCTGCATGAATCATCAAAAAAAAAGTATTGCTCAGAACAATGAAGGCAAAAGTAGGTACAGAAAGGAATAAAAGAAAAAACGTAAGGAAGGAAAGCAGGGAAAGAATGATTTATAATGTGGGGAAAGTTTTTTCTATGAACGTGATTAAAAAAGATTAAAAAATGAAGAAGGAATTGAATGTAAAAGAAATGAATAACAACGAAAAATAATGCAGGATTAAAAACAAAGGCAGAAGTTATAGACGTAAGAAAAATAAGAGGGTGAATGAAAAAAAATATAAGAAAGAAAGGAAGAGTGACATAACGAAAGAAAGAAAAAAAATTGAAGAAAGAAATTCGCAAATGAAAAAGACCCTGAAAAATGACAGACAAATTACCGAAAGAATGAAACAAATGAGTGAGACAATGATGTGAATGAATGAAAGACAGAGCGAATGAAAAAGGCACACATACAAAAAGAAGCAGAATGAAATTAGAGAATTATTGGGTTGGTGCATAATTATCAGGCGCTTTTAAAACAATATTTATTATGAAAAAAGAAACATAATTCAGCAACAACATTTTTCAATGATTATACCGGGGTCTATGATTATCGATACGCATTTTATGACCTGAAAATAAAATAATATTTTTATTAAAAAAAAGTAAACAAAACAAATTTTTATTAACTCGTCTACAAAAACGCCTGATAATTATGCACCAAACCAATAATAAGAAAAAGAGCGAATGAAAAAAAAATGCATAAAATAAAACGATGAAAGAATGAATTTTGAAAAGGAAAGAAAAAAAAGATAAACTTAGATGGAAATGATGAAAGTGCGCACTAAGAAAGAAAAGAAAGCCGAAAGGAAGAAATAGCGTAGAATAGAAGGAAAGGGAAGAACGAAGATATTAAAAATGGCGCCCAAAGAAAGAAAAAGAAAGAAGAAAAAGAACGAAGAAAAAAGAAAATTGGACGCTTAGACAAGAGAAAGGAGAATTAAAATATGAATGAAAAATCTTGTACAATCCCTTCCCCATACACTTATACAAGTTGGCCTTTTCAATGCAATTTTGAAGGAAATTTTGTAAACTCTTACATTTCTATCTGGCTTTCTACACAATAAGTAACCGTCGATTCTCAGCAATAGGACATGAAATCCCCACAATCACTAACGAGATATTTTCAACATTTCAATAGGCCAAAGATTTCTCTAACCTATGCTCGTAAATAAGTCGACTAAAATGAAAGTTATATTTTATCTTGTCGCCTATACTATCTCGAAACTAATCTATTATTTTCAATATTTCTTTCAAACAAATTCCCATCGTTTGCAGTTATATAATTTGACATCTTCAAAATAAATTCAACTAAATCGTTTTATGCTTTTACCATAAATAAAGGTTCCTTGCTTCATATTTTTACTGAAACGTTAAAATATTTCCAAACTATATTATATTTTTAAATTCTTCCTCATATTCTCAACTCATCCTACCTATGAAAAAATATTTGTTGATCATTTATTCAAGTTTTCATTTTCGGCAATAGCTGGGAGATAAAAAGAAAAGTTAAAATCATTCAAAAAATGCATTAAAAATAACGTTACGAAACACTTCCATAAAGCACAAAAAAAATGAAAGAAACCAAACGACCGGATAAAAATATGTCGGCGACAGGAAAAGAAAACCGGAAATAATGAAATTAAACACAAAAATCTTGAAGAAAAACGGAAGACTGTAAAGAAAAACTTTTAAAAAAAATGGCGGTTTTCATTCTTGTCAAATTAATGGCGACGAGTTTTTTTTTCCTCGTGGCCATTTTAATTGGCCAAAAGGGACGAAAATCTAAACCAATCAAAATTCAATAAGAAACATCCAGAAGGTCGCAAAATCAACCAACCGGGATGTGAATTGATTTTACTATTTCTTCCAATATTTTTCACGTTTTATTTTTTCTATTTTTTACCATCTCTCAAAAACGGCACCTGATTTGATTGAATACAAGAGGCAGCCTTTCTCTCGAGTAATTCTTTTCAGAATTCACAATATTGACCTATTGACAGGACAACTGAGCATCAAATATTCAAAACATTATAAAAGGATTTTATAATTTCAGATCTGTCTAAAAAGGTTTAACAAAAGGAAAGTTTTTTGATGATAATATTCAGATCTCTTCAAATCCCGTTTATTTTACGTTAACGATATCAACGCGAGATTTTATGATTCGGTCAAATTGTCCCGTTCCTTTTGTGAAATGGAAAAAAAAAGAAATGGAAATGAAAAGGCTTAGCCACTTCCACAAATCAACGATTGCAGTATAAAGACGAGAAAAAAGAATATATCTGTCGAAATGTAAAAAAAAAGAACAAGAATTATGACACTCGTTTGAAAAATATATATGAAACAATGAATATATTTCCTTCATAAATAAATGTTAAAATAAAATAAGTGAAAAATCTTGGAAAATATGACGTTATAAGAAATCCCCCCCCCAGAAAAGGAATATCAAAAATATGAATCAACCCATCATTACAGGCAATCCTAGATAACATATCTGTCTATATTTCTGAGATGAGGTATTATGTACATTATTTACATTATTCGGACTATTGTCCTCATCTTTGTCACCGTATTTATTACAACGTTTCGGTCCTTCAGTATCTGTCTATATTTCTGAGATGAGGTAATTTGTACACTATTTACATTATTCGGACTATTGTCCTCATCTTAAACATGGCACGTGGAACTAGAACAGTCTACCCCAGTGAGCAAATAAAGGGTTAAGTTCGGCATTCCAAACATCTGAAGAAGGCCGGAGCGTACAACGGTCGAAACGTTGTAATAAATATGGCGACAAAAATAAGGAGAATAGTACGAATAATGTAAATAATGTACATAATACCTCATCTCAGAAATATAGACAGAAATAGAAAATGTGTTTAGATCATAAATATATTTTGGAAATAATGATTTTTACTGATGCAAGTTCTACTAATTAACCCATAGAGGGGAGAGAAGAGGTAGCTTCATACATTTCCCAAGAGCATTTGCGCGTAACGGACCCGACTGGTATTCAAACACGGTTCCCCGATTTCCAATCCATTACACCACCCGCACAACAGACATTACAAAACTTGATTATTCCTAAGCGGTCGTCTATATTGACCCAGCTCGACGTTGCTTAACTTTATTGATCGCATGAGAATTAGCATTTCAACGGTATTGGAAGGCGGCTGGTGTGCTAGCGGAACTCTTATGGGCACAAAAAAAATGAATTTGATGAGCCGGCTCAAGTTCCAGCCTATTCTTTGCATGTCAATGGCTCGAGCCTGGTATGAAATTAACGAGTATTAAGCCAACGATCACAGCCCTGTATCAACATCGGAAGGGAGGCATGCTGTATCATAAGATAGCTGGTCAATATAGGTGGTTGCTTAGCGACCAACCCATCTTGCTCGATGTTTAGGTGTCAAGAGCAATAGACTACTCGCAAGTTCTTGATTTCGTTCCTCAGCAATGACCTGCAAAGCACGGTCTGTATTCTAAGAAAGATTGTAGAAATATCAGGGATGAGTCTATAGAACTGTGATTCAGTTGGATGTTGTCTCCAAGAGATCTTAAGCATAGCTCTCAGCATCCGAGCGTAGTTTTCAACTGTTGCAGCCCTGTTAGGGCCAGAAATAAAAAAACACAAAGAGAGGAATTGAATTAAACAAATATATTAACAGAATCAGTAATACAAACATATACAAACGAGAGTGTTACAGCAAAAATGTTCGGTCCGACTAGGAGAGCTGACTCCTGTAAGCTTCCTTGTCCAAAAGGCAGTACCTACTCCTATTTATACCTAGGAGAGTCCATGCATGCGTGGGTAAATTACCATAACACTATCAAACTTAGGCAAGCCTTCAACACTTTTGAAGGACTATCAACAGACCATCTTAATGCCTCTTTCACCATCCGACTGAGCTTTAGAGCCAATAAGAAAAAGCAGGACACCAATGCTGTCAGGAATAAGTTTGAAATACTGCAAATAGGAATGCCGAGGAACTATCACCTAATACATACTAGAATAATTTTATCATTTATGATGAAAAGGCTGCCTCAGATTTCATACCCTTAAAACCTAAAAAGATTCCTTGTGAATAAAATAGCATTGAATCACAAAGGGTTAATGTGAAAGGAAAAGCCGCCATATGACATTCAAATCCAAGACTTTAATGAAACGCTTGCTCAATTCAAGAATTCTTATGAAGATCAACAAGCTAAATACAATACATTCAAGGAAAAAAAACATTCGGCTCTTCAACTCTGCTATTGTCAACAAACGAATCTCTTTTTGATTGGAAAACTGTCAACAAGATCAGCGACAGAAAATCAAGAAACAAATCCAAGTTAAATGCCAATTGACAAGCTTAAAGATTGAATAAATTACAAGATAAACTTTGGGAAGTGTACCTGACATTTTAGACAATAAGTTCAAGCAAATCACTGAACATACGCTCGACATTAAACCTGGAAACTTTACAGACTCAGAACATGAAACGGCGTTTAAAACAAAACAAAAAAAAAACCATCAAAAATAAGAAAGCATGGAAACTTGATAACATTCCTACGGAAGTCTGAAAGATTCAGTATTTCAAAGATATTCTACTCCAACTGAGAAGTGAAAAAAAGAAGGACAGAAGACTGCATACTTCCTTCCCAAAAGATAGATCTAGAATCGGCCAAATAAATGTTATAAAGGAACCACATTTACCTCCACACTTGTAGCTTGATCTCTTGTGAAATGAATGTAAGCTTACTTCGTCCTGATAATACTAGATAAATGTATTTATCAAAATAAGTGGGTGAATATTGTTGTGTCATTAGCATTTTAGCTATATATATATATATATATATATGTATGTGTGTGTGTGTGTGTGCGTGCGTGTGTGTGCGTGTGGACAAATGACATTTATATTTTAGTCGTTAACGAGTTTATCGTCTGGTCTATTCATTGTCCGCAAGCGAAGTTTATTTATTTTATTATTATTATTTTCGTTATTGTTGGATGTTCGAAACGGAAAAAGTAAAACACGAGAAAGATACACTAGTGGAAGTCAAATAAAAAGAATAATGATGTCATCATAAGCGATGCCGACCTCTAAACGGAAACCTTATTTTCAGACGTCACTTGCACCACTTCCGACTCATCTTTTCCCCCGACTTTTTCTTTCTTTCTTTCTTTCTTTCTTTCTTTCTTTCTTTCTTTCTTCTATTAACGGCAATTTTTCCCTTTCTTTTTTTCCAGTATTCTCTTCACTTTAGCACTCACTTTTTACCTATTTCCTTTAACTTGCCTCTTTCTTTCTTTCTTTCTTTCTTTTTTATTTCTTTCTTTCTTTCTATCTTTCTTTCTTTTTTTTCATCCCCATTTCTTTCATGCTTTCGCCATTTCCCTTTGCAGAGTAAGTTCAAGAATACACTGTCTTCTTCTTCTTCTTCTTCTTCTTCTTCTTCTTAAGATATATATTCCATGCTTCCTCTTCTTCATGCATTTTCTTTTTCAGAAATATTCCTCTCTTCTTCTTCCCCAAGCATCTGTTTTCTTCTTCTCAAGACATCTCCTATTTTTTTTCTTCTTCTTGTTTTTCGTTTTCTTCGGGCATCATATTCTTCTTCTTAAGATATTTATTTATCCCATTCTTAAGACATCCTATATTCTTATCCTTGTTTTTTCTTGTTTTTTTAAAGACATCTTCTATTCTTCTTCTTCTTCTTCTTCTTCAGAAATATCCTCTTCTCCTCCTCTATTTTCTTCTATCAGACAATCTTTTTCTTCTTTTTAAGACATCTTCTATTCTTCTTCTTCTTTTTCGTCTTCCTCCGGCATCTAATTTTTCTTCTTAAGATATCTATTTATCTCATTCTTTTGATATTCTTGTTATATTAGGCATCGTTTTTTTTCTTTGTTTTTTTTTTTTTGTTTTTTTATCTTACGACATTTCCTCTTTTTCTTTTTCTTAAAACATCTATTTTTCTTGTTTGGGTATCTTCATTTTCTCCTTCTTCTTCAGGCTTCTTCTTAAGAATTCTCCTCTACTTCTCTCCTTCTTAAGATAATTTCTTTTATCAGACATCTTTTTCTCTTCAGGTATCCTCTTCCGGCATCTTTTTCTTCGTAAGACATCTATTATTTTCATTCTTAAGTTATCTTATATTTTCGTTCCTCTTCTTTCGGCCATTTTTTTCTTCTTTTTAAGACATATTCTATTCTTCTTTTTCGTCTTTTTCTTTTTCAGGCATCCTCTTCTTAATAAATCTTTATTCTTCTTCTCTTCTTCTTCTTCAGATATTTCCTTCTATCAGATATCTTTTTTCTTTTTCATCTCCAGCCATCTTCTTCTTAAGAAAATTTCTATTCTTTTTCTTCTTCTTAAGACGTCTACTTCAAACTTTCTTCTGTTCTCTCTTATTTTTTACTTGTCATATTCTTTTAAAGTCTTTTCTTCTTTTGGTTCGGATTTTTATTTTTTCTTTCTTTCATTCCACTTCCCTCTAAGAACATTACTTGTTTTTTCTTCTTTTAAGGTTTCTTTTCTTCTCTTACGTGTAATTATCTTCTCTTTCTTTTTCGTCGTCATCTTTTATTTCCTCAACTTTCGTCTTTTCTTCTTCCATAAATGATTTTCCATGTCCTTTTTTTTTTGTCAAAACAACTTCTTCTTCTGCTGCTACTTCTCACTCCATTAACTTTCTAATCTCACCATCATATGTTCTTCTGTTTCTTTTTCCAAAATGCTCTTCCCGTATTTCCTTTACTTATTTTCATTTTTCTTTCAGATTCATTCTTTTATTCTCTTATCCATTTCTTCTCTTTCTCCAAGATTTTTTCTTTCTTCAAATTCTTCTCTGCCATTATTTTTTTGTCTCATAGACATGGATGAATCATTCAAATCCAAGAATACATCGTCTCGCAGCAGCAGGCAAATAAACAGTGTCCAGTTGAAGAGAGACCGCCTTGACTGCAAGCAATTTTAAAATCGTTTTTCTTTGTTTCTTTGTTATTTTGAAGGGCGTGCTTTTTTTGTTATGGTTATTCCTTATTTTGGTTAATGTCGGGTCCAAGTTGGGGAAGGAAACAAAGACATAATTATTTTACAGTTATGGAGAAGATCTCGGATGAAATTTACTCCATTTACACATGCTGTAAATATCAATTGAGACAGAAATAAAGAACAAATATTTCGGTTTTTTTTTCTTGCGGTCTTATTGTTATGGGACCTTACCCATAATAACATAATGGACTATTCCATACATAATAAATACTGCGCCTCAAGAGGAAGCAGGGAGTTCAGTCTGAAGTCTGGAGTGAAGTCTGAAGTGAAGTCCGTCAGGAGTCTGTCAGTCGAGTCAGAGGCAGTCCGAAACAGAGTCGCGTTCAGACAATTACTACTAAACCTGATTGTTCGTACTAACACTTTCTACTTCTCTGTATATATTCCTGTTTGTAATATATCTGTGTTATTCCATATCCATGTTAGAGTTCTTCTTTATTGGTTCTACCTTGGACTATCACCGTGATACAAGGAACCGGACCATAAGACTTATAAACAAGCAACTAGTATAAATTATTAATTTCTTGGTTATAAGACCACAAAAGCAAAAAACATGTTTATGTCTTCACTATATCTTGAGAGTGTTAAATTCTCTAAACATTTTTTCCAACGTTATTTCCCAGAAAATTCAACTGTCTATTTCTGATTCGAAGTAAAGTATAATTTTTGTTTAAATTTTCTTAAAACTTCCCCGTTGCTGACATGTTCTGTCCATGGTATTCTCACAACCACATATCTGTTGCCTCAAGCATTTTCTTTATCTGTAAGAAAATTGTCCAACATTCACTGTTATGTAGGAGGACTGTATATTAAATAACAGTTCCACACACTTTTTTGTCTAATTGTTGTAATTGAGTTATCAAAAACAACAGTAGAAAACAACAATTTGTTTAACAACAATTTGTTTAACAACAAATTGATTACCTTTTAGTACAGGTGAACATAACATAGACTAGAAACTAGGGAAGAGAATGTTTAGCCATGAATGGCTATCTGCTTTCAGCAAAGGTTACTGCTGCTACTGCTACTCCTCTTGATGTAGGAGTAATTTTGTCTTTCGTCCGACAGCTGAGTCCAAACTTGTAGGAAAATAATCTCCCTCACAATACTAATGAAATTTTCTTGTTTCTTAATTCTTTGTTCAGCTTTTTGAAGGCATCTTTCTCTATTTTAATGCAACTTCGATTGACACTTTTTCTATCTTTTTCTTTACAGTTCGGTGGCACCTTTCCGCTATGTCGTTGCCACTTGGCACATACGAGCATCGCAGTCGTCCAGAAAGCGCTCCAACTGTCTGCTGCAGAAGGCAGTATCGTTGCCAGTAGGGATTTCTTCAATAGACGCTAAACTGCGAATCTCGTGTGTCCGCAATCTACAAACGTGAGGAAATCCTGGCCATCATAATGGGTTATATCCATATCCAGCCTGCTCCAAGTGCTGCTTACCCCCAGCTTCCATTTTCGCGTTTTGACTGGTGCGGGGTCTGTTGACTACTGCTTTTGGCACGCCTTGACTACAGCCCTTACGGCACTCGTGAACAATGACGGATTGGTCAACCGTACGAAATAGCACGTCTTCATACATGCCCGCTGCGATGGTTTATTTTCATTATCTCGTGTGGCTCCTCTTCGATTTCTACGGTATCTTTTCTATTTTCTGTTAGAACACTTCTCTCTTAGTGAAATTTATGACTTCAATTCATATCTTCCATCTTGGCCTGTTCCTCTCGCTAACGACTTTGCATTCTGCCTTCCTAGTGCATACCAGCCGATTCCTTTTACCGTCTTTGGAAGTTCCTGCAGTGTTTTCTTTTCGCATTTATCTGCTATCAATAGAGTATCATTTGCATATCTTCTATTGCTAAGTCTGTGTCAATCAATAATAAATCCTGGTAGGACTTCTAGTTCTTGTCAAGAGGGGTTCCATCACGACTAGCTTAGAACGCACACGAAGTGGACAATGAATAATTATATCTGATTATAAAATGTCTTGTGTTTAAGGAGATACGGGGATCATGTTAGGCCATTTTTCCATATTGAGAAGGCCTTCTAATGACTTTTGTCATTCAACAATCAACTGTCTGACTTAAAAGCTAAATTGATTTTGAAGCTAAATTTAAATTTAGGTTAAAAAGGGTGGTTTTGAGCTCTCATTAAATCTCTTGATGGGAATGTATTTCAGCAATCCATAATTTAGAGCCAAGATAAAAAAAAGATTTCTCCATCATGAACTGAAATATAAAAACTCAACGTGAAAAAAATCTGCCTTCTCCATTAAATTTACAACCTTCTATTCGGACTATTATCCTTATCTAATTATGACAACGTTTCGGTCGTTTGGCCATCCTGCCTTCTTCACGACTAAGGTTAAAGCCTAAAAGTGAGATTTTTCAACGCGGCCACCTGCTGACCGAAAGGAAGATTAATAAATAAATAAATGGATATTTTTGAGATCAAGTGGTAATTAACCGGAAGTTTATCCCGTGTTAACACACCAATTATCTTACATACGTCGTCAATATCATTAGGCTAGGTCAGATTATATTATATTATAAAAGGTTTGTTATATAAATTCATAGTTTGACTATTGCAATAGCAGCAGCAACAAATCCCTGATCAGATGATGGTCGATGGATTGTCATGTTATGAATGTAGAAGAGATTTTGATGTAACATTGGTAAAATTAATCCAAAGACGTTTAAACAAAGCGCGCCTAGATTGTAACACAATTTTTCATGGTGGGTTGCCTTCCTTTATGTAAGGAGATTTCAGAATTTGTAATAATTTTTTTGCAATTAGAGCGGCAAAATACTATTGTATTGCCGATTTGAATCTGACAGAAATTAGAAGGACTATCGTGAATGTGTTTTATGTCTGCATATGGTCCTTTGCTTGGGAAGAGGACTACTTAAAATTCACAAGAGAAATATTGTTGCATAAACAGTATACGTTGATGCTCTTTTAAACTATCAAAAGAGACATAGCCTCAAAAAGGAAAAGCGAATGACTATACCACATCAGCCCTTTGGAAAGTATTTATTTGCAAAAATTAATGTTGTACACTAATTCTTTTATTTCTAAAGAGACTTTCTCTGTTAATAAAATTTCTGGTTAAACCATTTTAGTTAAAATTGTTTTTTAAAAACTATTGTGAGATGTGGTCCAACATGCTGGGTAAAACTTTGACCAAATCTTACATCACTATTCAAAATGGCTTCCTTTTAATCTACTGTTTTCTATCATTATATTAAATCAAATTTAATATTTGTTGTCAAAAATGTATGTTTGAATCCAACACGATTTTTTGAGGGAGAATTTGTCCTCTACTTACCATAGCCGAGTCTGATACAAGTTCATGGCACCGTTTTAATCGTCCTGGGTGTGACGATAAACTACATCCGCGTCCTAGGTAAGACGATAAACTACGTCCAACAGCAAGGCCTCTGATCAGGAGGTTTTGAGGAGCGTGGAAACACCTCTTAATTGTTGGTGTTCAAAGGTCCACCCTGACCCGGAGTGGTAGCACCTGTTAGGGTTCCAGCTATGGGCAAATAGTTAGCACCCAGACTACATCCACGTCCTGGGTATGACGATAAACTAAATCCAACAGCAAGGCCTCTGATAATACGCCTTTGAAAAAATAATGTTGCCAGCTGTACGTTTTTGAAAAAATAATATTACCAGCTATAAATTTTTGAAAGAATGATGTTGCCAGCTATACATTTTTGAAAAACAATATTACCAGTATACGTTTTTGAAAAAAATAATTGTTATAGTCCAGGTTAGGACCAAGGAAGAACAACACGAACACAAGAGTAGAAATAACGAAGGTATATTACACGAAATAATAATACAAGATGTGGAAGGTGTTAGTATGACTGTCAGTCTGGTTTGGAGTGATCTACTATCGGCTCGACTCGATTCCGTCCCTCTCTCTTGAGAGGCGTAGTATACATGTTAGGAAGAGTTCATTCTTTAGTTATAGGTAAGGACCCATGACAATAATATTACCAGCTATGCATTTTTGAGTAGAAAAATATTAATAGAAATAGATTTTTGACAAAACAAAAATATTACTAGGAAAAAAAGATGTCGGCATTAAATGACCCATTGATGTTGATATACTGTAAAACAAAGCAAACCAAACCAAACTCGTTTTAATAATACAAAAGCAGGTTGTCTCTCGGTGAGACTATTTGTAATATTTTCAATAATAGTTTTCTTAATAATGACCAATTGTTTCATCTTGCAATGGAATTAATAACGAAATTTAGTAATTCGATAAACTAAAACTTTCTAATTTGAAAATTCCGTTCACCATATAAATTCTTCGAATTTCATATTTCAAGAATCCTTCGCTGTGTGTTTCAATATATACTTTCACTTTTACTTTCACTCATTTTCTCATGAAACCGAAATGGGATTTTCCTTCTTTGAACCCGTATTCTTCTGGGGTCAGTTTAAATATTGACACATTTATATTCTTCATATAGTGTATCCATTTTTCTTGCAGTTCGTATTTTCGTGATTTCAGATGAAATCTTTATGCTTTTCCATCATATTTCTGGGAAAAATTTCACTTTCCATGAGTAGAATATTGGTTATAAAACAGTCCGTAAAACCTTTGCGATTTTTACGATCAATTGTGAGCGATGACAACGCTTACAGATACAGAGTTGCTTGAAAATATGTTGTTATCTTCTCAATAACTGCAATTTAATCCAGTTTTGTTATCAATATTCACGTCAAACTAGACCATATTCCAAACCCGCTAATTTCTTGAAATTAACCAAAAAAAGTAAACAAGTTTGAGGAATTATTGTCGGCATATTAATTTGATTAAATCTGTGCCAGACAGAACGTGACTGTCTGGCAAGTTGCAAAATAATTAGAGTTCGGCTTAAAGAAGAAACTTTCAAAGTGAAAACGGATAGTCAAAAAAACTTTGTGGAATTAAGTAAAGTCACTAGGCAGAGAAAAATCAGACGTTTAAAAGAATGAGGAAATATGTTATGTTATGAGGAACCCTTCAGTAGGACTAGCATGGAAATACATACAATATTGGCAACATCAGCAACAGTAAAAAAGAGAAGCTCCGGGGTTCTAGATTCCTGATTGTCCCATGGAACAGTAACCTAACGGATTAGAGCATTGTTTCGTGAACTTGATCCTATATTCATTTTGAGCTGAATCCCTGAGCCGGGTAGAGAAAGCTTAGACTCAGTTGATTCAGTGCTATGAAATCCCCAGAAATCGACAGAGAAACCAGAACACTCAATCCTCAAAGATTAAATAAAGCGTTTAGTTCGAAATTCCCTGAAGGTTTCCTGGATCAGCAAGCACTAAAGAAGACCGAAACGTTGTCATAACAAGAAAGATAAGGGTGATAATCCAAATAGAAGATTATAATTTTAAAGAAGGCAGATTATTTTTCACATTGATTTTTCATATTTTAGTTCTTGATGGGAAAAATAGTTATCTTGACTCTGAATTTTGGATTGATGAAATGCATTCACATCAAGAGATTTAATGAACACTCAAAAGCACCCTTTCAACCTAAATTTAAATTTGGCTTCAAAACTTTAAATTTAGCTTCAAAACCTATCCAGCTTTTAGGTCAGACGAGCTTCTCGATTTGGAAAACTGGCCTAATATGATCTCGGCATCTCCTTAATTGGCTCTATGGTAAGGATAATAAGTCATCTCCGAGTTCTTTGTTGATTGAGATGTCTGAGATTTCTATTTCCAGTTTATGTCATTGGTCGATGTTTGAGATCGGGTTAAAAGCAATCATTTTTACATGTAGATTTTCTAAGTTTTCATATCTACATGAAAATTTCGCGCAATAAAGTCCTCCAAGACATTTTACAAGACTAGTTTCCTTGCATCATTAAAGCTGATTTTGATTTTTTTTCTCGGTTTCTAAGTGAAAAATATGAAATATTCTACAGTTACTAAGAAAGGATTTCGGACATTTCTACTTTTAAGTAAGGAGTTTGAAACTTGATATGGTTGCTAAGTAAGGAACACCAAACTTTCGGTTGCTAAGTAAGGAGTATAGAACTTTTATATATCTATAGAACTTCTATCTCTCGCTCTATATATATGGATATGAATATATATATATATATATATATATATATATATATATATATATAAAGTGTATATAATAATAAAGTGTATATAAGTGTATATATATATATATATAACAAAGTGTGTATCTATATAAGTGTTTATATATAATAAAGTAGACATATATAAAAGTATTTATATATACATATAATAATGTGTATATATGTAATAAAGTGTATATATATATAATACCATCTATACATATATAATAAAGCGTATTATATATATATATATATAAAGTGAACATTGAAGACAACACTTAGAGGCGACAGGCTGTTTCATGCTAGATACCTGACGATTGCATCTACCATGAAACAGACTGTCACCTCTAAGTGTTGACTTCAATGTTCATTATATATATATATATATATATGTGTGTGTGTGTGTGTGTGTGTGTGTGTGTGTGTGTGTGTGTGTGTGTGTGTGTGTGTGTGTGTGTGCAGGTATGTAGAAAAATAGGAAAGAACACGTTAGGTAAATAATCCAGGGTTCTTTAGTATTTTTGTTTTTATTTTTAAAAAAGTGCTCCATACAGAAGTAGACCTTAGATTATAATTATTTTTTAAAAATATGATTTCTTCGCTACATAAGAGTTCTCATGTTTCAAAAACGAGAGCCGAAACCATCAATATAATTATGAAAATTAAATTGAATTAAAGTAACAAGCCATGTTTCATCCTCAAGCGAAAATTTAGGAATAACCAATTTTGAAATTTACGTATTGTTATAAGCGTGTTCATTCATTACAATAGAAACGGCTGGGGCGACCATTTTTATCCACATATCAGTCACCTTCAGGGAGAGGTCAAGCTGAGGTAGGGTGGGGTGTCTATTTCAAAACAAATTATGTCTTTCTTGTACGTGCATCGTCTATTCATTCACAGAGAAAGAGTTTGGCACCATAGTATGCTGTTAAGTGTCTGGATAATTTTGTTTATTTTATTTGTTTATTTATTTATTTACAACGGGTTGTTGTTTCATGTATAAATGCGTCGCACTGAACTACAACTTTTTTTTGACGACTTCATAAAGGGTGTTTCTCTTTAATGATTGGGTTAAGCTTTTTAGTCCTTTATTAAACTATGAAATTTAATTGTTTTTATGCTAATTATTTAATGCGAAATTTTGTTGATGTCGGCAAAAGGCCTTTAACTCATGTCTGTGGTTTAATAAGTTTTATGTAATGCGAAATTTTGTTGATGTTGGCAAAAAACCGTTAACTCATGCCTATGGTTTAATAAATTTTCATTATTTAGAAACTTAATTATGTGTAGTTTTTCCTGTAGGCATAAAGGACATGGGTCATCCCAGGTTTTACAAGTTCTTGTTCTATTTATTATTTTCCATTTTACTTTTGGTGTTTTATTCATTTCTTTTAAATGCCAAAAATATTTGCTTAGAGATGTCTGATTTCTATTTCTAATGTTATTGAAGGAGCTTTTATGTTGTCTCCATCTAATTTTGAATTCATTCTTCGTTGAACCAATGTATATCCTATCGGTGTTAGGACTCTCAATGGATGAGATAGTGCATTGGTATACCACAGACTTTATGTGGCATTTATTTTCCAACGGGAAGTCTTCAGGGTTTCTACAATCCCATAATTTTTTATTATTTTTGTCTAATTTTAGTTTAGGATTTTTATTAATACTATTTTGGCGCGCGTGTGTTCCCAGGATTTTATTATGTTTTTTTTTTTTTATGATTCTTTCTAGATTTTCAGTGAAACTGTAACTTAATTTTAAGGTGTTTTTATTAAAGATCTTGCTAAGTCTGCTATTAGTAGGAAAGTGTTTTTCGATTAAAGCTAGGAACTCATGCCCTAGCTTAGTACTAACCATTTGGTTTGAAGGGAAGGGTATACCAGATGATTTTTCTTTTCCTGTTTTTCTTTCTGTTAGTGCTATTTTTTCTATAATTTATGGTAGCGTTTTTGTATCCGCTATTTTTTAGGGCTGTGTTATAAAAATTATATAACGGCCTTTTATATATATATATATTAAGCAATACACGGACA
The DNA here is from genome assembly GCA_903632075.3 of Acanthosepion pharaonis. Classification (NCBI taxonomy): domain Eukaryota; kingdom Metazoa; phylum Mollusca; class Cephalopoda; order Sepiida; family Sepiidae; genus Acanthosepion; species Acanthosepion pharaonis. The sequence continues at coordinate 339,242 of CAHIKZ030005175.1, read as the reverse complement.
AGAATGTGATGATAAACCTAACCTAAACAAAGTAAACTATGAAATCTCCACAAATATTCTTAATTGTCTATAACAGAAGCGATTGGTTTATACTAACGGCTTCCCATACTTAATACTTCTCGAATTCACTCTCGCGTGGTCATGTGTGACGTCACGAGCTGCGGTGCGATTTTCACTTCCAGCGTTTAATATGCACGTGTTTATCGTTGCTTGGAAATCATCCATGTAAACAGAAACAGACTATCTTCACAGTTTTATCCGTGTATTGCTTAATATATTGTACAGTAATTGTAGTAAAGCTTAGATTGGATTTAAAAAATATATGTATCAATCTTGTGATTTTCTTTCTTCGTTTAATGATAATGTTATTAAGCTTATCAGGCGATATGAAAAGAATTTACATAAAATAAATCGACAACACTTGTGTATATTATTTAATGAAACATGCATCAATATATATATATATATATATATATATATATATATCTGGCAACTCGTACTCGAGGATACCTGTCTACTGGGAGGGGGGTCTAGCCAATCCCTATTGCAGACACTTGATCAGTCGCATTTGTGTTTGTTCAGCATCCGCTGAATCCACTTATGGTTTATACTGCAACTAGGCTGAACAGACATTCGTTATAGTTTCTGAGAGAGTTATCTAGCGTGATAAATAATTTGAACATGGCCAGCACGCTCAATCCTCGGCCACGATGACTTGTGCCTTCGTGCTAGCACATTTATCGATGCACCCACCCCAAATGGTACTGTCTACCCAATTTCTCTCACAAGGCTTGGGTTAACCCGTGGTATGGTTGTCATGCACATTCCAAAGGTTCTGCACGCACAAGCCCTCGGCCACGATGACTTGTGACTTCGTGCTAGCACATCTATCGATGGCCCCCGAGGGTTTCGTCTATCCAATTTCAATCATAAGCCTTCGATCAACCAGAAGCATGGTTTTCAAGCACTTTCCAAAGGTGCTGCTTGCTGGGATCGACCCCTCTAGCCCTTCCTGGCCAATCGACCATGGTGAGATTCGAACCCGTGTCAGACTTCCAACGTTCTAACCACCCAGCCGCGTGCCCATATACACACATACACATATATATACACACATATCCACATCTATATACACACACATACATATATATACACACACATACACACATATATATATACACACATATACTCATCTAATATACACACATACATATGTATACATACGTACACATATAAATATGTATACACACATATATACACAAAAACATACACACATATATATATATATACATATAATTATAGATAACTAGACTCGTTTCGAAAACCCCTCGAATTTTTGATTTGCTAATAATCAAATCAATCTCGAGGGAAAAAAAGGTTTTAAAAAAAGAAAGAGCTAAAAACATGAACTTCCGCCGACAAAAAAATCGCACAGATGCAGGTCTGAAGCCCAAAGAAAAAACCCCGATACGAGTAAACAACTAACTAACAAAAAAGCGCTCAATACAACCGTAGAGCAGACATATATATATATATATATATATATATATATATATATATATATATATATATATATATATATGCATACATGCATACACACACATGTATAGAAGAGTAACTGTTTAAAACTTGGGCTTTTACCAAACTGCATAAAATAGGTTCTTCATGGTGTTATTTCTATTCTATGTTTGTTGAGTAGAGTCCTGATTTTTGGAGCTTGACTCTAATTTCAAACGTTAAGCTTTAGTGTCGACGGGAGAGTTGTATTTTCGCGAGAGAGCTGTTCGTTTAAAACCAGAGAGACTTCCATTTTCCAGTCCTCCATAATGGGTCATCGAGTCTATGACGAAGCGAGTTAAGATAGCTGAGCTGAAAGCCGGCGGCTGTGCGTACATTCTCGAGTGCCTTAAAGCACAATCCACCCGAAAGAATGATGCTTGGAGATAAGTGATTAAATTCCATTACTACCAAAGGAAGGAATGAAAAAAAAGTAATGAAGAATTCATAATTCGAAGACCATTGCAATATCTTTTTAGTTTTTTTCTCGAATGAAATGATTCTTTGTACAAAGAGTTGCTCCAGGCCTTCATTCGATGTTTGATCGAATATCATCTGGTTGTGGCATTTCTGATGTTATTTTTATTTTTTTTTTTGGAATAAGTTTTCGATCTCTGGGAAACATGGAACATAAACGAGGACTATTTTGTTGGATTTCCAAAGTCCAAGATTTTATTTCCATTGTTTTGTGTCTTTTATTTAAATTTCCATGTTTCGGAAAACAGAGTGGCTGGAATTGGGTTGACATCGATCAGAGTTAAAAGTGAATGAATGATTGAAAAATTGGACAAAGAAAGAGAAAATGTAAAGAATGAAGCAAAAGTTAAGAAAGAAAGGAAAATCAAAGGAAGAACGGAAGCGGGGTGTAACGAAGAAAAAGAAAGAAAGGAACGAATGAAGGAAGAAAAGAGAAAAATGAGAAAAAAAATCAATGAATGAATGAATGCGAAAAGGCGACGAAAAATTTAAAAAATCAGAGAGAGAACGAAAGAAAGATTGAGCTAATAAAGGCAGAGTAAAAAAGAAAGAAAGAAAGAAAGAATGGAGGAATGCAAAAAATAAAGGGAAAGAAAATAAGAAAAATAAAAGAAAGGAAAAATGAAGCGTAAGAAATAAAAAAAGAAAAGGAAGAAAGAAAAGAAAAGAAATTTTCTTTCTTTTCTTTCTTCCTTTTTTTATCTCTTACACTTCATTTTTCATTTCTTTTATTTTTCTTAAGAAAGAAAGAAAGAAAGAAAGAAACTAAGAAAAAGAAAATGAATAGAAATAAAAAAGAAAGAAAAAACAAAAGGGAGAAAGAATGAATACGTAGAATAAAGGGAATATAAAAAGAAAAAAAAGGGAAGTAAGAAAGAATGATAAGAAAAGAATAAAGAAAGAGAAAAGAAAGAATGAGAGAATGTAGAAAGAGAAAGTAAGGAAGGAAATGAAAGAAAGAGAAAAGTAAAAAGAAAGAAGGAAGGAAAAATAGATGGTAGCAAAATGAATTACTGTAATTCCCCATATATAATACGCCTTCATCCATAATACACACCTCCTAAAATTGTGCTGAAAGTGTCGAAAAATGCTTCTACCCACGCATAATACGCACGCCTTGTTTGGTAATGAAACCTTATAAATTGTACCTCTCCAATTTCATTACAGCCAGAGTTTCCTACTCTTATGGTTTTAAACATAGAATAAAATTATTCTAATTTAGTTTTATGATAATTCTTATTTTATTTTACGGCAATTTTTTGAAGATATTTTATAGCTGTGCATAATACGCACCCCTGATTTTGCTTATTAGTTTTTAGAAAAAAATGCGTATTATACATGGGGAATTACTGTAAGACAAGAAAAAATGGAAAAGAATAAATAGAAAAGAAAAATGTCGAAAGAAAAAGAATAAGGAATAAACGCAAAGAAAAAACGGAAGGAAACAATTTCCAAAAGAAGAAGAAATGAAGAAAAAAGGGAGAAAAATAAAAATAAAGGAGAATTTTAAAAAGAATGAGAGTAAATTAAGCGATAAATGAATAAATAAATAAGTAAATGAAGAAATAGAAAAAAAGAAAGAAAAAAGAAAAATTAATGAAGAATCACAAGCGAAACTGAAAAAAAAAAATAACGAAAAGAAAAAATAGAAAAGGCGAAGAAAAGTGAAACCAATGAAGGATCAAAGATAAAATAAATAAAAAAAAAGGAATGAATTAATGACAGAGAAATAAAAAGAAGAAATTTGGAAAAGGAGAAGAAAGTATGAATGTTAAATATGAGTGAGAAAGAAAGAAAGAAAGAAAGAAAGAAAGAAAGAAAGAAAGAAAGAAAGAAAAGGTGTGATGAAAATAACAAGAAATAGAGAATATGAAAGTGAAGGAGAAAGCAAAAAAAAAAAGAAAAAAAAAAGAAAGAATGAAAATAAAATGAAAACGGGAAAGAAAGTAAAATTAACCAAGAAAAGAAAACGAAGATCAATAGAAAGAGTTTTTAAAAAAAGAGAGAAAAATGAATTACAAATTAAAAGAAAAGAATTTAAATGACTAAAAAAGAAGAAAGAAAGAAAGAAAGAAAGAAAAATAAAACAAGAAAGAAGAAAAAAAAAACGGGAATGGAAGCATCAGTTACGATTTCGACTCTCATCACAACCTCGCCACACTTTTGTGTTTCTGCTATGTCGCAAGTTTGTTTTTATAAGAAGGAATTAAACAACGGGTTGGAAAGGAAAAATCTTAAATCAAAACAGATTGGTTTTAAATTCAGTGTTTTTAAGAGGGAGAAACGAAAGAAAGAGGGAAGAAGTCAAAAGAAAAAAGAGGGGAAATAAAACAGGAAAGAAGAGAAATTAAAAAAGAGGAGAGAAAATGTAAGTAGAAAGACGACAAGAAAAATAAGTGGAAGAAAAACAGAAAGAAAGAAGAAAAAAGAAAAGAGGTGGAAAGAAAAGGAAGAAGAAAAAAGAAGAGAAAAGAAAGAAAAAGAAAAAAGAAAGAAAACAATAAAAAAAGAGGGAAAGAAAGAAAAGAAGAAAACGTAAGGAAGAAATAAAAAAGAAAAAGAAAGAATGAAAAAGAAAGAAAATAAGAAAACAATAAAAAGAGGGGAAGAAAAGAAAGAAAATATAAAGAAAGGAAGAAGAAAAGAAAGAAAGAAAGAAAGAAAGACAGATAGAAAACAATAAAAAAGAAAGAAAGAAAACAATAAAAAGAAAGAAAGAAAGAAAATGAATTTAAGGAAGGTTATATTTTCTTTTTAAATCATTTTTTTATCTTATTTCGACTGGAGAAAGAATAAAACAATAAAGAAAAAAGAAAAAAGAAATTGACGTGAGTTAAGGAAGTTAAGGTAGATTTTTGTAGAAAAACAAAACAAAACTGTCATGGGTCCTTAAAAAATAAGTGTCTAGAAAAAACACAGTACAAGAAATGGAAAAGATATAAGATAAAAACAAAAAGCAGAAAAGTGAAGGAGTATTTAAAAAAAAATACAATTGGACGTCAAACGAATTAAAAGAAACAAACTAATTGGTGCGAATTAAACTTCATCTTGTAAAAAACATTTTAAAATGGCATGAAAAACCGATAACAATACCTTCTAAAAAAATATTGATAAATGAACCTGCGACTCATTGAAATTTCTTCCCTGTTGATTCGGATAAAATGATTAGTCCGTGCTTTTATTCATCATCATTGTTAGTTTGTTAGAACATGAAATCCATAGAAATTCGACTTTATGTTTGATCTAAAAGTGTCTAACATTTTCTTTTTTTTTAAAAAAAAACAAAAAAAACTTCTCTTCATATGAATTCATGGCAATAATGATAGAGCAATGATTCTCAAAGTGGGGCGCATGCCTCACCGGTGGTGCATGGTAATATTTTGGTGAGGTATGCGTAGGTTGTGCACCCTTCGGCTTCAAGAATGAGTTATTAACAGTGAATTGTTTTCTAGTGAGCTCAAATTTCATTTTGCATAATTATTTCATGATTAAAATGATCAAAGTATATTACTTTCGTTCAAATATTTTATATTTCTGCCTTTCATTTCTCTATTATATGTTTTCAAAATATATATATTTAACTGTCTTTTTGGTTTTTTGTTTTTGTCTTTTTCTCTTTTATAGGGCCTTTGGGGGTTTGTTTAATGGCCTTTCAAGCTTATGTAAGAATTAAATATTACAGGGGTCACCAGAAATTTTAGAAATACCAAAGTGGCGCATGGCCCAAAATCGGTTGGGAACAACTTTGATAGAGAAATGGTCTGTTCCCAGAAAGGAAACATTCGGAAATCAATAACTGAACATTTAGTGTCATTGTTGGTTGACATTTTTTTTTTCAAGTGGTTTTTCAGGAAATTGAATTTCTCAAGTCCATTAACTACTATAGCACTTTCTAGAAATAACGGGAGTTTACTTCCAAACCTTTTTTTTTTAGTGGTGTGGAAAGTTAGCAGCTTGATTATATTATTATTTTATTTTCGAGTTACATACTCCCTTTTGTTGTCGTAGCTGTTGGAAGTGTTCAAGGGATGTGTCTTTTGTTATTTGGAAAAAAGTTTTGTGATTTTTTGACGCCATTCTATAGGATCTGTTGAAAGATTGTCTTCCCTAACAGGATTACGCACGTTGTCATCGAGCCCAGTTGTCCAGAACTAATTTTATTAGCATTTTGGAAACGAGCGCCGAATAGTTGCGTTATCACGTTCTTTCCAGGCATCCTTTCCTTTTCGAGCATTTATAAGTGAAGAGATCTATTCACACATAAAATCTTGTAATTACAAACATCAGGGGGCTGTGTAGAGCTCTCGAGACGGCATGGCACGGAATCTCTCCAGAGACTTTTCGACCTCTTTGAGAATTTATTCAATGATAAGCGGCTGGGGTTAGGGAAGGTGTCACAGAAGGAGTCAGAGGAATCAGAATGTAAAATAAAGATATACACTATTGACATTGTTCGGACAGTTGTCCTTATCTTTACTGTCATATACACGACGTTTCGGCCGTTGTACGCTCCAGCCTTCTTCAGGTGATATGTTGGAATTTCGAACCGAACCCTTTATTTCGTCCACCAGAGTAGATTGTTCTAGTTCCACGTGCCATGCCTTAAATAAAAGAACAAATAGGAAAATTATATCAGGCTAACATGTTTCAGTTTTATTAAAGCTTCGTCAAAGGTAAAAGTACAACATTTTAGATGGATATATGTTTTCCTAGTTACTCTTTAATTTCATTATCGTGTTGGATTCCGATCCATATTTGAACTACAAGGTAACCAAAAAAGTTCTGTCCGTTTTTAAAAGAAAAAAAGAAAACGCTTCACAGTATACCTAACTTATATTTAGTCTTCGAAGTAATCGCCATCGGCATCCAGCGCCTTCTGCCAACGTGTCTCCAGCTATTCAATGCCCTTGCGGTAGAACTCGGGGGGGGGTTGACGCAAAGAAGTTCGTGAGGGCCTTGCGCAAGTCTGCTTCATTGGTGAAGGATTTCCCACGAAGATGATTATCCAGGGAGTGGAAGAGGTGGTAATCGGATGGCGCAAGGTCAGGGGAATAAGGTGGATGGCACAAAGTCTCCCACCCAAGCTGCTGTATGGTATGCCTGACCACTCGCGCGACATGCAGCCTGACGTTGTCATGGAAGAAAAGCACACCTTTGCGATTCACCAGTGCTGGCTCCTTCTGGCGCAATGACTGTTGCACACGTTTCAATTGCTGCGAGTATAGGTCTCCAGTGACCGTTTGGCCCGTTGGTAGCAGTTCATAACGAACCACTTGACGACCTGCCTACCAGACACAAAGCATAATCTTGCGTGGGTGCATAGGCGGTCTTGCGGTGTGAGGGACAGCATCCTGAGAAGACAACCAATGTCTGGAACGCTTGGGAGTTTCGTACAGAACCCACTTTTCATCACTGGTAAGCACTCGATTGAATAAAGATGCGGTACGGTGGCGAGAAAGCAGCGATACACAGGCTGCCACTCGTTGTCCCTTGTGGACCTCAAACAGCGTTCGTGGACCCCACTTGCTCAGTTTGTACGTCTTACCGAGGCGGTGCAGGTGAAGTCTAACTGGTTCATCGGAAACGTTGAACTGCCTTGCAAGTTCACCATATGTTAGCCTACTGTCACCTTCAAGGGCCGTCTTCAGGACTCCATCATTCAAGACCTGTCGTCGTCCACTGCGAGGCTCATCATGGAGAGACAAATCTCTCGACTTGAATTTTCGAAACCAACGCCTTGCAGTACGTTCATCCACAGCACTATCCCCAAACGCTTGACATATGCGGCGACTTGATGCAGCTGCTGATAAGCCCACTTTGAAGTCGTAAAGCAAACAGCCCCGAACGAGATCTCTAGACACTTCCATCTTTCTCACAGCTGTCTGGCTTATAAACGTTGATGGCTGGGCATGGTTCGCGCGCTTTTTATAATGCCTGATATTCCTACTTCCGGCTGTTCGAATTTGAAAACAATTGCTACACGCATTTCGTATATATTTCAACTTCATTCAATGACTAATCAAAAAACGGACAGAACTTTTTTTGGTTACCTTGTATATTTATATAGATCATATATATATATATATATATATATATATATATATATATATATATATATATTCAAACATGATTGATTAAATAATTTAAACATATGTCGATCAGTTTTCATTTTTATCTGAGACCGTCTTCAGGGGGTTTTATTCATCTGTGAGTATGTATATGTGCCTTAGCAAATTCAAAACGTTTCAACTGTTCGTTTTTACTGCTTAGACAGCGTTCTAGATTTCAAAGTTCAAAGTTCACGTGATTTTTTACCAGTATGAGGAAAGTAAATTTTCTATTTTTGCCCTTACATGTATTTGCTATGCTCAAAGTTGACTTTATTTTCGGTTTTAATTCTCTTATATAAAGGGCTTCAACGATTTTTAGTTTTTGCTTGAGTGGGGAAAATTGTGAAAATGGCCTACCTCGGAAACGCGTTCGAATCTGCGCAGTATGTAAACTCTGGTCCTTCCAACTGTAAAAAAGAAAACCAAAATGGCGGCGCCCGCGTTTTATGCCGAGCAGTCTCGGTCAGTTAACGTGAAATCTCGTTGCCTCGTGATTCGCATGCAAATCGTGGTCGGTCCGCAGCTGTATAAAGCAGGCTTGTTTCTGCTGTTTCAAAATGAGAGAGTTTTCGGCTCGTGAGAAGGTTGGACGTGCGACACCGGTTTTCTTTGTGTTCCTACCTGCTATCATCAGTTGAATTGTTGAGTTACACACCACAAGCTATTTCGGCAATGGACAAGTTCGATCTAAAGTTGATCCCAGAATTCGACGGCTCCCCACGGGCCCGACTATCGTCGAATGGTTTGAAAAGGCCGAACGTGTTTGCAGGGTGTCCAAAATAAAGGAACCTGCACTAGTCATCCCACTGAGACTCACGGGAGGAGCCTACGCAGTATATCAACAACTCGGGGACGATGCTGACCTAGAAGAGATCAAGGACGCCCTGTATACGGCCTTTGGAATAGATCCATTCCTCGCTTGGAAACAGTTCGTCGGACGACGGCTCGAGCCGGGTGAGACCGTGGATGTTTACCTGGCTGATTTGCGAAGGCTGGCAGTACTGTTTGGCGGAGCAACGGACCGCATACTGGGGTGCGCCTTCCTGGAAGGGCTTCCCGATGACACCAGTCGGCTCCTACGAGCGTCTTCAAGATTGGACACACTGGGAATTGACGAATTGCTAGCCAGGGCTCGAAACATCTTGAAGGACACTGAACAGATCGCGGCAGCCGTGAGAACGCCTGAGACACCGAGGGAGGGCCCAAAGTGCTACAAGTGCGGTGGACCCAACCATTTCTCTAGGGACTGCCATGTAGCACAGGATTGCTCGGGAAACGAGTCCGGGGACAAGGTGCTGTCGCAACCCTTGCCCCCTCTCGGTCAGTAAATGCGGCATTGCCTGTTGTCAACGTGTACGTTGAGGCTAAACGATGTTCGGCGCTCGTTGACACTGGATGTTCCCGATCGATCGTTAGTGCGGATCGATGCGTGACATGGAACAGTCAACGAATCGAGATTCGGACGATTGACGGGGTGTCCCGGGCCTGTTGTGGTGTCGGGACTGTGTCCGTCCTAACAGACGGAGGGAGTCATGCCAAAGTCGACGTCTTGGTGTCACGTCATAGGCCCCTCGGATACGACCTGCTACTTGGGATTGATGCGATCCGAGCGTTAGGAGGCATGATGATCACGCCAGCCGGAAATGTGGAACTGGGTGAAAGAAGAAAGGTGTGCAGCCCTTTGCGTTAGTGAGCCGGATTACGACGTCTCCTTCAATTCCGACGAGAGAGTGGGACCGCCAGGTGGAAATGGGCCCAAAAGACCTGCCAGTTCAGTTTCGCAACAAGGTCGCTGAGTACAAAGTTCCAGACAGCATCAGAGGAAAATACGAGAAAGAGCTTCAGCAGTGGATTGTGAACGGCTGGCTGATTCCGTACCCCAGGAAAGACTGGGGACCCCCAAAGGGTCTGATTCCCTTGATGGCAGTCGTCAGGAGCAGAAACAGAAGGTGCGTCCGGTACTGATTACCGCGAATTGAACGACTTTGTGGATGCTTTCACTGCCGATGCAGAAGTGTGCGCACATAAGTTGAGAACGGCGGCGGCAGGGAGTCAATGTGTCGCTTCGGATCTGCGGAACGCATATCTTCAGATTCACATCGACGAAGCGCTGTGGCCATTTCAAACGGTTATTTTCAAAGGCCAACACTTCTGTCTTACGCGGCTAGGATTTGGGCTAAATGTAGGCATCATGAAATCCGTTATAGACGCCATCGCATCGCAAGACCGCACAATTGAAAGTGCCACATCAGCATACGTTGATGATATCTTCATTAATGAAAGTTTGACCTCTGCATCGCGTGTAAGACAACACTTACGGTTTGGTGTGCAAGGATCCGGTGCGACTGAGAGATGGAGCAAGAGTTCTTGGCTTGCAGGTCTGGGAAGAAAATGGCACCCTCCGATGGAAACGAGGAAGTCAAATTCCGGAAGTCCCTGATGTGTTGACCGGCGGCGCGTATTTTCGTTGTGTGGGAAACTTGTTGACACTTCCCAGTGTGTGGATGGCTCAGGGTGGCAGTTGCATTCGTCAAGCGCCTGGCAACCGCAGCAACCAATGGATGGGATGATAACATCAAAGATCCCTCTCTGTCGCATACTAGCAGAGATGTTAAGTAGAGTGCGGAACTGATCCAGTCGGAGGAGACTGGTGCATGAGTGGTGACGAGATCACAGTCTGGGTGGATGCGAGTTCCGTGGCGACAGGAGTGGCATTGGAAGTAAACGGAAATGTCATCGAAGATGCGTGCTGGCTGCGTCCGACTAATGATGCCAGGCACATTAATTTGGCTGAACTCGATGCGGCGCTTAAAGGAGTGAATCTGGCTCTCCAGTGGAGGCGACAACGTTGCACTTGGTCACTGATTCGGCGTGTGTGCACCGGTGGATTTCAGACACCTTGACCGGGAAGGCACGGGTGAACACAAGGGCGGCTGGTGAGATGCTGGTCAGGCGACGGCTGGGCATTTTGCGATCGTTGGTGGACGAATATGGATTGACCGTAGACGTGACACTCGTGCAGTCCTGTCAGAACTGTGCAGATCGCCTCACCAGAGTACCGCACAGGTGGCTAGAACTGCTCAAGAGAGGAGAACCGGCACTCGAGAGCTGTGCAGTGGCAAGGAGACGACTGGATGAGGACCAGAAAACTGATTAAGAAAAATACTAAAATTTTCTTTCAAATAATTCTTATTTTCCCAAGTACTTTATTGATTTTTAGATTTTCATATTATTATTTTTATATAATATAGCTATATTTTCAATTAATATCTGTCTAATCTGTGAGTGTGGGCATGAGTGACCCTTTAAATGCTGAGATATTGAACTATGCTCAACCAAATGAATGCAAGCCTTTTTGTTAGCATCGTTGTATTAACACTGACTAATCGATATGATATCGTTAAATTATTTAACCAAACCTGTTTGAATGAAAATACACTGCCTAAATATAAACTATATATATACATACATATATACATATATATATATATATATATATATATATATATATATATATATATATATACAGGGTGCGGCTGGTATTTGAGGACATACAGATTTAAGATTAATACAGCTTCCAACTAACTTCTAATGATTTTATTTTTCAGAAATCAAGAATGGCAAACCCTATGATAACAAATGAAATGAAAAGGCATGCTGTGATTGTGGTATTAAAGGCTGATCATAGCGATTTGGATATTGCACCTTTCCTCAGTTGCAAGATCGTTTGCCCACAAGATACGAAAAGAGTTAGAAGACGCTGACCATTCCCAATATCTGTATCAAAACGTAAAAGACATTCTGCACGTTCCGATAAAGTGGGAATATCCAAATTTATTCAGGAAGTCCAATTGATGAAAAAAGCTGCATGTGTCTGAAAAAACAATCAGAAAAAGTGTTCATGAAGACATTCGATACAAGTCCTATGAGATGAAGAGAGGTCAATTTATGTCTGAAAAAAAAACAACAACAAAAGAAAACCGTTTAAACAGATCCAAAAGGCTTTTAAACAAACTTAAAAATCCTTCAGAAGCTGGTGTGATTTATTTTATCTCAGATGAGAAAAATTTTGATCAAGATCAAAAACTTAACAGAAGAAAGGACAGATGGCTTTGTTCAGATCCTTCTGAGGTGCCAAGAGTGATGCGAACAAAATTTCCTTCAAGTGTTATGGTATTGGGTGTTGTTAGCAATGAAGGACATGTTATGCCACAATACTTTTTTCCACAAGGTCTTCGAGTAAATGCTGCTGCTTATATTGAGGGTCTAGAAACAATTGTCAAGCCCTGGAGTGACAACATATGCAACGGCCAGCCTTACATATTCCAACAAGACTCAGCTCCATCACACAAGGCTCTACGAATACAAGAATGGATGGCTGACCATTTGTACAACTACATCACACCCAACATTTGACCTCCTAACTCTCCAGATCTCAATCCACTAGACTATTATGTGTGGAGCGTTGTTGAGAAGAAGGTAAATAAACAGCCTCATAACACCAAAGACTCTCTTAAAGCTGCAATAGTTCGAGTAATGTCTGACATAAATAAGGAACAATTAATCAGAGCTTGCAGACGATTTTGACCTTGTGTTGAGGCAGTTATTGATGCTAGTGGTGGTTTTATTGAATAAAATTACATAATAGTTAGCTAAATTTCATGTTTACTTGCTTCTAATCAAATATAGTTATATTCATTTGTTCAGCAAGTTTTTTTTTACTAATCCATAAAATTTATCCGCAAATAACAGGCGCACACTGTATACACACACACACACACATATATATATATAAATATATAAATATATATATATATATATATATATATATATATATATATATACGGATTACATTTGTCTTTCCGAAAATAACAGTGTCTGTGGGTGGGTTGGTGGGTTTGGAGCAAGAATCGATAAGGAACATTGTTTGTGGTATGTTCCTGTTTAAGTTTCTAATACATACATATGTTCATACATGCATGTATATGTATATTATTTTTACAGCAATATATATATATATATATATATATATATATATATATATATATATATATATATATATTGTATAAAAAACGAAGAATTTGCCGGCATATGTTTATATGGACATTATCCTTGTTTTGGTGTGAGGAATCCGACCACAAAGTTTGTAAAAGTATTTCATGCAGCACACACACACACACGCACTCAGATATATATATATATATATATATATATATATATATATATATATATATAAAATAAAATGGCTTAAACAATAATATTCCATGGTTATAATTTATTACATTAGAAGAGTAAGTACGATCCAATTCATCAGACCTAAAAATTCAAAAAATCTATCCTCTTGGAATTTTTTTTATATATATGTATGTGTATGTATGTATATATTTATACATTTTATGTATATATATATATATATATATATATATATATATATAGAGATGTGCGTGTGCGTAAATATTAACTACTGATTATCTATATATATATACATACATACATACATATATATATATATATATATATATATATATATATATATATATATATATATCAAGTTTAAGGTGAAGTTCAATTTAAATTACATGAATCATTCATACAAAAAAACACATATAGAAGTTAATGATTTAAATGGCGAGAATACATCTTCGCAAACAATTTTAATAAAGTACACTAACCCCGAACCTCTATATGAATGATTTGATCCCTGTTTATAAATTCCAGTTGCATAAGGTCATTTTTAGTTTTAACCAGCTTTCGTCTGTTCCTACAGACATCCTCACGTATGGAAATAGATTTGTTCTTGTTTTTGTATGAATGATTCATGTAATATATATATATATATATATATATATATATATATATATATATATATATATATCCATGTTAAATGAGGACGAATAGAGTCCAATTTCAACGTTCGTAACATTCAATTTAAAAGAGTTCTCAATAGAAATCAGTGCAATATTTTTATTTTAGGATTTTACAAGGAAAACTTGTGTCAAAAAAAACGTTGATATGCAGTCGTGTTTCGATGCGAATCAACGCATCTCATCTGGCATCTGATGACATGCCTTGATTCGCATCGAAACACGACTGCATTTGTGCAGTATTTTTGACGTTTTTGTTGCAATATCCTAAAACAAAGAATAAATATATATATATATATATATATATATATATATATATATATATATATATATATATACATTTATATATTCACATATATAATATGTGTGTGTGTGTGTGTGTGTGTGTGTCTGTGTGTTTCCTAGGTATGTCAGCATAATTTTGTTGAAAAAAATATCCTGAAGTTATCTTTTAAAATACGTGAACAATAACATTTTTCTAAAGTCTATGTGGCGCCATTGTTCAAGAAACTTACATAGTCGATATAAAATTCAGAGTTGCAAGATTAGACGCTGTTCTGCTACTGCAGGGAATAAAGATATGGGTTTTTGGACAAAAGGGCGCAAAATCCAAAGCTGAAAACGCGCAATATCTTCTTTTTTTCAGCTTTCTTGAGGTAAAGACAAAATAAAGCCGTCTGTTGTTGTCTATTCACCCGACATGAATACGTATTCAGCAGAAAGAGTATTATCTAGTCAAGCCTGAAATCTCCCCATAGCGTGAAGACAATAAGGCCCGTTCAGTTAGCAACCCTGCATCACGAAAGGAGTGGAATGTTCATCGTATCGTTCCTGAATATGTAAACTGAAAAGAAAAATAAGATTTTCTATTAGGGAGGCACTAGACCCGACCTTAGGGCGCCGGGTCACGGAAAGTACAAACTTGAATGTCAGAGATGGGAATTTATGACAAACATCTAAATATGTCAAATTCGAAAAAAAAACACACAAAAAAACTGATTCAAAGCCACTATTTACATTATTCGGACTATTGTCCTCACTTTTTCGCCATGTTTATCTCAACGTTTCGGCCCTTCAGTATCTGTCTATATTTCTGAGATGAGGTATTATGTCCACTATTTACATTATTCGGACTACTGTCCTCATCTTTGTCACCATATTTATCTCAACTTTTCGGCCCTTCAATAACTGTCTATATGTCTGAGATGAGGTATCATGTAGACTATTTACATTATTCGGACTATTGTCCTCATCTTTGTCGCCATATTTATTGCAACGTTTTGACCCTTCAGTATCTGTCTATATTTCTGAGATGAGCTATTATATAGACTATTTACATTATTCGGACTATTGTCCTCATCTTTGTCGCCATATTTATTGCAACGTTTTGACCCTTCAGTATCTGTCTATATTTCTGAGATGAGCTATTATGTAGACTATTTACATTATTCGGACTATTGTCCTCATCTTTGTCGCCATATTTATTACAACGTTTCGGCCTTTTAGTATCTGTCTATATTTTTGATGTGAGGTATTATGTACACTGGTTACATTATTCGGACTATTGTCGTCATGTTTGTCCCCATATTTATCACAACGTTTCAGCCCTTCACTACCTGTCTATATTTCTGAGATGAGGTATTATGTACACTATTTACATTATTCGGACTATTGTCCTCATCTTTGTCGACACGTTTATCACAACGTTTCGACCCTTCAGTATCTGTCTATATTTCTGAGATGAAGTATTATATACATTATTTACATTATTCGGACTATTGTCCTCATCTTTGTCGCCATATTTATTACAACGTTTCGGCCTTTTAGTATCTGTCTATATTTCTGACGAAATCGCCTCTCTGATTCCTCAATCCAAGCCACTATCCATTACTCCACAGTGCTTTCTTTAATCTAGAAAAAGACCGGGATACATAACGATGGTAACGTGTGTGACGTCCCGCCGTGCTGTCCTGGTCACGGTACCAATTGTGACGTCACTCCGTATGTTTCCGCGCCGTCGCCGTCCTATCCTCTCCTGTGACGACCAATGTGACTTGGTATTGGTCGCGGGACCAAATGTGACGTTCTAACCTTTGCTGATTCGAATGGGAATCTAGTTAGATTCGGTATCAGCCTTGTCGTTCCCAGCTCGCCTCCAACGTCTGGTTACCGAAGTAACTGTTTTGATTTCTAGTCTAACCTACCCACGTTATGATTTGATCTTAGGTAGACGAAATCAATCAGTCGCCGGACCGTAATGCAAGCTGAGTCCGGACAAGGGTAATATCGCACAAGTATATGTAAAAGAAAATAAAGTAATAACTCGAAAAGTTCAAATGTGTTAAAAAAAGGATAACAATATTTTATATCTGGTTGCTGAATACAGGTCAGCATCTTTCTCCCAACCCGCTTATGAATACGTGACACTTTGCGTTTGTTAGGCGAGTCTTAACATTTTAAGTTGTTTGTTCTTTAAAAAACTGGTTCTTGGTGTGTCTTCAGGCGATATTCGTAAAACTTGTTTTGGTGGAGTGAGTCTAAGTCGTTCTTCAAAAATAAATTGTTCTTGGTTAGAAGTTGAGGTCGTGATTGCGTGGGAGATTTCAGTCAGGTTCCTGTGAGGCGGGTCTCACTCTGCAACTCCAACCCAACTGCTCAGCTGCGAACTACGAACTCCTTAATTCAACTCATTGCGACTCTGTTTATATGGACGGCGACCCACACCGGGGTGGGCCTCTCGGGGTTTGAGGTTCCTTGATAATTCTAAATCCGCATTAAGGGTTTTTCTATGTTCTTGATTAGGAAAATTTAGTAATTTCCATTTTTGGAGGTCTTTACTTTCTAGGGTAGGGAATAGTCCTCCCACCTTCTTCTGTTCTCATACTGGTATCTCACCCATACCCTCAGAGGGTGTCAACGGGTTTCCTCTCTCACTCACAGTGGCATCTCACACCGATCCCTTCAGGGGGCGTTAACAGGCCTCCCCTCCTTCTTCACATGATTACCTTCGCCTACCGCTCACGTCAACATTCATCCAATGAGTACCCAGCAGTGTGGGTGCGGCCAGACTGGCCTAGGTTTAAAAAAAATCTTGCTCAAAAAAAAAAAAATTATCTTCCTTTATTTTCTTTTTTTTCTTTCTTTTTCTTCTTCTCGACAACAAATCCTTAGACTCTTATCTTAACCGAATCACCTGGAGTTCGTCAATCAGATTTTCACCAGCATCAAGTCGGTGGTTTAACTGGACGTATTGCGCTACAGCCAATTATTCGTTTCGATAAATAATTTTCTTATCATAGCCAGCTCTTGACACAAAACAGGTGCCTTTTCCAAAGGAAATCTCCGTAGATAGCTAATGGGTCAATCTTTTCTTTCTTTGTAACATTTTTGTTTTTCGGTCAGTGCATAACCTAATTAATTTTTATCTCTCAGTACTCTGCGGGAGGTCCAGAGACATCCTTCTCGCGATCCAATTAATTTTTCTATCGCTTAGCCTTCTGCCTTGCAGGCCACCCGACCGACCTGAAATTTTCACCATTGCCATGGGCAGATTGGCTATATCTTATTCGGTGCGTTGTCATGAATTAAATTAAATCCGCGACCTTACTTTCCTCGCTATTGAGAATAAAATCTTACCACTTTTCTTTGTCAGAAAAATAACATCGCTTAGTGTCCTGTTCGTGATTGCTTCTTATCACCTAAATTTAATTCTCGCCTTCTTCTTTTTTCTTCTTTCTTTCTAACAACCCTAAATAGTGTCACACGTGGTAATAATAACAAAGATGAAGATATTAGTAAGAATATGAAGAATGGAAACAATGAATTTTATTTATGAATCTCAAGTCGAATCGTCGTGGACAAAATATCAAATGTCACGTGGAGGAATTACGCAGTAACTTACAATTCTCCTAATGTTATTCACAGACGAATCTTAATTAACATCAATTTTTAAAATGTTAAACAGAAGAAAAAATAATTTGAATGACAATAAAACGTTTTTAATTTAAAGAAGATCAGACTAGTGGACATTTACATGTATAATTCATTCATAAAAAAATGACAGCTGATCTCAACAGTGACCTAAAATCTGTTGTTTACTGGGGCAAGGAATGGCTAATTAGCAAATTATTATTAATTATTTTTTGTCTGGGATGAGGACTTATCATTATTAACACTATTTATATATGAAGGATTATCCTCATCATTGTTGTGGTTATCACAACTATTCCGTCGTTGTGCCCCCGTGGCCTTTCCGAGGTGTATATAGATCTGGGTAACCTATAGGAAATTCTGAACTGGGCTACACTGTTCCCGTTTTACTGCTCATATCGTTTAGTTCTTGTTTTATTTAGTACTGTTCAGTTAATGTTCGTCCGTTTCCACTGAGTGCAAGTGCACACCAGGGATTGAACCCGCAACGACTATGTCACCAAATTCACCCACTAGGCTATTGTCTCGTATATGTACATAATTTGCTTTAAGAAACTTTTAGTCTTAAAGTTAACCTAGCTGCTGATTAGGCTGCAATTGTTTGTCATGCTTGTACCAATGCTGCTGCTATTGATGCTGAAAACTTGCTGTCATTTGTCTTTATTTCTTTATTAGCGGCCCCCATATTGTATTTATTTCTATGCTAGGCCTACTAAAGAGATCCCCATAGCCTAGTATATTCACTGATTCTTTCAGTGTTATTTCTTGTTTAGATGTTTCACTTCATTCCACGGGGGCTGATGACTATTAATGAAGTGAAGGAAGAACACTGGTGAGTTAGACATGTTTATTTTTACGCTTCCAAAACAAAACTGCTATCTATTAATCATATGAGAGACCCCTTTCTGTCTTCCATCAACATGGCTGATGCTAACCCCCAGGAGAGTGACTCGGTGCCTCCTTTCGGGCTAACGTTCTCTGTTGACATGAAGTGGAAAGATTATATTGAATGAATTGCTAGGTATGCTACTAGAAAAGATGGTTCACTGTGTCGTTTTTCTTCTCTCTAGAATGTATCTTGCGGCTTCAGTCCCTTTTACCACCGCCGGCGTAACGTAGCTTCCCTGAAAGTTTTCTATAAATATTTTAAAGTTAATTGTCCAGATGAAATTATCTCTTTCGTACCTAGACTTTATGAATTTAAGATTACTACTAGACTGGCAGTAATCTCATGTATGCACAAAGGACATGGGTCATTTAATGACCTACATATTCTAGCTTTTCTTATTAACTTCCATTTTACTGGAGGTGTTTTATTTGATTCTTTTAGGTTCCAGAAGTATTTCGATAGAGATGTCTGATTTTTATATTTATTTATCCTAAATGAACTTTGATGTTGGTTGAATCTTTTTTTGAACTCATGGCAAGTGCACCGTATATATATTTTTTATGTTTTCAGGACTTTCAATCGAAGAGATATTGCATTGGTATACTAATGATTCAGTGCAAAATTATTTTATATATATATATATATATATATATATATATATATATATATATACCCAATATCTGTCCAGATTTCTGAGATGAGGTATTATGTACACTATTTACATTATTAGGACTATTGTCCTCGTCTTTGTCGCCATTTTTATTACAACGTTTCGTTGATAACTGACTTCCATGAAACATGGCACGAGGAACTAGAACAGTCTACCCGAGTGAGGGAAATAAAGGGTTCAGTTCGATATTTCAACCACCTGAAGAAGGCCGGGGCGTACAACGGCCGAAACGTTGTAATAAATATGACGACAAAGATAAGGACAATCGTCCGAATAATGT
Organism: Acanthosepion pharaonis; assembly: GCA_903632075.3. Classification (NCBI taxonomy): domain Eukaryota; kingdom Metazoa; phylum Mollusca; class Cephalopoda; order Sepiida; family Sepiidae; genus Acanthosepion; species Acanthosepion pharaonis. Next base: position 319,465 of record CAHIKZ030005175.1, on the reverse strand, counting down.
AAATAATATATATATATATATATATATATATATATATATATATATATATATATATATATATACCCAAGTATAGGATTGGTATATATAGAATAAATTCCAACCAATAGCCAACAAATACTATTCTTAAAAGAGTGCTCAATACAGAATAGAGCATATATAATTATTTATTCGAAAATTATGACATAAATATGTTATAAAATCACTACAAAAATCGCCATTTTGTTTCAACACTTTTGGTGTCTTATCAAGTGATGGTGTTGAATCCAGAATAAAGGGTTTTCAAAGGTTCAAATCAATGAAACATCCCTTGCAAGGGGAAACGCTGTTACATAAGCTGCAATGACCAATCAAAATACAAGTAGATGAGAATTCAAAAAAATTGATAACGAACTTCGGTTATAATAATTATCTAATGCTTTAATGTTAGGGTTAGACTAAAATAGAATTCATTCTAATTAATATTAAATTATACTATAAAATTCAAAATTACCAATTTTAAATTTAATCTATATTAAGTTTAAAATTATAAAATTATTTAAAGAAGAAACTAAGGAAAAATACATATTTCTTCCCCACGATAAGGCTCTGTACTCCGTTTATAAATATAAACATGTCAATCTTTCACCATGTACCTGAAAAGGCCATTGAATAGATGTCTCGAAAAGTTGTTGCAACAGACAATGAATATAAAATAGTATGATCAGAAATCCGTAAAAACTTGATCCTGGATTTGTTTCAAATTCCAGGATGTATTCTTAACCCATTACTCGTTTGGATATCTGTTAAAATTAAAATCACTACATGTTATTCTTTGTAATTTACATTGAATTGGTTACATACATTGCATTTGCAGAGGTATATTTTACAACACCTAGCCTTTGAAGTTTTTATTATTAGCCGTAAGAAGAATATTTTGAAAAGTATTTTTTAATATTTCTAATCAATATAAGTTTTTGATGCTTTATGCACAAATATATTTGATGTTCTAGTTTCTATAAAAACGACAATGGTAACTACTTAAGTTAAACATAAGGAATAAATAAACTCCTAAGACACGTGTATGGGCCAAAAATGCCCATTAAAAAAATTGGCAGTTAATCAATTAAACAATAAATGAGTTTAGAAAACCAAAGAAATCGAGAAATGAGAATAATACATCTGAAAATAATGGAAGGCATCTTAATAAAAGATGGTATCAGCAGTCCGGACAAATCTTATAATAATAATGACTCATCTCCAAACAACAGAGGGTATCTAGAACAAAATGAATGGGATCAGTAGTCCGGACAAGTTTTATAATGATAATGATTTATCTCCATACAACAGAGGGTATCTCGAACAAAAAGAATGGGATTAATAGTTCGAACAACTGATGGAAATGCATATAATAGGCATGGTCTTGTATATATTTTTATATGTATGTATTTAATTTCTATGGATATGAGTGCATTTTTTAAGTTTGCAAACATTGACAATGTCGAAAAATCGGAAAAGAAATGAAAGTATAACTGCTTCATTAATTCAGTTTTAGCTGGATATTCAGACTCTCTCACTTTTTCATATAATTTTGCTTTGCTCACAAAAATACTTTCCATCGTTTATCGTTTATAATTTTCTTTCAAAATCTGATTTTCTTCTCCAAAGTATTTTACCCTCGAAGCCACAAAACATTCATTATCAATTCAACAGATTTAAAAAAAAAAAAGAAAAAAAAATTAATGAAACTGAAAATATAAATTATTTGTTTCTTTTTTCAATTATTTCCTTTCGTTTAGAGATTAAGTTTTCGCTCAAGGTTGTGCAATTTCTTTTTAAATGTAAACCATGACAGCAAAAAAAAAATGTTTTCCTGTAAAAATTATTGAACATCAATCTTCCTAATTTCCGGTTTTGGAAATAAAACATTTTAACTTTCACACCCAATTCATCTTTCAGAAATGAATTATATTTTAATGAATCTTCTGTTGCCAATCAAGGGTATCAAGGGACAACATGTCTTCATACTTGAACATTCGCCTAAGTATTTTATAATTATTTCCCAAGTTCTCTCCTCATATTGTACACATTTGTGGCTTACACAAGAAATGAAGTGCCATCAATTTTGTATCAGCCTCCTTGATAGTTTAATTGTTATCACGAGTGCTGTTCAATGGATAGCATCGGATTTCTTGTTCCCAAGTCCATTCGCTAGGTGTTTCGGATTCATCCTCAGTGCCCCACGGGGAGGGGGAGCTGGTGTAACTTTCTCCTTCATATTTCGGAAATTTCCTCGGTTCTATATGCTTTCCGCATATACCCGCATATCATGCGACATTTGAAGGCCTAATTTTGAAGCTAATTTTAAGAGGGTCGCATCATACACGAGATATAAAATTAGCCTATGCACTGCGCCATTGACTAAAATATATATCCATTTATTGTAGTCAAAAACTACAGCTGTGTTTAAAATAAATGTCACGAGTTATACGAAGACTAATAGATAGATAGATGATCAGAATGACATAGATAGATAGAAATATATATGAAGGAACAGACTGAGATAAATAGATAGATAGGTACAAATCGAGATAGATAGATTGATAGATGAACAGGCTGAGATAGATAGATAGATAGATAGATAGATAGATAGATAGATGAACAGGCTGAGATAGATAGATAGATAGATAGATAGATAGATAGATAGATAGATAGATAGATGGATGGATGGACAGGTTTAGATAGATAGATAGATAAGACTGACGTTTTACTTAACTGTATCCAATAATAATGCATTTAATATTCATATATTAATATCGTATTATAAAATACAAACACAGCGAATATGCATCTTTTTCATTGTTTAAGTTTATAAGATGTTTACCTGATTCTCGTTCAGTTGTTTATCGCTGTACCCGCTTACGCAACGAGTATAGCGTTACTAACGATACTTTTATCATTCTCTTTTACTTTTTTGACATATTTTATTAGAAGATGGGATCAAGATATGGAGGAAGAGAGGTTAGTCTATTGTAATTTGGTCTCCTGAAAAAGAAACTCCTAGCGCGTTACGCGAGTATATACGGCATATCTTTCAATATTACAATACTACTATTACTACATCTCGTTTTTCCTGGATTGTGTAATCCGTTTTTAATGTCTGAAACGGATTCTTGTTCGAGCATATAGCACCGAGTTATTTAATCAAAATAGCGTCATTTGTACAGTCTCTTCCTACCCAGCCATGACAGTTCTTGAAATCTTGAGATAACCTCCTATATATGTTTTCTATATGCTTGATTAACACCTATGTATTTTTCGTATCGCATACATTTCCTGCATCTTATTGTTCTAACAGCTGCATTCACTGCAGATGTTTTACACCCCACCTTCCGGATATTGAAGTATAAGCTCGTTTCCTCCTTCTCCTTTTTTCTATCTGCCGTGTTCCACCATAACTTCCTATGTTTTTATTTACATTATTACTAATTAATATACTATTGTCCTCATCTTTGTCGCCATATTTATTACAGCGATTCGGCCGTTGTACGCTACGGTCTTCTTCAGGTTGTTGGAATGTCGAACTGAACCCTTTATTTCCCTCACTCGGGTAGATTGTTCTAGTTCCATGTGCCATGTTTGATGGGTGTCAGTTATCAGTTATATCCTGGTAATTCCCCTCTGAAATTTCTCCACTGCCTTAACCGGGTATTGAACTCACACTCTTTGGGTCCTGTCACTGGATCTAACCAGCTGTGCCATATGTCCCTGAGGACATCTGTGTATGAAATTCTGGGTATTATAAACCTAATGTTTCAGCAACCATTTTTACCAGAGCTCATATTACAATTTTTGTTGTTATTATTGCTTTTTATCTGGCACTCCTTATTACTGGTTCCTATATTATATTCATTTCTATGCTTGGTCGGCTCAGGAGTTTTTTGTGGCCTAGCATATGTGCTGATTCCTTAAGTTTACGAATTTTCCAATGGTGTTCCTTGTCTATGATCTCAACCTGATCCCACAGAGGGCGGTAATCTACCTTCTCTCTCCATATTTGTAATAAATATGGCGACAAAGATTAGAACAATAGTCCGAATTATGCAAATAATGTACATAATACTTCATCTCGGAAATATAGACAGATTCCTATGTTTTGTAGCTCTTAGTAAGTGTTGTCATTTTGCTGCCTCTCCTGTTCTGCCAGCCATTTACGCGAGGCCGTTTGATAGGTTATTTCTTGTGCCTCTCTTCCCTTCAGCGTATCTTGTGGGTGTCAAATTCTCCAAGTCTTCTTCACTAATTAAATGTTTAATCAAAGATATTATCAATATCCTTATGTAGATAGTTTCCTCATGTCTCTCACCAAACCGAGACGAGATTGACTACCATTCGGACAAATATTACATAACACTAAAGCATAGTTTTCTTTGTTTCTAAGAAAATTTTACAGTTTCTTAATACTTTGCTTAACTTTCTGAAGGCACATTTCGGTTTATCAATGCATCCTCGGATTTCGATGTCACGTTTTCCGTTTTCTTTTAAAACGCTTCTTAGCAATTCAAATTTTCGGACTTTTAGACATTGTTCTTCTTTATCTGCATGCTTGTAAAATCGGTTTTTTTTTCCGTCACAATATTCTATTCTATGTGAAAGTCTTTCTTTCCAAACTCTTGTTACACGAAATTATTCTTTAATTAAATAAATATCTTGTATTTTTCTGTTTTCCTTGCACAAAACGTTCTTTAGATTCAATCAGACGTCTGTTTGGTGATTCAAGGGAATCGCTATTGTTTTTGTTTTCGTTTAATTGGATCGTAAACATTTCAATTAGTGCATCATCTTCCAATCAAACAACGAGAATGTAATTTTAGTTGAAATTTATTTTATGCATTGACAAGAGACTCCATTTTGAAATACACTAACATCTCAAACCTAATCTCCGCTACAATATTTTGTTTCATTTTCCACTGGATATAATACACAAGATCGTTTTTAATGTGAGCTGCCATCATTCTTTTTATGTGCTATGTCCTTTCAGGACATAGGCGATCATGGCTCTCCATACCTCCCTCTATCCTTTGCAGTTCTCAACAAGTTCCTTCCCTCTGCTTCCTCCCCCAGATCACGTTCTGTCATTCACTTGCTAAAACCCGCCTGGTATGTTACGCGTTGTTTTCCCTTGTCTCACTTCCCCTCTATTCGACCCGTATCAGATTCTCTCGGCACTCCTTTCTTATTAATGTCCCAGAAACTTCACCTGCCTCTTCCTGATATTAAGTTTAAGCCTTCTTCTTGTTTGCAACCTTTCTAAGAACTCATCGTGGCTCACACGCTCGGTCCATGATATCCTTAGCATCTTTCTGTAGAACCATATCTCTGTTGCCTCGATTCTTCATCTTTGAGAAAATCGTCCAACATTCGCTGCCGTAAAGAAGGACAGATGTCACGTAACAGCTCAGTATTCTTTTCTTTGTTACCAAAGAAATGTTCCTGTCTCTCAAAACTCTGCTCAGCTTTTGAAATGCGTCCTTTGGCCATCCCAATAGGTCTACAGATCTCAGTGTCACATTTGCCGTCCTCTGTCAGAATGCTTCCGCGTCTGCTTGATTCTAGTGTTCCCGACCTTCAAATCGCATTTCGGTCTCATCCTCTTAGCGATGACCATACACTCCGTCTTCTTGTAGTTCATGTTTACTCACTTCTTCACACCCCTTGTCACTACCTTCTGTAGGAAATTTTGTAATTTCTTCTCCGTGTCTGCTATTAGTCATCTGCGTAACTTATGTTGTTAAGATTTTGGCCGCCAATTCTAAATCCCGATAGGCTTTCCAATTCTCTCAGAATTGCCTTCGAAAAATCACCCAACCTCCGGGAACATTGACACACTGGCACCTATAGTCCACCGACTTTCCCGCTTTCAGCCCAGGGAGGAAATAGCTGCCGAAGGGCCGGAATCCCCGGGATCAGGATTCTTTTATGTTGATTAAAGAGAAGAAGCCCTACGGCTGAGTAGCCATATTTCTATTCGGTTGTTCCATCTTCTTTGAGTGGGGAATGTATAAAGTATGTTTATTCTATTTACCGTCGATACTGTTGCCGAAAAAGTGATGCTTGTTATCTGACACGCCTTCTTTTCTTCATTTCACGACTTGATCTAATATCACTATCTGAATTCCGTAATTTGTTTGAGGTATCAAATAATAAGATGATGGTGACTATATATATATATATATATATATATATATAATTGAACATTGACGTCAACACTCAGAGGCGACAGGCTATTTCATGCTAGACGCAATCGTCAGGCGGGAAACATCCTGTCGCCTCTGAGTGTTGACTTCAATGTTCACTTTATATTTATATTTACATACGCTCTATCTCTGATATTGACCACTTTATCCCATAAATATAGGACACTTTAAAACTATATTTCTTCTTATATATATATATATATATATATATATATATATATATATATATATATATATATATATATGTATGTATGTATGTATGTATGTATAAGCGAAAACCGACAACTTGCCAAAACCTGAAACTTTATCCAGATATAGTTTCGACAGTAATCGAACCTGTATCCCTTTTTTTCCGTTAGTTTTACATATCGATTGTTGCTATTAATATCACTGTTTAATAAAATAAAAAAGAATAGCAACTGAAAGACGTATACCAATTACAAATAACGTTTGTAGGTGTAAAACTAGTGTCGGAGAAATAAAATCCTTTCAAATATATATAGCGATTCTCCAAGCAATGCTTAGATGTGGCACGAGGCCGGACGTATGCGGCATCCAGTGAAAATCGAACTCATTACTAAGCCGTAATTATTCTAGTGAGACAAACTCGCTAACCACAACACCGCCTCGAGGTCCCTGAACGATTTTCTAAGCGTAGCTAAGATGAGGCACAAAGCCTAAAATATGGGGGACCCAGAGAGGATCGAATTCACTGTTCTGTCGTAATTGACCTAGCGAAACAGACTTGCTAACCATTACACCACAGCGGAGTGTCCCCTCCTCTTTCAAATATTTATATACTAGCTGACGTACACGGTAATTCCCGGGAAAGTGGATGTTATCCCCTGTTCCTATTCTCATATCCCTTTCTTCGATTATCCGAAAGTAACAATTCAAATAAGACTCTATCTGAAAAGAGCTCTTGTGGGTTCATAATAGAATAATCAACCTCCACCTCGATGATTCTTTGAAACAGGCAAATCAGTTATCCGAAAAAGGCAATTCAAAATAAGACCCGATCTGAAAAGTGCTCTTGTGCGTTCACAGAAAATATAAATCTTAAGAGGTCTAGTTTTAAAAGAAATTTACAATAGATGTACAAATAGAATGACATATAGTTTCACAATAGACCTTCAATATATATAAATTTATAAATAGAATAACATATAGATTAACAAAAGATTTACAACACTTACAGTACAGTTAAATCATAAACACCTTATTATTGGGTGTTTCTTATCAAGTTTGCAGAGCCTCTATAAAAAAAAAATTGGTCTTTCCGTGTGGAGTATAAATAAATGATTGGGAATGCCGACTCTTGAACATCCCACTTGGCCATGGGAGAAAACCAGTTCTATGGATTATGACCTACTGCATCCATGGTCTACCCTTGAGCTTTGTTAATGCTGATTGCAAAACTCAGTTTTACCTGGAATTGCAGCCGCTTGAACTGGAAAGACATATCCGAGGGTATAAATGGAATTTTAGGAATAAATACAGCCTCACTGCTTGCTTTTCCAATTAGAATTATCGCTTCCAACGATTGTTGGCATCATCTTAATTGTAAGTCGTGTGCTATTGCAAAGCTTCAGTGCATTCAGGTTTCTTAGCAGCATCAATGACGCACCAATCTTGAGGTGCAAATTGTAAAGTGGGAGGCCGGCTGGTTTTAGGCTATTCAAAAATTCCATTAGATAATTCACAACTTCCTCGGCATTTAGTACAGCGTCAATGGAATTTTAGCTACGATGCTAACCTGGCAACTGTTCCAGAAGTTTGATGTTCAAATCATCAACTACCTTTGGGGCTAAAATGGCATGGGTTATCAGTTTATTGTGGTCTGTAAACTGATTCTCCAGGTTAAAAAACACCCTAGTTATTAGTTCTTTAAAATTAGATACCATATGTCCAAAAGGCAAGCTGATCCACCCATCCTGCTCGCCAACGAAAGAGCCATTACCAACATCCAATAGTTAGAAAAAGTATCAACTCCCTCATCACCAATGAGCTGCACTATCATGTTGATTGTGAGTCTCACCTGTTTCACACTACTTAAAAGGTAGAAAGACTTTATACTGTTGGTTATCTTGTCAGCTCTTATCTCTATCCGAATCACTGGAAAGGTTTGTCTAATGTCTCCTGCAAGTAAGACTGTTGCAACTCTCATGAGTCGTGTGTTGTGTCGCCTTATCCCAGATGATCAATTTACCTTTTATAGTAACACGACTGATGTTGCAGGTTGCCTTCTCTTTCTTGGACGGTTCCAAAGGGAATTTGAAGCAGGAATGAGCAGTGCAGACACCACCTAGCAGAGTTGCAGCTATACCACTTGACGCCACTGCCAGAGAAATATGTTTCATTTGGCGCAGTTTAGTAAGAAGTCAGTTGATGATAAATATATTACCAGTTCCACCTGGGGCATCGAGGAAGAATAGATCTCCTCTTTCACCTTAAATGCTCAAGAAAATCGCGTTATAAACACACAGTTGGTCCTCCATCAGTTTGTGTTCGTTATTAGCTAAATACGCCGTCATTTCCACGGTGCCATAGCCGGTCTCCCGCATGTACTCAATTGCGAGATTGCCGTCTGCTCATGCTGAGATAGGCCAAATAAGGCAATTCTTTGGCTTCCCATAGCTTGCACTGAGGTCTCCAGGTTAACTAATAACTCATTGTAAATGGCATCATTGAATATGACAATTTCCGCTTTGGTTTACCTTTTAATCCTTCCAAGGATGTGATATGCCAAATTCAGACAGACAGACGGAAAGTGACATTTATATATATTTAAATTATATCCAGATTTCAATACTGAATAGAATTAAAACTTTAAGAAAAAAATCTTTCTTAATTATTTTTATTTCAGTTTCGCTTTTCGTCGCGATTCGCATTGATATAGTCTAATTAAACAGCCGTAATTAAAAGTAAAACTTAACAGAGAAGGGTACGTGGCTCATGCCGATTAAGGACGTCTGGATTTTTTTAAGAAGGATGTCTATTGCCACAGCTAGATTTTTTTACACACACGATATACTGCATGAAAGTGTCCTTCAAACAGATTCTTATTTCACAGACAATAACAACCGCGTCTTTTTAAGGTTAGGTTGAAATATGAACTTAGGTAAAGTTTCTATTCGCAAATATGCTCAATTTAAATGTTATTTCACGTTTAAATGACTTAATGGATCAGCCAATTTTTTTGTATTTAATAAATTCGATCCTGGCGAATTTAATGATGCGCATGGAAAATTTTGAAACGAATTAATTTTTTGCAATGTAAACGAATTAATTTTTTGCAATGTAAGCGAATTATTTTTTTTGCAATATAAACGAATTAATTTTTTTGCAATGTAAACTAATTATATTTTTGAAATGTAAACACACTACGGAGATCGTATTCAATGAGATATTATGCTAAATTAAATAAAGTTAAGTAAAGATTTTATTTAGAAAATAACCGACGATTCGCTCAGATGTTGTCCCCTAAATTTTTAAAATTAGACAAAGATCTGTCTGAAGTCTTAAATATTATAAAAGGTATTGTTTTGTAACACGTGTATCTTTCTAAAATTTTGCGAGACCAAGTATCTCACTTGCTTAAACAGAGTGATAAACATGTAAACAGCGTTTAGCGTAAGACCCGATTTAGGGGCCTTAGCGGTCCCATTATACATTTTTATATAAGAAAAAGGTAATTAGCCTAGTACCAACGTGAATGTTACATTAACATGTATGCAAAATTTCATCAATATTAGTTGACGACTTTAGGTGGAAACTTGAGTTCAGACAAACAGAAATTGACATTTATATATATATATATATATATATATATATATATATATACATACGCTCTGTCTCTGATATTGAACACTTTATCCCATAAATATAGCACACCTTAAAACTATATTTCTTCATATATATATATATATATATATATATATATATATATATAAAAGTAAAAACGAAAGATGTTACCGAAAGACCTAAATACCTTAATCCCTAACAGTATGTATAATAATAATAATAATAATAATAATAATAATAATAATGGACTCTCCCGTCGGTTTCGACGTATGAGGATCTGACAGCTTATTGATTCAGTTATGAAATTTTGTGCGATAATCTTAAGTGGCATTTAATACCCGCTAGTGATTTACAAAGGAGGCCACATATGGAGCAAGTGTGAGGATTGTGAGATGAGCTCACTGTTAGATTGGCTGAATTTTTAGATCATGCTCTCGCTTTTTGGAGATGATTCAGACAAGCACGTATTGAAAATTGCTGAGTCCACTAAAACACGTTGATCTCCATTCTACCCGCTCCAAGGCTAAGCGCTCAAGGGTGTTATGTGGTATATTGACTGCTGACAAGTTGCTTTTCAGCTTGTCTTTGTATCTTAGCCATGGGCGTCCTAGATTCCTGTAGCCCTGATCTAAGTGGCTGTACATTAAGATCTTGGGTATCCTGTCATCAGACATTCTCAAGACATGACCAGTCCACCGTAACTGAGACTGTATAATAAAAGTCTCGATTCCTCCAATATTACACCTGTTAAACAGGTCTACGTTAGATGTCCTATCTTGAAGCTTAACTCTACAGATTGCACGCAGGCAGCTTTTATGGAAAACATCTAGCTGGTATATATATCATTTTAAGGTACTGTATATTCATGGGTAAAAGTGCTCAATATCAGAGATACAGCGTTGTAGATATGAAAATATAAACGTGCACCCTGAGGTCATCACAGTCCATGTCCTGAAGATTGTGTAGTCATTGAAGCACTGAGAATGATGTCGAAATATGTAAATTAGGTAAACGTAATTATATTTAGGCAGTACCAAAATAAGTGAATTACAAAAAAAAATCTACATCAGGCAGCAAGGACTCTGATCAGCTGATTGGAGGTTTTGATTGGAGTGGAACCATCTCTTATTGTGGTTGATCCCACCTCCACCCTCACCTGGTGAGATAGCACCTGTTAGGGTCACAGCTATCGGTAAAGAGTGAACGCCCAAACAAACACTATGAAATTTAGAATATATTTTATACTAGAAACACCATTATTACAGTAAAAATAATTTTTTACATAAAATGACCAAGATTACATATTTATAGTAAAATGACCAACAAAACCTTTTTATAGTAGAATTAGCAACAATACATTTTTATAGTAGAATTAGCAACAATACATTTTTATATTAGAATTACCAACAATACATTTTTATATTAGAATTACCAACAATACATTTTATCTGCAGTTGAAGACATACAATTGCATTTAAAATATGTTTAGTTGAAGCCATAAAATTATATTCCAAATATTTATATATGTGCATTAAATAACCCATAGAGTTGTTGATATGCCGCTAAACAAAATTCAAACTCCCACCAATTATTGCCTCTCGCATCTTATGCAAATTTCTCTTCGTGTATATAAAAGAAGTTTTACTATTTTATTAATTATTTTTCAATAGTTTGTTGGAAATGTAAACTTTGAACATTTTACTAAAAATAAACGTGGAATTCTTAATTTTCAAGTTTCTGCACAAATTTTGAATAATTTCCCAGTCGCTAAAAACACATTGCAAATCACTTTTTAATACAAATACTTGTTGTCTCTTGGCTTCAATCCCTTGACAAATCCTTTTTCAAATAGAAGCAAATGAAAATAGAGAAATGAATGATGATAGATATTAGGTTTGAAATTACCATTTCCACTGTTTTAATGCTTACCTATGTACGAGAATATTTCAAAGTCTCGTTAGCATGAGATTTTGATCTTCGTCTCCTTGACCTTGTTAATGTTGTTGATCTTGATGAGATGATAAAGGAAAAAAAAAAAGAATAGAAATTCCAAGTTATCTCGATACAACATCGATACACGGAACTCCAAAGAACGTATAAATTAAACGCTCCGTGAAACTCAATAAAAATTTAAAATACCGTATTTGCTGTCCTATTGCATGTGGATTTTTCCCCGAAATTAACCTGCAGTATTGTGTATGATAGGGACATGAAGATCATGAAAAAAGCGGGGTTCAACTGGAATCAGTGAACACACAGAGCTTAGCACTTAAACTAAAACTCCTGGAAGTGAACGAACATGATATCAATAAAAAATAATATCACTAAAAAATTCACCCAGGAAAAAGAAATTAAGAAATGTATGGAACAGCACAACATTTTGTTGTTTGTTTTCTAGAAATACCAGATTTTACAGATTATATACCAGAATTTAAATACCATGATTTAAATACCATAATTAGATACCATGATTTAAATACCAGAATTAAATACCATTATTTAAATACCAGAATTAAGTACCAGATTTTACAGAAATATTTGCTTTGACTGGTTTATTTCTGATTGCTTTATGCGTGTTTTTGTTGATATACAGGTATTGGAATTTGATTTTCTGCATAAATGACGTGGGATTTCATTTATCAACAAGTACCATAATCTTCTGTTTTTTTCTGCCTATTACCATACGTACCAGTGTTCACTGATACTAGTAGATTACTTTGTAGCTATTGTGAATTTACTATATGTCAGATGTTGCTTTTTAAGAAACAACTAAAATAATTTTCAAGAATGCATTATAAAATGTACTAAAAATCTTCTTTTCCCAAAACTGTCTTTCTAAATTAAACGTTACCTATTAAAATGATAGGACAACTTGTGCTAATACCATTAGTTTGGAAGGTTTTTTTTTATGGTGTCACATAAAAGTAAGGTTGATTTTTTTGGTCGTTGGGTGTGCTCTTTTTTTCCCTAAATATGCAAAAGACCCAAATCTGGGTGCGTCCAATGCATCGTTGATAGAAGCAGGGCGGCAAATACGGTACTTGCTTGATAAAGTAAGGCTTAATTTAAAAGATAAATAAGAGATATTTTGTAATAATTATATTTCTTGTACGTCTTTATTCGCGAAGCTTAGCTTAGTACTGACACATATAATAATGCTATATAATGCTTCATATTTAATACATATTTTTACAACAGTATTAATATATTTCTATTAATATAGTGTATTAATATATTAATTAATATAGACATACATAATGATAACGTATAATAATGCTATTCGTAAACAAATTAATCGTTTCCTTATAAGGTTATTCATTGACCAAACAGTCAGACTTACAGTAAGTTGAACTTTATAAAATCTTTATAAAATTAAATATTTTTAATGAAATTAGACTTTTTAAGTCCACTAAATGTTATAGCTCTTTCTACTATTGATATTGGTTTCCTTTCTAATTTTTGTTCTTGTAGAGTGTAAAGTCAACATCTTTTTTTTTTTATATAACCGTCTTCTTTTCTAGTTACAAGGGCTATCACTTTTTTGTTTCTACTTTTAGAAGTGTCGTGGTTTTTGTTATTTGGTAAAAGCCTTTGTTTGTGGTTCTGTTGCGTCAGTCTAAAACGGAACGTTGCGCCGAAAGAATATAGCAGGTGAGGCAGAATGATTGAAAGACAATCAAAGATTTAGAAACAGATTCAAAAATTTCATATGCAAAAAATAAATATAATTTCAAAAACTTAAAATATTATTTGTAATTGCATACATGAGTTCCAGTATAAATAGTTATAAATAATTATTGACCAATTTTATCATTGTGATATTTTTGTATTGTAGGGAGACCACAATTGTTTTCTCTTTGCATTAGCCCATGAGAGTTGTGGCCCCTTTTAGTGAGTAGAACTCTTCTGCCCTTTTTTGTCTTCACTTCCGTTCTGGGAGGAACGACCTCTTTTCCTTCCTGACCACCAGAGCGTCCACACACGTGGAAACTGGTCAACATGTGTACGGCCTAACGAAACAAATTCATTCACTCATCTGGAGACGACCAAATGCCATGAAATTGGTAGGTCATTTCTTTGTACTAATTCTGTTTAACCTCCTCGTTCCTTTGGGACAATATGGACAATTATTTGTTTTGGGACATGTATAAATTTTGTGTATATATTTACGAAGGCTGCTTGCCACATTAAATGTTTCATTGGTTACGCTCGTGTATTTCGTCTTTTCATATTCGCATTCAGTGTTAGTGTATCAATGGCTACGCTAATGCTAATATTAGTATCAGTGTGCTACTGGAAGGCTAGAACGTGTTATTCTACCTAACATAGAATAGTCAGTAAACTCTGTGTGGCAAATACACACCTTATACTAATAGTATCATATCAAGTATTAACAATATAGTCACTAGGATCCGCAAATTGGAGGAGAGAGTTATCAATGATAATTTAACTTCGAATCTGCAGTTATATCCTTTTAACCCTCTCTCCCTGTTTTTTTTTTTATTTTTAAACGTACTTTTTATCACATAAAGTTTGGTGAGACGCGAGCAAATTTGCATGCGATCTAGAAAAAAAATGTTTGGGAAATACTGTCTTTTAGGCGGTAATAAATTCACTCATTTGAACCAGTTATTGTACATTTTTTGTACATCAAGACATGACTTCAGGTAAGTATAAATTTAACGTAAGCTTATTTGACGACTGTGGTTACAGGAAAAATGTTAGTTAAACCGAGAAAATACGAAAAAAGTACAATAAAATAAACAGAAAATAAGTTGTTGGAAGCATTTTCATTTTTCATTTCCAAAGGATTTACGAGATACAGAAGATGTTCAAATGAATGAAATTTTCAAAAAATAATATTTTTCTTTAGAAAATCTTGGTAAACATATTTTTTACATCACTTACCACCCCCTCACCACCACTTATTAAATTTCATGAAATTTCGAGGAATTAAATTTTAAAAAAGTTTCCAAAGCATCGGTAGATAATATTTAACAAGTCTGTTTTAAATACATCGTCGACGAAACAGTTCCCTGGGATTCTAACATAAATTAAAACTAAATATTTGTTAACAAGTTTTAAAAAAAAATGATGTGCCGTAATTCCCTATGTATAATACGCCTTCATCCATAATACGCATCTCTAAAATTGTGCTGAAAGTGTGGGGAAAATGCTTCTACTCATGTATAATATGCAACCCTTGTTTGGTAATCAAACCCTATAAATTGTACCTCCCCAATTTCACCACGGCCAGCGTTTCCTACTCTTATTCAAGCTGTAATTGAAGATATTTATGAAATTTTCCGATCATCACGATTCTAAAAGGAAACGGAAATACCTATATTGTGCCTACTGCGCAGAATCAATAACCTGTTTTTAATCGATAAAATGTGTAATCTACCGGATATGTCTGTAGTTTTTCACAAAAAAATGGTTTTAAACATAGAATAATATTATTCTAATTTAATTTTATGGTAATTCCTATTTTATTCTACATTTCTAAGTATTGTTAGGTACATATGATATCCTTATGGGGTCACAATCGCCGAATTTTAGGGTCAAATTGTCGTATATTTGTGATGAATAGTCATTTCGCAATTGAAATCGACCTATGAAACGGCAATTTTTTTAAAGATTTTTTTGTAGCTGTGCATAATACGCATCACTAATTTTGCTTATTTTTTTTTTTTAGAAAAATGCGTATTATTCGTGAGGAATTACGATGTCTATTTTTATTATTTGGGTTTGTTTGTTCTAAAAATCAGTTTCTATGTGTTTACGTTGACAAATAAAAACGGGATTGGTGTGTTGCGAAAATAAATTTTTCGCGGATGTATAGGCAAAATATTCGAGTAGAAGAATTATTTTTGACAAATAGAAAATGTATAAACGGAGAATAAAGGATGGCGCTTAAAAGTTTTTGATGCGGGAAAGAGTTAAATTGATTTTGCTGTTCTGGGAGCGACAAGAAAGCAGTAAATCAATGGCCAGAAGATAATAGCCTTTCTCAAACTTTTTTTTCGGAGAAATAATTTCGTCTCAATTTCGAGAACTGATAGTAATTTTCCCTGTGCGATTTGAAACGAAAAAGAAAGAAGGAGAGAGAGAAAGAGAGAGAGAGAGAGAAAAGAGCAAATGGAAAAGATTCAAATAGAATTCGAGGGAAGAAGAAAGAGGGGGAAAAAGGCAGAACGAAAGAGCGGGAGAAAAAGAAAGAAAGAAAGAAAGAAAGAAAGAAAGAAAGAAAGAAAGAAAGAATGAATAAATAAATAAATAAATGAAGAAAGAAAGAAAGAAAGAAAGAAAGAAAGAAAGAAAGAAAGGTAAAAGACGGGAAATACAAAAGAGGGAAAATCAAGTTCAAAGGGAAGCGAAGAAAAGAAAGAAAACGACAAGAAAGAAAGAAGCATAAGAAATTAAAAGTGGAATGAGAAAGTAAGAAGAAAACCTATAAGAAAAATACAAGAAAGAAAGAAAGAAAATAAGACAATAAAAAGGTAAAAAAAAAAGGAAGAAAATAGGTAAAAGCGGAGAAAAGAAAGAAATAAAACTTAAAAAGGAAGAAAGAAATGAAAAAAGACGGAAAGAACAAAAGAAGGAAAATCAAGATGAAAGAGGCGAGAAAAGAAGGCGGAACGATGACATAAAAAGAGAGAGTGAAAAGAAAGAAGGAAGGAAGGAAGGAAGGAAGGAAGGAAGGAAGGAAGGAAGAGAACAAAAAAAGACGCGGAGTACAAAGAGGAGAAAAAGACAAAATGAAAGAGGAGAGAAAAGAAAAGAAAAAAAAAAACAGGGGAGAAAGCGAAAAAAGCGGGAGAAAAGAAAGAAAGAAGGAAGAAGACAAGAAAAAAAATGACAGGGAGAGCAAAAGCAGGTAAGAAGATAAATTAATAGAGGAGTGAAAAAGTAAGAAAGAAGACAATAAGAAAAATAAGTGAAAGAAAGAAAGAAAGAAAGAAAGAAAGAAAGAAAGATAGAGAGAAAAATAAATAAATAAAGAGAAAACAAAGAAAGAAAGAAATAAAGAAAGAAATAAAGAAAGAAAAAAGAAATAAAGAGAGAAAAAGAAAGAAAGAAAGAGAAAGAAAGAAATAAAAACGAAAGAAAGAAATAAAGAGAGAAAAAGAAAGAAATAAAGAGAAAACAAAAGAAAGAAAGAAAGAAAGAAAGAAAGAAAGAAAGAAAGAAAGAAAGAAAGAAAGGCGGCCAGAAAAATGTGTGGAAAAAGAACGAAGGACGAAGACAAACAAAAAAGAGAGGGAAACAGTAAAAGAAATCGTGAAAAAAGATGGAGGAAAAGGTAGAAAGAGGAGAGACAATATGAAGGCAAGAGAAATAAGGGAGAGAAAAAAAAGTAAGAAATAAGACAATCAAAAAAGAGAGGGCACGAAAATAAGAGAGAAAATAAGAAAAATAATAGTGAAAAGGATGAACAAAAGGAAAAAAAGACAAGAAAAAGAGGAAGAAAGAAAGAAAGAATCATACATACAGGACAATGATTGGGAAGAAGAAAAAGAAAAGAAGAGAAAGAAAAGAGTGGAAAGAGAATACCAGACAGAACCAATCGAGAGTGGAAAGAGAATACCAGACAGAACCAATCGAGTTCAAATCAGAGGTATTTATTAAGATGAGTTCATCTCCAAGAACGTGGGCACCCTGGATGGATCTAATTCGCTACAGATATTGGCGAAGGTTTCCTGACCATTTTTCCAGAATTTCCTAAATTTAGATTAACCTAGCCCCGAACTTGAAGCACAAGAATCCTCTGTTAGAGTTTATCAGGGAGATGACAGTCTTTAATTTTCATGTTTCTTTCGAAGAATTTAAAAGATTACAAATCAAAACAAAAAAAATTTTAAAAAAAAAGTTCTTTATTTCATGGTTACACATGGCGCAAACTGAACTTATTACACTGACAGATCTTATCGATAACTATAAACGAATTATATCTGTTTTTTTAACGTTGGTCTAGTCGAAACTATAATAATGAAAAAGTCAAAGAAAAAAGGCGCCAAAAGAAGAAATAATGTAATAATAAAAATAGCTGTCAGTCGAGGCGATCTCTCAAATGGCGAAATTGAGGAATTAAGAATTGGGTTTGAAAAAGAATAAAGTTGGTTAAATTGCTGGAGAAAAAGAAGTTAAAAGAGAAGAAATCGTAGAAGGAAAAGTGATAAAGCAGAAAGGAAGAGATTCTGGAAGAAGAAGAAGAAGAAGAAGAAGAAGAAGAAGAAGAAGAAGAAATTGAAGGAGGAATTAAGAAGAAGAAGAAGAAGAAGAAGAAGAAGAAGAAGAAGAAGAAGAAGAAGAAGAAGAAGAAGAAGAAGAAGAAGAAGAAGAAGAAGAAGAAGAAGAAGAAGAAGAAGAAGAAGAAGAAGAAGAAGAAGAAGAAGAAGAAGGAAAATTTGAAAGAAGAAGAAGAAGAAGAAGAAGAAGATTCAAGAAGAAGAAGAAGAAGAAGAAGAAGAAGAAGAAGAAGAAGAAGAAGAAGAAGAAGAAGAAGTCAAGAAGAAGAAGAAGAGAAGAAGAAGAAAGAAGAAGAAAAAGAAGAAGAAGAAGGTTAAATTGAAGAAGAAGAAGAAGAAGAAAAAGAAGAAGAAAAGAGAAGAAAAGAAGAAGAAGAAGAAAAGAAGAAGAAGAAGAAGAAGAAGAAGAAGAAAATTTGGAAAAGAAGAAGAAGAAGAAGAAGAAGAAGAAGAAGAAGAAGAAGAAGAAGAAGAAGAAGAAGAAGAAGAAGAAGAAGAAGAAGAAGAAGAAGAAGAAGAAGAAGAAGAAGAAGAAGAAGAAGAACTGATTGCGAGAAAAAGATAAAAGAGATTAGAAAAAGATTAAAAGTAATAGAAAAAGGCTAAAAACTATAAGAAAAGAAGAATAAAAAAAAGAAGTAGAATGGTAAGAACTACAGTTGTTTTTCTCCCTTTTTTAATTACTATCTTTTATTAAAAACTATGTAAATGCCAGTCTTCTGGATTGAAGCTTTGTTCTAAGCATACTATTCTCGCTTATTCTTGACGTCAGAAATTTTCTACTGTGGATGAGTTTAATTCATCAAGCCGAACGTGAATGGAAAACCTGGGATTTGCAAAGGCCGTACTGACTCTAACAAAGGTCAAAAAAATAATAATAAGATAGAATAAAATAAAAAAAAACAAACGAAAAATAGAAAAGCGAAGAATAAACGTATCATCGTCTGACAAGAACGTAACTAATTTGTTGACGGCATATTCGTTGGTTCGAAAGACTAACTTCAAAATTCCGTCACATTTTTTCTTTTTTTTTACGCAGCTTCAACGAACGGTTTTCTTAAACCAAATGATTTTTTTCACCACTAAGAGTGTGGACTTAATCAAGGAAGTGTTCGAAAATAATGCAAGCAAGACATTTGGGAGAAAGAAGGAAAAATACAAACGGTGCTTAAAATCAGCCATTTGGCTTGGAGTAAATAATTGTCACTTTCCTAATGAGATAACGATGATAGAAAATGGAAGATGCCAGCCGATACAAAGGACAGAAATGCTTACGAAGAAGACGAAAAACTTTTGCATTTCCATTAGTGGTGTATTGATTTATTCTTACATATTATGAACAGCAATTACCGATTATTTGGAATTGGTCGGGAAATATTGCAGTCTACACACACACACACACACACACACACACATATACATATATATATATATATATATATATATATATATATTCTGTCTGTCAGTAAAGCTTGCTTTCATTCCTGATCATTAACAATCCTTTCTTGGTGAACTTTTGATGCAATGTTATTGTAAAATAATTAGCAATTTGTTTTATTTTCATATCTTTAATATATATATATATATATATATATATATATATATGTGTGTGTGTGTGTGTGTGTGTGTGTGTGTGTGTGTGTGTGTGTGTACTCGGTGTATCAGGAAAAGTTTACTAATCGTGTAACACCAAAATTGTACAATTATTAGATTAAGTTTTCAGCCATGGCATCTTAGGAATGATTAAAGATATCTTACTGGAATTCTCAGAGGGTTTTATAACACTATTAAACTCTACTTTGAGTAATAAGAATGTATAATTACTCTCCAAGCTTAACAGAAGAATCGTGAAGAGACCGATCGTAAACAAAAATGGCATGTCCATTATTAATTAAGCATAGCTAAGGATCGAAAGATCATGTTTTTCATATATATATATATATATATATATATATATATATATATATATATATAATTCTAGGTTCATATTCCAACTTATTCAAGATGATCTTCACCCCCTCTAACCTTTTAGCTTTCTGTTCTAATGTAAAAAGATCCCTCATAGGTTTCACATACGATTTCATTTTCAAATCTTTGTTCACTGCTCTTTGGACTGTCATAGCTGAAACTCCTCTCTCACTTGCTAAACGTCTTATGGGTTGAGTTGGATCTTTTCTAATTGATCTCTTTAGCTCTAAGTTGAAGTGATGACCCATCTTCCTGTTGTGACATCCTAATTCAGTTTTCCTCTCTCCTTTTTTCTCTCTTTTAAACTTATTCAAAATGTCGCCCATCAAATTCTTTGCTCGTCCAAGCCGTACGTATTTGACAATGTCTTTCCGTTTAACCTTTTTTTGTTGTTGTTTGAATCGATTCATGTTGCCATTTTTATCTAACGTTTCCTTAAGTTTCTGTGTTAAGGTGGAGTCTATCCACTTTCCACGAAAAAATAGGTGGATACTGAGACTTATACTAAGTTAAACTTTTAAAATCCTTCTCCCATTGGGTCTCTTAGTCCTCAAGTAAATGAGCGAGTTTGTCTCGGTGCTTTTAGGTTTCGGACCGGTACGATGTTTCTGACCCAAGGAGGAGTTCTGTTGCCTTGATTTCTTGGCCGTCGCGACAAGTCCACTCGGAGCATTAAGCATGTATTTCCCATACTGGAAACCTTCATTAAAGGTGCTGGTGGTAGACGTTTTCTAGATTTTGGCGTTATCCGCCTGATAGTCAGGGATCCAAACATTAGATTAACTCCAAAGGAGGCTATCTATCCTATTGCCAGGTATATAATATCGGGGTTATTGTTCTGACATTTTGTGAATGGTTTCTGTACCGTACATAGTCCCCGGTGGGGCCGCTCTATGCCATGATGAAGGGAACTGCTACGGCTGTATCTCTGGACGAGTATCTCCAAGAAATATATATCTGCAACTCCCGCGGGTGAGTCTTTCTCTATACCTACTAGTTTTCCACCAACCATACATGAATCTAATCAGAATAAAAATTAAGTATTAATCTCAACCTAAAAAAAAAAAAAGTAGATCCTACGTATACTATATTCTAAACTAACGTTAGGGGGTCTGCGTTCCAACTTTACAAAATTAGAACATCTTGTCTAAACTAAACCAGACTTCTATCTACTTTGTGAAACCGGTATCAACACATGAGCACTAAGGGAATTTTCTGTCCCGGGCTACTCACCCCTCATAGCCAAACATAAATTGTCACGGACTAGGAGCCTACATCAATGACGAGTTTCTCCCCTGGCAGGGACGTAAATAAAGAGAAAACCGACCATCCGTACATCTCTAGCCTCCTCAGGTATTGCAGAGACTTCCCCATCTATGAGCTTACCATGACCATCGGTGAACTTCCTTGACCTCTTCCTAAATTCCTACCTTGATAAATGATTACCAAAAATTTACCTCCACCAAACATGTCAGACCATTCCCTAATCAGTGTCCAGATTAATGCCAAATCTATGACATGCTCTGATGTACCGTTCTGTAGATCGATTTTTCACTATAGGAAGGCAGACTGGGGCTGCTTTCGATCCTACATGATGAAAGCTCCCCTCCCAACCTTCTTCAAGCATACTGCCTCCAAAACTGTTGACCTTGTCACTGATTGGATCCTTTCTGGAATAGAGAGTTTTATATCCCAAATAAATAAATAAATAAATATATAGATACATAGAAACCGGAATCAACACTTGATGCGCACTAAGGGAGTTTTTTTTTGTCCCGGGCTTCTCACCCCTCATAGCCAAACATAGCGACGCAAATTGTCACGGACTCGGAGTCTACAGCAAGGACGAGTTTCCCCCTGGCAGGGACGCCAACAAAGAGAAAACCGATCACCCGGACATCTTTGCTTCCGCGTGGCACTTATCCATTCGTTTTTTCTCTCTACCCTCCTCAGGATGAAGGGACGGTAATCTTCGACCGAATATCTGAGAAGATTGATAATATCTTGACTCAGTTCCTCTCGGTCAGTTTTCATATCTACGTAGGCATTGACATCCACCATAAATAGTGGCTAGTTCACTCCAACAAAACCGATGTCGAAGGCAGATATTGCAGAGACTTCTCCATCGCCTAAGAGTTTACCATGATCATCAGAGAATCTACCCGGGTCCTGGACACGACGAGACATCAAGCGAAACTCCTCGTCTTCCTAATCTTCTGCTCTGATAAATGCTGAGCAAAAGTTCTACTTCCTCTGGTCACGTCAGACTATTCCCTAATCAGTGTGCACATTGTTGCCAAACGTAAGGCATCCTGTGACGTACTGTTCCATATAAAGATATTTCCCTAGGACGGCTTCCGAACCTACATGATGGAAGCTCCCCTTCCGACCCTCAGCAAGCATTCCGCCTCCAAAAGGGCTAGAATATATAGTTTTATATCCCAAATAAATAGATAGACAGACAGACAGACAGACAGACAGATAGATAGATAGATAGATAGATAGATAGATATGAACAGAATTATATATATATATATATATATATATATATATATATATATAGAGAGAGAGAGAGAGAGAGAGAGAGACAGAATTAAAGAGGCAGGGAGAAATATATGGACAGAATTAGATAGATAGATAGATAGATAGATAGATATGGACAGAGACAGATGGCAGAATTATATATATATATATATATATATATATATATATATATATATAATGTAACCCGGATATAAGAGACCCGGATATAAGAGAAACCCGGATATAAGAGAAACCCGGATATAAGATATATTTTATATGGTCCTAAATTAGAGCCTGTGTTAATATATATAAAATAGACCAAACCCGGATATAAGAGAAACCCAGATATAAGAGAAACCCGGATATAAGAGAAACCCGGATATAAGAGACTTTTTCTCCGGTCCCGACAACTCTCTTATATCCGGGTTACACTGTATATATAGATACATAGATATGAACAGAATTACATACATATGGACAGAATTAGATAGATAATGAACAGAATTAGATAGATAGATAATGAACAGAATTAGATAGATAGATAGATAGAAGTTATATATTTAGTTCTTTCGGTGACATTTTCTCCCAAATTACTGTGGTATATGTGCTTCAAATACTACTTGAATGAATTTAAAGGTCAATACCCAGGACAAAACAGGTTAATTTAGGAAATATTCCAATTATATATATCTAAAAAAAAAACACCTATGAAATATTTTTCTTGGCTTCCCTTACACGAGAACTACACGGGGAAGAATTAATTTTGCCAAAGTGAAATATAATTTACACAGAAACTTTTTAATTGCAATCTTCACATTCAAAGTTTTTTTTTCCTCACTCTTTTCATTTTATGCTAAAATTTTAAATATAATCATCAAATTCGACAGATAAATTAACGTGATTATCTCGGGGTTGTAACGAAAGGTCATTATAAAATGGCGGGCATTGAAATACAAATGGAAAATCATGTGGAATATGAAATTTTCCTCGTAGGAACCTTTCATATAAACTGAGAAAATTTAATTAGAAATTGAAGATTATGTGTGATAAGTGGTTTTCTTTATGGTAACCATTTAATAAAATTGTGAAGGCGTTTCAATACAAATAGAAGATCAGGTGGGATACTAGAATTTACAGGAAAGGGAGTCATTTATGTTCAGACGGAATATCTAATGAAATGTTAGGATTTAGAAAAAGAAACGAAAAGATTCTGGTTAGCTTTAATAAAGCCAACCGTACAATCACGTCATTCTAGTAAAAGCCCCGAAACATATGAGTGATGTCTGTTGTCAGCGTATCAATATTGAGATTAAGTCACTAATGTTTTCTACAAAACTGAAACGCTAGCAAAATATTTCAGACCAGAGATAAATATAAATCAGCCAATGATGATCTACATACTTTTAATAAGTGTTCTTCTAAAACTAATGTTTGGCCAGGAAAAATTTGTTCGTCCGAGTACAAGTGAAATATGTGATATGTCTTTCTTTTGTGAATTCATTCGAATATATCAACGGACCTGCAACCAGTCATACATGTAATGATAAGAAAATATTTTTCATATTTGCTCAGTTACATTTCTGTACAATAAAACATGAATACCGGATATGCTTCTGTACAGAAGACATTACCGTCTACATTTAAAAAAAGCTGAGGGCGTGCGACTGCTGATGCCATTGCCCGCCCCCATGATTCAAATAAAAACCAGGGGTGGATTTATCTCTTCGTTTATAACAGAAAATGGTTGACGGAATAATCCGGGTGTACGACGTTACGGGGTTGATGGAACAACCCGGATATCCTGTCTAATGATTAGTGGCCTAAAAATATAAAGTCAGTGCCAGTAAACAAGAACGTAGAACAAGCCGGTCAGGTGGAAGAGTAGATTTGCGGCTATTTGAACGGATGGCCGTGTGAATTGCTGACAGTTTAAACTTTGGATCGTAAAGAACAGTTTTTCTCAACCGGTGGGTCCCGGGCGCACTAACACACCCTGAAAGGTAGCCACGTGCGCCACAAGTTAATAGAAGAGTAATTTATTAATTATTTTTATATTAAAAAAAATCTTTATTTGTAAAAACCTAGAGATAACAATTACATGGCTTTCATATCTAAATCAAATCTTCGTTATTTGATATTTTAAACTCGATGATAAATTATTTCATCTTTAAAGAGTGGATAATCCTTTCCCTTTTAACTCAGTTATTAATATTTATTAATTAATATTATCCATTCAAATAGCCACAAATCCACTATTCCACCTGAGCGGCTTTCTCTCCTTTCTTGTTCTCTGACACTGTAGGGAAACATATCCGGTATTAACTACTGCCTTATATATCCCTTCAAATGAAATTGAATTAAAGTACCAAGAAAAAAATCGCTTGAAGATGGAACTGTGCTTGGTACTTTAATTCAATTTAATTCAAATAATTATATTGAAGTTTTTGGCTTTTGTTTTAAAACATGAGAACTCTTATGTAGCGAAGGAATCATATTTTTAAATATATATATATATATATATGTATCTGACCTAACAAGTTTGTATAAACCAATGTAAACATTGCTCAGGGCTACAACATACAGGAAGCTGTGGAATTATGATCGACCACATCCTGAAAAGACACAGGACATAAAAGATTTGATCCGTCTGATTACCTATCCCATCCATTTCTTGAAAAAAAATTTATCTCATAAATCATTTTATATTCATCAGGTGATCGAATACCACCTTAAAATACCTAAATGGTATGTACGTCATAAAAAAAAAAAACAAAAAAAAAACAAGCAACGTTTTAACCTTCACGTCTTGAATCACTTCGCCTTTCACATTAGACTTGAAGCAACCTTGTGAAAAGCAGTCATCATAGACTCCCATTTTGAACCTGTATCAGCGTGATTATTAGAGTAACTTATTGTGCCTTCTTGATTTCACGTTTTCTATTGATATATAGCGATGCGATCATATTGAATCAATTGCTAGATCTGCTGCTAGGAAAGTTAGTTCACTTTGGTGTTCCAAACAATTTTACTAGTCAGAATCCATCTTTCACATTTATAAATCGACCGTCCTGTCGTGCTTTGAATATGGCTGTCATGTCTCGTCCTCCAGATAGATATCTCGAAACATTCGACAAAAATCCAAAGAATGGTTTGGAATCTCATCATTCGTGACCTGGAATCTCTCGACTTCACTTCTTTTCCGATCGCCGTGACTTGGCTTCCCTCTGCCTTTTCTATAAATATTTTCATAGAAGTTGTTCTTATGAGATCTCTTCATTGATACATCGACCGCATGGATTTCAGCGTTCTGGTTGGCAACTAGGTCTCATCGCTTTACTGTTGAAATAACCGTAAGTTCTATTCTAATCGTTTCTTTTCTCGCACTTCTCACCTGTGAAACTCGATTGCTTCCTTGTCACCAACAATCTTCAAAACAACATCTTCTGCCTTTCTGAATCGTGTTCTGTTATTCTTCTCACTAAATTCTCATTCTCTTCCTAACCTATTCACCTCTTGCGTCTTAGTAGCATTATCGCCTTGCTTGAAGTTAAAATGATTAAGCAAAAAATAAAGACATGAATATGAAAGATATATTCTTGGATAAATTAGATATATCTTTTTATACAGCAACGTGGCAGCTAACAAATTTTGAATTCTCCTCCTAAAATCGAAAACTAACTTCTCGCCACCAAGAGATAAAATTCTAAGCCTGTCTATATCTCTGCGATGGGGTAGTGTGATTATTTGCGTTATTTACATTATTACGACTGTTATCCTCATCTTCATTTAACTTGGAGTGTTGGGTTAAAGGGAAAACAACTAAGACATCCAAAAGAGGCATGGCACGTGGAACTAGAACATCTACCCCAGTGGACGAAATAAAAGGTTCGTTTCGAAATTCCAATCGCGTGAAGATGGCCGGAGCGTACAATGGCCGAAACGTTGTAAATATGGCAATGAAGATGAGGATAACAGTCCGAATAATGTAAATAATGCAAGTAAAATTCTAAGTATTTATTGACTTATTACAAAGCAATGTTATTTCACTTTTAATAATATTTTTTATACATAGGTTAACCGATGGGATCACCTCTTAGTCCTGTAATAATGTCTTTTAAAATTTCAAAATACAGATCGTTTCAAAACATGCCCCTATGTAACATTTCAACTTGATCCTGGTTCACAACAAACGGCCACAGATGTAACCTTTCGTCGCGGTCAGCCCGGAGTGGATCCTGGTTTGATCAATGGAGTGATCTCTTCGATCCTGACCTGCCTTACCCCACGTTGTGATTGATTTGATTAGAAGGAGGCCAAGATCGATTCGTCGCAGGTGTCTTCGTGCTGGGCTGATCCAAGTCGAGCGAAGTCCTACAATAAAATTGGACAAAAAATAAGCACTGGAAATATATATAAATAATAATTATTATTTTTATATCAATTCTGTGTTCAAGGGTTCATTAGACGTTCTGTTCGCAACTCGTTCCTAAATCGGACGCAACACTTAGGTAAGCTAATAAGATTTTGGCTTGCAGAGTTAGCGAAATTTGTTTTACTGTTTTGGTAAGTTTGGTTCAAGGCTGAGGTCGGGGGTTCTTGTGTTTGGTAGGAAATGTGGAATCTCTCAGCAACCGCAGCCGCTTCCCTTCGTTAGCTCGCCACACTTACTCCGCACTGACTCTGTCTCTCTCTATCTGAACTGTCTGAATGGCTTTCGAGCATTCATTTTCATGAATTCCACTTAGAAACCACTGAAGGGCAAGATGTAGGGTAGGTTTCGGTGAATCCCCTGATTTCCAACAAAAGTCTATTATTTTTGGTATTAAGAAATCAAATTAATTCATAATTTTGGGGAATTCTCTCTCTCTCTCTCTCTCTCTCTCTCTCTCTCTCTCTCTCGCAGAGGAGGGTTGCAGACATCGCTCCGCCCGGCTGCCTCCACCTTCTCTTACCACCTCTCACCATTGCCTACAAGTGGGCCTGAACTGCTCCTTCAACCACCCTAATGTCTCCTCTGTGCCTGTTAACTTTAGGTGAGCGCAGGAAGCCCCTCATCCTTCCTTGATCGCTCTTCTGCGCCTGTCACCTCCAACATTCGGTCAGAGATTGATAAAAAAAATATGGTTTCAAATGTACTTTTCTCATAAGTGAATTGACACCACAACTGGCCTTTTCAACTATGGCCCAAAAGACACTTCCCCAGAGAATTTTTTTTCAACTCCCATTATGGCGACCATTGCTCAGCCGCAGGTGTTCAATTCATTCTTTTTTTATTCTGACATTCCACGAAATAAATTCATTTATTTTTAACTCAATTCTTCTCTTGTCAGATTCAGACATGAGTTGTCACAAGCTGTGAACAGCTGATATGTTTGCACAAACTGAGACTCGCTTTCAGGCAGTCATCTTGACTATTATAGACATTTCGATTCTCTGGAAACAATCTTACTATCAGCCTCTCTTTTCCCGATATTGGTTAACCCTTTTCATGCCAAGTTATTCATTAATATCTCGTTTTCATTGATATTTTAAGTCGCCATTATGATTGTTAATTACCAGCAACCGAAATAATGTTACAATTCTCTTTTACCCCTTCTGTCATTTACCTTTAAATGACATCTCAAACTCCCAAATCTACTAATACACTATTTGGCATGCATATTAGTTCATGCAATAATAAAGAAAATGGTTATATCTATAACTGTCCTCCACCTCTTCCTCCTTACATGCAATATGTAATGTTCGTAAAAAGTCCTTTTTTTTTCTATTTGACATGCAATATAAAAATCCTCAATTTTCATTTTGTTCACATGCAATATTTAATGTTCATGAAAGTCCTTCCTGTGGGGTGTATATGAATATATATATAGGTGGGTGAAGGTATATATACGTGTGTGGGGGGGGTATGTGTATGTCCGTTTTATGGTTTGTTCTTGGCTAACATTCTTCTCTTCCATGGTAGTGTGACGGCGTACACCTGGTCCAGGGTCGAATCCTTTGGTTACGGCGCCAACTGTGACGTCGCTCCTCCTGGTCGCTCTTCGCTGTTCCAAGTGTGCCGTTCCAACCCCTTGGTTAGATGATTACCAGCCTCGCCTTTCTCAACCCGCTTCCAACACCTGGTTACTAGGGTAACTGTACTGATCTCCGGTCTGTCTACCCACGCTGTGTTTAGATCTTAGACAGACGGGATCAAACAGGGATTGGGGCCGTATGCAAGTTGAGTCCGACGGGGTGGCAAAACACAAGTAAAAGAAAAAACTCACGAGACAAAAAATTACTGATAAAAAGGGTAACAACCTTTTATATCTAATGTTCGTTACATAAAAATTGTTCTTATTTCCCGACCCGCTTTGTGGACTATGGCACCAAGCTTCTATCATACAACTTAAAGACTTCGAATTGTCTACTCTTCTGAATTGTGTATGTCGGAGTGTGGTCTAGTTCGACACTGGGGCTAATCTCTACCAGTCGTTCACAGCTGATTCTTCTCTTCGGCTTGAGTTGGACGTATTTCTTCACTTCGATTTGGTTTGGTCGAATTTCTGTTCTTGGGCTTGGTTTGATTTCAACTTCTTCTTCTTCCGTCCTGCAACTCTTTTCTGTCGACTGAGGTTGAACTGATTTGCTTGTTTGGCCTGCAACTTTGCTGCCTGTCTGAGGTGATCTGAGCTCTCTGTCGTCTGAGGGGATCTGAGCTCTCTGTCGTCTGAGGTGGACCCTTCTCGCTGCCGTCCGGGGCTGAACTACTCTCTCTGTCGTCCGAGGTGATCTCTTCTCGCTGCCGTCCGAGGCTGAACTCATCTGCTTGTTTGGCCTGCAGCTCTTCTTCTTGTCTGGCCTGCAATTCTTCGGCCTGTAGCTCTTCTTCTTGTCTGCAACTTCTCTGCGGCTTTCGAGCAATCTTCTTCTTCTTCGACTTGAGCTGGAAGGATTTCTTGTCTTAGGATTCTCTTGCCGCAAAGGGGCGAATGAACCGGGCCCGATGCCCGCGTTCCAACTGCTCTGGCCGTCTACCCCGCAACTGATTTCTGTCGATTGGGGTTCTGCTTTTATTGACGCCGCAACAAACCGGGGTGGGTCTGTCGGCGTCAGGGTTTTCTCGATAATTCCAATAGTCGCATTATTTCTGATTAGTTCGCTATTATTTTCACCCCTACTTCCTCACAGTGCCTCTGGTGGGGAGGCGCATACCCATCTCTCCCGGTCTCTCGTATGTCAGGTGACCGTTTTCGACCAATGGTTCTTGATCGAGCGTCCTTTCTCCTCTTCTCGCATATCACGTGACCGCTTTCGGCCAATGAGATTCTGGTTGGGCGTGTGACGTCTCCAATCGGGCGTGGCTTATCCCGGCTTTTGTTCTGGGAAATAGACACCTTGCTAAAAAACAAAATCTAATTTGGCCTTTTTTCGCACGTACGAAAAATGACAATATCGGCCTTTCTCACCTTCCTGGTCTTTGTCAAAACAGCCTGCCGCTAATTAGATGTGACTTCAGGAAGAATATTGGCGCTATCTGTGAGCCAAGACAATCGTTTTTCACCTCTTTGTTTTGTGCTCAGACCTGATAGTCAAAAATCTTAATTATCTGAATTGAAAATGTCTTCACTTCATCATCGTGGGAGTTCTGATTTTTAACAGGTCAGAATCTGTATACAATTCCAGCGGTCACCTTCTCATCCCAAAAGACACTTTTCCCCCGATTAATATTTCGTTTCCATTGTTCTAAAAAAATCCCATTTCTCCAAATTGATAATGAGTCTTCTACACAAAAGTAGGCCAGATGCTTCGACCGACATTTTTATCAATCGCATATATGTTCATACACTTTTACCAAGCCTGTTTTCTTTCTTTCTTTTTAATTCTATTCTCCCAAATAACAATTCCCATTGTCTTTTTAAAATTCGGTCAGGCACGTTGGCCTAGATACCTTTTTTGACACCTGTTTTCGCTAATGACCGGCCTTTTTGCATTACTCATTCTCTTTCTCCCTTTTCCTCTTTTTTTTTCTTTTCCCTTCTTTTTTCTTCCCTTTTTAGGATCGCCTAATACAATTAGAGAATTATTCTCAAAACTCAATTATTCTTCGTCTAAAAAACTAACAACTGGTTAATAAACCGAATAAAAAAATTAAATCATATTTCTATGAATATTTCTTTTTTTCTAATAATGCAAGGTGCCACAGTAGGAAGTTTTTTTTTTTTTCTTAACAGGTATCAGCTCCTCTTTGATTTCTGCAGTTCATTTTAATTCACTCTCTTCTTCATCTTTATTCGACCCGCTCGGGCATGGATCGCCGAACGGTATTCCCCCACCCGCTTCAAGTTGTTGCATACTTGCCAAAACACCTTTATTCCATTTCTCTCTCTATTTTTTTAATTTTCCATATCACTGCTACTATTGCAGCAATGATCAATAAAGTACCTATCACCAGGGACCAGTTTATCACGATCCTTTTTATTACCCCCCCCCCATTCTTACCTTCCTTTCCTAAAATATTTAATCTGTCTTTTAAATGATTCATAATCCTTTCTATTGGTTTCAATAACTCAGGCGTCTTTTCTAACGTAACTCTAGAGAATTTGTTCATTATCGGCTCCAATAATTCTGTGCAATTATTTAAGCTTTTGTCAACTATCCCTATTATCGAGTCTTTTTCTTCATATTTCTTTTCGGTCTGGTAATATGGGGATAGGGATATGCCAAATGCTGAACACCTCAGGGGGAGTTTAATTAGGAACAAGGGCGGTTTTTACTCTCAGTGTCCCAGTGGATTCCTCTCCACACACCCTGGACAGATAGATTGGTTTCTATTTTCCCGATATTATTTAACCCATTTCATGCTAAGTTATTCATCATCATCTCGTCTTCAGTGACATTTTAAGTCGTCATTTTGATCATCAACCCAAATAGTGGCACACCGAAATAATCATATTTCTGATACATTGATTATTCTTTATTAATATATTCCCGCAAAATTATTGCATGATCTTGTAAATAAACAAAAACGGACATATAACTGAATTTACTTATAAAGAAGAAACAAACAATTCATTAGAATCTTGATGTCATGTTAAGCCGTACTGATGAAACTTAAGCAACTATTGAGAATCTGCCAACAAAAGAAAGCGCTTAAACTTCTATTCCCACTAAAACAATTACAATAATTAAGTATTTCTAGTTCAAAGCACTTAGAATTTGTAAACCTCAATATTTACAAAGACGAAGAAAAATACATTTAAAATAATTTTAAATTATCCCAATATCCTAATTTGAAGTTTTTGTTTATTTTGTTTCAAATTCCCGAAGCCCTCTATAACAAAAGCAAACGGCCATCACTGAACAAGATTTATTAGGAGAATTGTAACAAGATTTTAAGATAAATTTGAGTTGACTAATATTTAACCCCATATTGCAATTTACCATCTCTGGTTATCCCCCTTGCACTGGGAACGCTTGTTTACGAATCATCGTAACTACAATGGTTAATTATAAAATAATCATAACAGCACGTTTACAAAAACGTGGGTTTAGAAAAATCACCATCACAACGATTAAAATTACATTAAGTTCACATTCGCAATTCACACCTGAGGATGATCTCCGAAAAGATCAAAAGTACTTAGGTTAAAGAAAACTATGCCACCTTCCTTGATGAATTTCAACTAAATACCAAGAAGATAATTAGAGAACTAAAAAGGTTATTGTAAAAATAAATAGACAAAATATGTCTATATTACATCATGAAACATGCTTGATATATATATATATATATATATATATATATATATATATATATATATATATATATATATGATAGATAGATAGATAGATGAATAGATAGATAGATAGATAGATAGATATTAATGAATGTTTCATTAAATAATACAGACAAGTTAGATATTATTTAATGAAACATGCATTAATGAAAAATTGCTGCCTAAATATACACAATATATATATATATATATATATATATATATATATATAAATAGATAGATAGATAGATATAGATAGAGAGAGAGAGAGAGAGAGAGAGAGAGTAGTGGATAGCGATTCTGATTGAGTGCTCTTCTCCCTCCAGCTATGGGTAATTAGTTCCACAGACTGGGTTCTATAGCCTTGGATGGCAACTGGTCTAGGAGTAGGACAACACTGAATTCAAGATTTGCGGAAGATTGTTTTGGGGACTTTTTTAAAAAAATATATATATATATATATATATATATATATATGCCTGTTTGTTAAAAATATATATATATATATATATATATATATATATATATATATATATATATATATATATATATACTATGTATTCTAATACTTCTATCCCTCCGCCATCCATCAAACCATCTTTAATAAAAATAATTTACTACATGCATGCACAACCAAACTTCTATTCTATGACCATAATGACAACATTTACAACCAAACTAATGGTGTTAGTATGGGAAATCCACTCGGTCCATTATTTTCCAACTATTATATGTCCCACGTAGTAAATACTATATTTACACAGGTCCGCAAAGCGAAAATCTATGTTCGCTAGGTAGACGATATTTTTATTTTAGCAAATAACATTAAAGAAATAGAGACACTAAAGGCTACATTTGAGAAAAACTCCGTCCTTAACTATGAACTTAGTCAAAAAAAGTAACTCCCATTCTTAGATATTCTCGTAGAATATAGCAATAACAATTTTATCACCTCATTATACAAAAAACTTACTAGCAAAACCTTTTGCCACCTTAACTTTAAAAGCGAACGCCCACTCAGGTACAAAATAGCAGTAATAAAAAACTTCCTAAAAAGATCACACCAGAATCCATCCTCTCGACTACTCTTGCTCAAAGAACTTAATAATGTTAAACAAACACTAATCAACCTCGGCTTCCCTAACCACCTTATAAACCATCAAATTAGACTATTTCTTCCCAAAGTAATTAATAACGATAGTGAACACACAGCCAAAAATCACATACACATTTATTACAAAAACCAAATGCACATTAACTACAAACAAGATGAATCTTCACTTAGACATATTATAAAGAAATACACTACTCCAATTGACCCAAATAAAAAAATCAAATTAATTATCTATTATAAAAAATTTAAGACAGCTAACCGTATCCTCAAAAATAACAACACACCAGCTAAGTCAAAATTACAAAGAACGAACATTATCTATGAGTTAAAATGCCCCTTAAGGAACTGTTTTCCTGATCAAACCGGACTCATAAATAATTACATCGGTTACACAACCCCATGCTTATCCAGACGTCTTACATTACACCTATCTGATCACAGCTCCATTAGAACCCATTTAAACGCACACAGAAACTTACCAGACTCTATTAGAAACATTCTAGTAGAAAACACAAATATAATGACTTCATCCACTTGTAAAAAAGATTAAAAATAATAGAAGCTTTAATTAAAAAAGAAAAAGCCAACTCTTAACAATATTAACTACGAACAAGGCCACAATGTGCTAACCGTATTCGGAAATTAAAAACATCTCTACAACACACTAAGACATACACATAATGCACACGCTCAATTAAGCTGAAAAATCGAATCATCCTTGATAATGGCTAAAGGTATAGCCGAAAGCGCTCGGAAATATAAAACATTTGAACAGTTTTTACACATTCTTTGTCCAGAAAAGAAAGCTCTTGTTAGAACACAAGAAAAATTAAATAAAAAGTTTAACCGTAGTACCTTGCCTGTCGTTTTTAATGAAACATGCATAAACGAAGGATTGCTGCCTATATATATATATATATATATATATATATATATATAATAATGAGTGTAACAGCAAAATTGTCCAAATCGAGTAGCATATATGTGGGTGTGAGTATGTTTGTGTGTATGTGTGTGTGAAAAGCGATTCGCCTATGCCTTTTGCACCTTATAGCAGATGTCTGAAGGCTGTACTGAGGCAAATCCGTGTTCGAGAGGAAAGTGAATTGGAGTATTGGGAAGATGTGCATTTATTTTAAAAAGAAAATATTAAAAAAAAAACCCAAAAAACAAAAACAACAAAATCGAATTAAAGTGAACTGATTTCACAATTATCCCTGGTTAACCAAAAACCGAGCTCGTATACCATAACCCCATCGTCGCAAATGGATTTAGTAGCATGAAGCCATATGCAATCAAATAGACAAAACAAGCTGAGGCCGACACGGCGTGGCATAAATTTAAAATCCAGAAGACGTTAACGGCTTCAGTATGCAAAGGGAAATATTGCTAGACGAAGCATTTGATAAAGATATTTTTGATCTCTTTTCCATATTTCAAGATTTTTCTTACCCATTGGTTTGGCTTTACTTCTAACCTGAGTATGACGATTATAATTGACAAAAGTAGTTCATTAGCTTTTATATTTCGTTTCTTCTTCGCCATTTTTGTTAACACCCGTATATGGTGTACTTGCGTGCATTTCATTTGAAATTATATTTATAAATATTATATGAAAATATTTATATCTATTAAAATATTATGTGCATATTGTTTACGATTTGCTATAAAAGCGAAGAATCGGAGATGGAGCGTTTACAGGGTGGAAGCAGGGAATGAACAGTGAATTGTGCCTCCCAAGTCCACGCTTCTAATAGATACACACTCCTTAAAAAATATGTCGGTTGGGCTCTCGGGGAGAAAAGAGAATTTGTAAACAGTGATTGTTACTTCTACTGATGCAAGTCTCTTTGTTAAGACGAATGAAGTTCTCCAATCACTGGCCAAATATCTTCCCTATGTCTTTCCTATAAATATTTTCATTGCAATTGTTTTAATGTTCTCTTCTCCTTGGTATTGCTACCTCAAGAAATTAAGCGTAGTTCTAGAGTGGCAATTAGGTCTCATTAAAAGTAGCCGTACGTTCAGAACAGTTTGTCTTGAATTCTTCCCACCTGCCAGCTTAATAAGTAGGATATCCACATCAAAAATGTAATTAACAATTTCAGTTTCGTTCGGATACTCTTAAGCGTCTCAATTCTTACCAGGAACTGAATGTTGTCAGTATAATAGGAAAACTTTTGTTGACAAAATCCTGGTATCTTTTGGAAAGCTACAACTTAAATTTAATTCAAATATATGCATATAGTACATGGGCAATCATTTGTAAAACGATTTCACAGATCTTGACTGCAAGGGAAAAGAATGTATCAAATATTTTATAGATAATATCATTTTGTAGGCATATTAAGTATTTTATAAACACTTTAAAATAATAATAATAATAATAATAATCGAAATCTCAAAAATATGGTACATGAAAAAATCAACATGAAATCACAATCTCACATTCGATAGGCACAATGGGTTGGGAAAAACAAGTAGCTCACTATCAGCTATAAATCTTTTGACACTGATCGAATAATGAATATTGAATTCGTCTTTAAATATTAATTCGAGAAAGTCAAGAACTTCCTTTGAATTTAAATAATGAAAATAATAACTATCAAACGGCGGAATAAATGTTGACAAGAAAACGGCCAGCTCTCTAGAGTTGGTGTCTCAATAAAATCACAGTGGAGAAGGCAACAGGAAGACACTCAACTATCAATCTTGGCTTTTAACAATCACATTATGAAAGATAACGACTTGAAGCGGATGAACTGGCTCCTGTCCTCTCCAAACTGTACAACTACTGCCTCAATGACTCCTGTTTGAAGTCCTTATTTATTGTACCTGTCTTTAAGAACACTGGCATCCCTTCTGACCCATCTAACTACCATCCTATCAGTCTCCTACCAATCTTCGGTAAAGTCTTTGAAGCTTTAATCAACGCTGAAGTGGTTAAGCACCTTACATCCCATGCTCTGCTCTCTGACAAGCTTTGCCCGATCTACAGCTGATGTGCTCACGGCCATAACTGAAATCGTTTACCAAGCACTTCACAATAACGGAGAAGCTCATGCCATGGCTCTAGATATCTCTAAAGCGTTTGATAGGGTTTGGCATGTCGGCCTCCTTCGTAAGCTTCAGGGATACGGTATTTCAGGACTTAATACAATCATTCCTGTCAAACCGTGTAATGAAGGTTTTCCTTAACGGATTCTCTTCCAGTTCCTTTCTCATAAACGTAGATGTTCCCCAATGCTCTATCATGCGTCCTGCTCTGTTCCTTATCTTCATTAACGATCTTCTCGATGTCATCAGTTCCCAAGTAGGAATCTATGCAGACGGCACCACTATTTACTCCTGCCAAATAACAAATCTGGTATCGCTGACAAAACTAACCTGGCCGTTGGTCTCGAAAAGGAGCCCCAATTGGTTGTTGACTGAGGCAGGAAATGCCTGGTTAATTTTAATGCTTCAAAAAAAATACTCTCTATTACCCACGACAGAGAATCTTCTCTGCCTCCCATTAGAATGTCTATTGCTCAACTCCACGAGAGCAGCTATTTGGGACTTCTTGGTCTCACATTGACCGCTGACCTGAGATTGAATCTATTGCTTCATCTACCGCAAGGAAAGTTGGTTCTCTGTGTCGCGCCGTAAAGTTTTTCTCGCCCTTGTCCATCCTTCAAATCTATAAATCAACCATTCGCCCTTGCATGGAACACGGCTGACATATAGGGTTAGGCGCCTCCGCTGTTCGTCTTAAGGTCCTCGACAAAATCCAGAGACGGATATGCAATTTGACTAGCCCTAATCTGGCATCTTGTTTACAGTCGCTCTTGCACAGATGTGCTGTCGCCTCTCTCTGTCTTTTCTACAAATACTTTCACGGTAAGTGCTCTGACGAGCTATTTTCACTAGTTTCCAAACTGCATGAATTTAAACGTACCACTAGGTTGGCATCTCAGTTCCACCCTTTCACTGCCGAAACGGTTAAATGTAGCCATCTCTTCTACTCCAGTAGCTTCATGTCTCGCACTTCCCGTCTGTGGAACTCTCTTCCTCTAATTTGCTTCCCTGATAGCTATAATCTCCAACTATTCAAATGCAATGTCAATCGACATCCTTCTCTTCATCCGTTCCTCTTTCATGCCTCTTTACAACTTTCTGTAACCCCTTGCGTGCTAGTGGCACTCCCGCCTTGCTTGGGGTGAAAAGTTTGAAAAAAAACTAGTACTGTGAAGTGCTTTAACAGAAGACGTAAAGTGCAATATTGGAGACGCATTGGGATAGCGAAAGATGCCTTCCAGAAGCTAAGCAAACTCTAAGAAAGCGGAACATTTGGTTAGAAACAACGAAAATCATATCAGTCCTCCTATATGGCAGTGTATGGGGGACAATCTCCTCTCAAAAGAGGATATTGTGGAGAGCCATTATCGTCCTGAAAGCAAACAAAACGCAACTGTTAACGTAAAATAAATATTGTGCTGGGGGTTTCCTGTCGGGCGCGAAAACCTGCATGCTTAATCTTGAGTAAACTGAAACACATAT
Organism: Acanthosepion pharaonis; assembly: GCA_903632075.3. Classification (NCBI taxonomy): domain Eukaryota; kingdom Metazoa; phylum Mollusca; class Cephalopoda; order Sepiida; family Sepiidae; genus Acanthosepion; species Acanthosepion pharaonis. The sequence goes on along the minus strand of CAHIKZ030005175.1, from coordinate 281,277 downwards.
TCATAGTGATGCATATATATATATATATATATATATATATATATATATATATATATATGGTTTTAAGGTATGCTATATTTATGGGTTAAAGTGATCACTATCAGTGACAGAGCGTATGTAAATATAAAATTGAACAATTTAATCAACACCAAGCGGTAACTGGCTGTTTCATGCTTGAACATAATCTGCAGTCTATGTGTATTAACTTTTGGCTCGACTATTTATATATGCTGGTCTATAGTGCATTATGAATGGATGGCTTATCGTATTATCTTAATGGTTATAAGGTGGACGGTAACGTTAAATTTCAAATTGTTTTAGAGTCTATTGAGTGGAAATAATTGTGGATCCGAATGCAGTTACTTGTAGCTATTATATGGCGTTGTCTGTTAACTTTTTGTTCATTGTTTATTATTGATTACTATTTTTGTTGAATATTTTATTGTAATTACTTTGTGATTATGTGTGCATTCGTATTTTGTTAAGAAGTTAGGAGTAAATCAATGGAAAAACACAAAAACAACTGGCTCTGTAACCTAAAAAAAAAAACCCTACGAATGCACATATAAACGCAATAAATTTAATAACCAGCCATACATTCTTATGACAGAGGAATGGTGCACAGTATGCCATGGATTCTCCAAACAGGTTCAATTCACAGTTTTCCTTCTTCTAGACGAGTTGACCATCAAAAGTAGAAAACACAACACAGCCAACTATTTAGCCCATACACGGACAGAAAACAAATGGATTCATACTATTCATATAAAAACATTAGTGTGAAAGTGACCTCAACGATCATGGTTAGAATTTGAACTCGACAATATATATATATATATATATATATATATATATAGAGAGAGAGAGAGAGAGAGAGATAGATAGATAGATAGATAGATAGATGTGTGAAAAATGTGTTTATATATATATATATGCAATATATATATATATATAATTATTTATATATTATATGCGCGGTACTTATTAAAAAACGCTCAGTATCAGAGATAGAGCTTACCAACAACCCCCACACACACACACCATTACTACCAAATCACAACTACTATTACCATATTAATCCGGTATAATTATTAACGTAAATTACTCCCCACCCCAGCAAATTTAACACCAACAAATAAAAACCAATAAGGATTACATACTGCAATTTCTACCAGTTACATATACGCAGTCATCAAAAACAAGCAAATAACCAGCTTCAAAATAACAACAAATCAACCTTAAAAAATTAAAAAATAATAGCAATTTTTACCTATCATATTTTTACACAGACGTATATACGTGCGTGCGAGGAAATATTATTCAGTGTAAAAATAGAGAAATGGTCTGATTGTTGACATGGCGACATTCAAGAGAGAAATGGATACACATCCCATCATTGAAATTCAACAGTCAAATGCATATGTATGTAGGCAACAGCACACATATACATATCTATGTCAACTGCCATACTGTCCACATACGTTTATGTTTGTGTGAGCCCCGGTGGGCGAGCGCGTGTGTATGTGTGCCTGCGTACCTGAATGGGTCTACTGACATGCATCTATGTTTGCCTTAGCATGAGTGTCATCACGACGACAATTTTTCCTCCCACTTCCATAAAAAACACCAATACACGTAACCCTACATAAATCCAAAATTTTTAAAAAATTAATCAGTGTGTCTGACGATCGCAAAGCATGAAACCCAGGGTCACAAACTCACATCAATCCAACCAAATATATATATATATATATATATATATATATATATATATTATCTTTATACGTTATTTTTATAGATGGAAGTAAATGCTATGCTTCTTTTTATTTAATTAAACAGTATTAATTACATTTAGCGGCCTGCATATTCGAAACATTTCGTAGAAAATATGTGCTCCTCCAGCAGGAATCGAACCTGTAACCTTCAATAGAAAACCATCATTTCATCCGACGTGTTGATAACCAGTCAGTCACAAAGAAGAATCTGGTTAGCGAAGTCAGAATTACTGTTTATAAAAATACATATCTGCCACGAAATGTATCTTAACGTAAACAATGACAACATATAACGAAATGCATTTAAACCGACAATTATCTTCATATATTTTCTGTTTATACGTTATTTTTATAATATAATTTATTTAAGCAAATGCTCTATCTTTTTTTTTTTAATTAAACAGGATTCGAACCTGTAAGACTAATGAGAACCATCATTTAATCTATTTCGAAGTTTCTCGGACATTCAGGCAGGTAAATGGACTTAATTCTGTTTAATTAAAAAACAGAGCAATTACTTAAATAAATTAATCTATAAAAATAACGTATAAACGGAAAATATATTATAATAATTGTGGGACTTAATCCATTTCAAGATATATAGTCATACAAATTAAGGTTGTCTATTAATTATTTAATTAATATTTGCTCCGGTTTTACATTGAGCTCTCTGGATCACATCCTCTTTGGAATTATCCACACGGATTACCAAACCCTTCGTTACATCTATATATATATATATATGTGTGTGCGTGTGTGTGTGTGTGTGTGTGTGTGTGTGAGTATGCGTGCGTGTCTGGCAGTAGTAGTGGTTATCGGCGTGGGACCGGCATGCTGAGTTCAATATTGTATTTTTGTAAATGTTATGAATCCATTTGTATTTTACCCAGCTATGGGTTAAATAGTAAGCTGCGTATGGATGAAGGGGATGCTGAAAAGGAACAGAATATTTTTTGGAATGCATTCTTGGCTAAGAACTTTCAGCACTGCACTTTGTGTGCCGATATTTTATCTCATAAATATAATATATATATATATATATATATATATATATTCATATTTTACCTTTCAGAGATTAGAATATTTCAGGGATGTAATCACACACACACACACACACACATGCACACACACACACACACACACACACACACATATATATATATATATATATATATATATATATATATATATATATACTCAGTTTTATGGATATAAGCTTGTGACTCTGGTTTCACGCATTTGCGATCATCAGAGATTCAAATGAGAGAAAGAGCAGATGGAGTAAATATCCACAATTCGTAGCATTTACTTTTAAAAAAGTGCTCAATACAAAGTAGAGTAATATACTATTATTATATTTTTATTATAAGAGTTTATAATTAAAAAAAACATTTTCAAATCATTACACAAATGCTTTCATGTTTCAATACTTTGATTGCTGAATCATTGCGTATTTATTTCTAAATAAACACGCCCATGACCGAGAGCACTCAGTCCGTTAGAGAGTCTTGCATTATCAGCAGTAGTAGTCACTGTTTACAAATTCGCGCTTTCTCTCCAAAGTGCTCAACCGAATCAATTTTTCGTTGGCATATATATATATATATATATATATATATATATATATATGTTATGTATATGGTAGCAAACTTGATTTTGAACATGTTTCTTTGAATATGACAGACAAGGAATATTTGATTAATTTTGTATTGAGTTTTTCTGGTACTCTTAAATTTTTCCGTTTGGTGGGGGTATAAAAAGTTGTCCAGTGTATCTATTATCCCAAGCGCTTTCGGCCATTTCTTTAGTCATTTTCAAGGAGTTGACTGTTAATTATTATTCATTTCTTTAATAAAAAGGCAAAATGGATATTAAATACAGTGTGTGCATAAAGTTTGTGTATACTTTAATAAATTATAACTTTATTTATATTTGTGATAGAAATAATTTGTAAAAAGGATTAGAAAGAAGTAAATCTATATTTCTTAAGGTTTTATTGAAATTTTATTTAAGTTTCCACATGTCCTCGATCATTAGCAATACAAAGGGTAATACGATTTTACAGTTCACGGAAAACATTTGCCAACTGATTTACAGTGATGCCTGAAATCACATTAGTTATTTTACCTATACTTAAAACTAGGTACATTAAACTTTATATCATTTTTTACAGATTATTTCTATCGCAAATACAAATAAAGTTATAAATTTTTTAAACTGCACCCAAACTTTATGGACACCATGTATAATGCGTAAATAAATGTATTTAGATGGAGACTAGCGATGAAAATCAATTCCTTTTTTCTTTTTTTTCGTTTGGAATTTAGATTTTCTTATTTTTTTTTAGTGGGAAAAATTAACTTATTAGCAAAAAAATCCAAAACAAAAAAAAAAAAAAAAAAACCATAAAATCTGATGAAAGAAAAAGAAATGTCTTCATTTTAATCATCTGAGTAGTATATGTCATTTATGAATCTTGTCTCGGAAGGTTTTTCGCTGGGTATTATTTAAGTTATCACCGTGATAAATATTTGCCCTCTAACACTGTTCAATTCTCACTGTAAAATTAATTAGTTCTTTTGTATTTTTATACAAAAGACTTAATTATTTAAAACAGAAAGTAAACATTTTGTTGAATCTCCATCATTTTGTATTTCCGACGTACCTCGCATTTATTGATCTTTCTTTTTTTAATAATTTTCTTATATTTCTTCAAATTGGTCTTTGAAATTTTATCAAAATAGGGTAATGTTTGCACTTGTCTCCTCACAAGAAGTTAATTTTAATTGTATGTTGTTTTTTGTTTGGTTTTGTTTTTTTCAATTTGAACTAGTTCATGCCGTCATTTTCAAAATTTAAATTAATTGAAAAATATAGATTTACTTCTGATAATCTTTCCTCCCCTGATAAATCATATTGTGCTATTTTCCTTCATATTTATCATGTATGAGAGATCTGTTTTTGAACTTATATAGACATTTTGAAATTTCACGTTACCATTGAATAAAGTGAATATTTAAAAGTTCAAAGAAAAAATAGGATCAAAAGGCAGTTTCCAAGATGCTGTCAAAAAATATTCAATAATGTATAGCTGTAGAAGAGAAATTAAACAGGCAAATTGAAAGACAACAACAGGATTCTACTCATGTTGCTTCTATATCAGATATTTTCCCAAATTGTCTTCCAGGGAAGAAAAAACCGATGATAGTTTTGATCCAGGAAGACAGTTTAAGAAAATTTACAGCCTCTAGATATTCAATAAAACTTATTAAGGGTGATGTCTCTTCCAGACTTGGGGCATGGTTTGTTTTTATTAGTCCTACAAGATATAGGCTTTCTTCATTCTAGCATTAACTTAAAGGATATTATCACTGATACATCAAAAATAAATAGGCAAAAAGCAAGAGTAAAAGTAACCACTCACCAAAAGCTTGTTCAGAACTATAAAAATATCATCTGCATTGATGTTAGTTACAGGCCGAATAAGGAGAGTTTGTTTCTTTGTTTTGTTTTACGGCATATCAACTTCAATGGGTTATTTAATGCCGAAAAAATTTTTAATGTTGGTAACATTTTTTCCTTCAAAAATGTATTTCTGGTAAGAATTTTCCTTCACTGGTATTTTTTTTTTCAAAATGTGTATTACTGGTAACAATTTTTTTACAACGTATTTCTGGTAATAAATCCTATTTTTACACTTACATAGTGTTTTGATCCGCATTTGGAGGTTAACTATTTGCCCATAGTTGGGACCCAACAGGTGCTACCACCCCGGGTCAGGGTGGACCTGGGAACATCAGCAATTAGGAGGTGGTTCCATGTTCCTCAAAACCTCCTGATCAGAGGCCTTGGTGTTGGACGTAGTTTATCGTCTTACCCTGGACACGGATGCAGTTTATCGTCATACTCAGGACGGAATAAGGAGAGTTTGCTGTTGTTTAAGAAGAATTCAACAACGCAAATTACATTGAGGCAGTTCCTGTCTATATCTCTGAAATGAGGTATCATTATTACTTACATTATTCGGACTGTTATCCTCATCTTCATTGCCATATTCGCAACGTTTCGGCCGTTCTACGCTCCGGCCTTTATGTGTATGTCTCTCTATATCTCTGAGATGAGGTATTATGATTACTTACATTATTTATATTGTTCGGACTGTTGTCTTCATCTTCATTGCCATATTCACAACGTTTCGGCCGTTCTACGCTCCGGCCTTTATGTGTATGTCTCTCTATATCTCTGAGATGAGGTATTATGATTACTTACATTATTTATATTGTTCGGACTGTTCACAACGTTTCGGCCGTTCTACGCTCCGGTCTTCTTCATGTGACTGGAATTTCGAAATCCTTTATTACGTCCACTGGGGTAGATTTTTCTAGTTCCTCGTGTCATGCCTCTTCTGGATATCTCAGTTTTTTTCCCTTTAACTCAACTCTCCACGTGTTTTGGTTCACCACTGTTGTAGTCTGGAGTTAAACTCACAACTCTTTGGGTCTAGTCACTGGATCTAACCAACGCCTTTATCCACTGGTTCATGCCGCCTTGAGACATCCATTTCAATACACTTAATTCAGTGGCGAATATTTTTCACAAGGAATTAACATTATACAAGGAAATTTTCAGATCAAAATTCAGCTAACAGATACATGGCAGTGTATGCATGCAATGATTTATCTTCGTTTATATAAAATACTAAATATTAGTAATATTTTACCCACTATCATTGTCTCCAAACAGTACGTCATTTCCCGCCAATTTAGTACAGCTTTCGTTAGACATCGGGGTGGGTGGGGTGTCCGTCATTGCAGCGCCATCCACCAAAATGTCGGATACTATTTTTAAAATATAAAAAAAATAATGACAAATGCACTTATTGGGGAAAAATATATATTGTAGGACGTCGATATGTGGACGCGAAGCAGTTTTTATGAAGGTGATCTCAGGCCGAGGAAAGCCTAAGTCAATATCCGTGTGATGGAAATAGATGGGCGAAAAGAAACTTTTCTCACAACAGCAATTGCAATATTAGAAATTGATCCGCTGACCTATACAGATATTATTTAAGCAACAGGACATTGACAAAATCCTTAGGAACAATCATTATTTGCGCAATGTCTTAGCAGTTTTATACACGACTGAACATTTTCTTACTATATATATATATATATATATATATATATATATATATATATATATATATATATATATATTTTATACATGTTTCATTAAATAATATAGACAATTTTGTCTATTTATTTTAAGTAAGTTCCTTTCATATTGTCTGATAAGCTTAATAACATTATCATTAAAAGACGAAAGGAAATCACCATATTGATACATGTTTAAATCCAATCTAAGCTTTCGGCTTACATTAGCCATTATCAAAGATGACAATTACATTTTAATATATCAAATATCACAATAACACCAGAATTTCGCGACTTGCTCAAAGCCGAGGCAGTTTAGTATAGACCCTTCAGAAGTAAAACGTTTCAAATTTTTGACTAAACAACTACAAATTGCCTCTAAGGAACTAGTTTTGTCATACGGATATAATCGTCAAAAAAGCAGACAAAACTAAAATCTTTGTTGTCTTAAATAAATCGGACTACAAGACCAACCAAAAATACCAACCAAATGACAATACATCTGTACCAGATGTTGCTAATACTACTAGTAGATTAATACAAAATTATATTAAATCCAAAAATCTTGCAAATAAAAAGATAACCTAGATATGGTGCAACAGGGTTCAACTAAAATCGAAGAAAAGAGATTATCAAACTCCAAGTCTAACTGAACTGTAAGATAAAAGGTAGATTGTTTTTACAATTAATCGTTAAGTCGGGCTTTTGGTTTATCACAGAACCTAATAATTTCCAATTTTTCATGTAAACAATATATATGGGATAACGATATATCAATTTTTACATAACAAGAAAAATTTTTGGTGGAAGATGTATGGCAAAGTGGAAAAGTATCTGTCTATATTTCTGAGATGAGGTATTATGTAGACTATTTACATTATTCGGACTATTGTCTTCATTTTTGTTGCCATATTTATCACAACATTTCGGCCGCTGTACGCTCCGGCCTTCTTCAAGTGGTTGGAATGTCAAACTGAACTGAAATAAAGGGTTCATTTCGACATCCCAACTACCTGCGGAAGGCCGGAGCGTACAACGGCCGAAACGTTGTAATAAACATGGCAACAAAGATGAGGACAATAGTAATAATAGTAATAATAATGTAAATAGTAGAGTGGAAAAGGTATGCGTGAGAGGTGTTTCGTCATTTAGGACGTCAACAAACTTAGTTTAGGTTTATATTGATGTGACGAACGAGAAAAGACGCTGGAGATTTTCATAAAAAATCATCTTTAAATTAAAATTCCCTGTGTCTCTCATTCGTGCGCATGTATAGTAGCATCAACATAAGTATAAACATAGTCCGAGGGAGTCCAAAAGGACGAATCGCCACACACACAAACGTTTTCCACTTTTTCCAAGAAACTCTGTGTCTGTCTGTCTGTCTGTCTGTCTGTCTCTGTCTCTCTCTCTCTCTCTCTCTCTCTCTCTCTCTCTCTCTCTCTCTCTCTCTCTCTCTCTCTCTCTGCGTGTGTATGTAAATATTTAAAAGAAATCAGTTAAGAGTAATGGTTTGATTATATTTTAATAAACATTTTGAAGCAAATTTGAACTGATAAACTATAATTACCTAGTAGCCATTTTGAATTGATATTCAACTTTTCTAAAGACGACATACACATCTTAATATCATACACATAGTACAAGTAGAATTTTCTGATGCTACCCATCATGGAAATAGTCACTTAAAAAAAAAAATACACACACATCAGTATTCTAATGGGATGGGTGCAGCTACTTTGTGAAATTTATTATAAGATTATTATTGACACTCCTATTTCCAGGATTTAAATATTTTATGCTTCAAGTTACTTTAAAATCATTTCACCCCTAGCAAGGGTGATAATGTTACTAAGATGCAAAGGAGTTACTAGCAGTGAAAGAGATTTTAGTGAGGAAGAAGGACAATAAAAGAAAAAAAAATAAAACAGAACTCGTGAAGGCAGAAGATGACAATGAACATTGCATTTATTAAAGTAAGAAACCGGAAGAGAGGCGTGTGTACTAATTTTTTGGTTAATTCTCTTAACCTTTTTCTCTCCATAGACTTTAAGAAGTAAAATAAATTGCCAGTAAAAAAGAGTAGTTTAGTTTTCTCCTCAAAGTTCTTCTGAATCTGTCGATAAACATGCCGATATATATATATATATATATATATATATATATATATATATATATATATATATATATATATATATATATATATATATATATATATATATGATCGAAATAAAAAGTATAAAATTTAATATTACAAGACATATTAAAAAAAGTATTAAATAATAATAAAAAAAAAAAAAAACTCAACAACAAGGGGGAAGTAACCAGTTTCGCTCCCACTCGTCAGGCTTCCACGGGAGATTGAAAATTAAAACAGAGAAATGTACAGTAAGAACAGGAGGGAAAAAAAAAAATTTAACACACATATATATATATATATATATATATATATATATATATATGTATATATACGAACATATATATATATATATATATATATATATGGGTGTGTTTAATTTTTTTTTTCTGTTTTAATATGTCTTGTAATATTAACTTTTAATATGTCTTGTAATATTAAATTTTATACTTTTATTTCGATCATTAAATTTTGTACCTACAAAAATATCTTTTAAATATATATATATATATATATATATATATATATATATATATATGGGATATATTTAGGCAGCATATTTTCATTCAAACAGGTTTGGTTAAATAATTCAGTCATATCATGACAATTAGTTTTCATTGTGATCCTTTCGCAGATCCATTTTGGACGACTTAGAAAATTGCTTAAGAAAAATAACAAAAATTTTCTTTCAAATAGATTTTATTTTCCCAAGTACATTCAATTTCATCTGAGACAATCTACAAAGCTGTTTGAATATATATATATATATATATATATATATATATATATATATATATATATATATTAAAAAGAAGGTGGTGCCGCAAACGTTTTTTGGTTGTAATGTGGATTTATTGAGAAAAAATATTATACTTTGTTTTACATAATTTCACGACACGTGTTTCTGGTCTCGCAACCGTCTTCAGGTGAAAGTGGAGATTTCTACATATTATTAAAAATAATTAATTTTTCTTCATGTTCAATGTGGAATATTCTCGATATGAGACATTCTGTTTGTGTGTTGGCAATCCGAATTTTCATTCTAGAAAGAAAATATACATACTTTTCTCTCGTTGGAACCACTACAACATATTTCTTTTATATATATATATATATATATATGGGGGGGTGTTAGATTTAAGGTAGGCTATATGTTTATAAAATAAAAGTCCTCAATATCCTGGATAGAACGTAAGCAAATATAAGTTGCATATAGACATTTAAGCACATTCTTCTCGACCGGGGGTCGCATTTTTATTTCGGATATTCAGGCCGGTAGACAAAAATAAAATATTGTTTAAAAAAATAAACGGATCGTCTACTCTAATATGGGCATCTACTAAAAATCAAATTAAAGTGATGCAAATATGTCGGATTAATAAATAAAAAAAAAACTCATGACTTCTTTAGAAGGTTGTCTTTAGAAATGACTATTTTTTGTTTCCCTTGTCATAGGGATTTTTAAAAAAAAGTGTTCTGTTATAGTTATTTTAAATTTATCCGTTGCAGTTATGGAATATTTTGCATTTTACATTTCTATTAATTTCTGGTTTGTGTTTTACAAATAAAATAAAAATAAAAAAAATAATACAATGTATAAATTTAAAAATTTACCCCTGAAGATAATCATAGAAAATGTCGAAAGTACTTGGATTAAAAAAAAAAAAATAATACAATGTATAAATTTAAAAATTTACCCCTGAAGTTAATCATAGAAAATGTCGAAAGTACTTGGATTAAAAAAAAAAAAAATAATACAATGTATAAATTTAAAAATTTACCCCTGAAGATAATCATAGAAAATGTCGAAAGTACTTGGATTAAAAAAAAAAAAATAATACAATGTATAAATTTAAAAATTTACCCCTGAAGTTAATCATAGAAAATGTCGAAAGTACTTGGATTAAAAAAAAAAAAAATAATACAATGTATAAATTTAAAAATTTACCCCTGAAGATAATCATAGAAAATGTCGAAAGTACTTGGATTAAAAAAAAAAAATAATACAATGTATAAATTTAAAAATTTAGCCCTGAAGATAATCATAGAAAATGTCGAAAGTACTTGGATTAAAAAAAAAAATAATACAATGTATAAATTTAAAAATTTACCCCTGAAGATAATCATAGAAAATGTCGAAAGTACTTGGATTAAAAAAAAAAACAAATAAAACTGCACCGCCTTCCTTGATGAATTTCATCATAACATCAAGAAATTGATTAGACAACTGGAAAGGATCAGTATAATAATAAGTACACACAATATGTCTGTATGGAGCTCATACATAACAATTTATCAAATACATGAGAAATAGATTCAAGCAGAAATAAATTCAAGCACAGCTTTGATCTATGGAATGCCATAAATAATTATTTAATAAGACGAAAATTTCTTGAGAGTGCATCTATCGATTGTTCCCAAAACGTTTACTTACAACCTGAATTTATTCAAATATCTTCTTAAAAGAAATAATTTTCCCAACCCAACATACATAGCTATAGCAATTTTTAAACATTAAAAGAAAACGGTTACTTCAAAACTTTCAGTTATTTAAAATAAATGCATGCATAAATAATTTATCAATTTTAAAAAAAAATGTTTCGTGCGTATGTGTTTGTGTATCTATATTTGAAAGAATATGTGATTTTGCGTCCATGTGTATGTTCGTCTTTGTGTATTTTTTGCGAGACAAATATTTAAGTAGATGTTCTGTTTATAATAAACAGGATTAAACAACATTTACCGGCCTGAATGTCCGAGAAATTTTCATAGAAAATATTCGTCCTCCGACAGGAATCGAACCTGTATCATATACGGAACCGTCAATTAGCTTGACGTGCCTTAACCTATTGGGCCACAGACGAACGTTCGGTTAGCAAGTGTGTATGCTTATGTATGTGCTTTCCTGCGGACGCACATGATAAATATTGTGGGCATGGTTGTGTTCGTCTCTGAATGAGTGAGTCTGTATAAGAGAAAGAGAGTGAGTATGAAAGAAAGAGAGAGAGTCAGAGGTGTGTGTGTGTGTGTGTGTGTTTGTGTGTCATTTGATATGTCCAGCAATGCTGATCGCTTTGGGCAGAGGTCAGCCATGAACATTTGCCGTCAGAGCATTTCCCCAACAGGAGCTTGTAAAATAAAACGCCATTGTTTAGTTACCACATCGTCTCATCTTACTCCATCACCTCCACGACGACGACGGCGGCAATAAAATATCTTGGTTTTTACTTCACCCAATTGTTCCTGCCTTTCCCTTTTTTTCAACGTTAGCTTTAATCATTATTTATTTTCACACACACACACACACACACACACACACACACACACACACATATATATATATATATATATTATACAATAGGAATTAAGATTACATTAGGTTAATGATCATTTTCATCTTGTAAATTGAAATAAAATTTACAATGATTTTTCAAACCACTCAATAATTTATCATCCATTGATTTGGTTTGAAAAATCCTTGTAAATTTTTAAAAATTTAAATTGTGTAACGTTCAGTCTATACTCAACACGTGAAGATTGCGTTTGAGCAAGAGACTCTGAGTCGTGCTATCAATAAGGGATAAGTATATATATATATATATATATATATATTATATTACATAGAATGGAAATCAAAATTTCTTTCATTCGTATAGGTATTTCAACCAACAGGAAGGCCTCTATTGGCATTGTCAACAATGTGTTCACAATGCCAATGAAGGTCTTCTTGCTGGTTGAAATAGCTAATCGAATGAGATAAATTTGGATGTTTATTCTATGTAATTTATATGCTCTGTTATAATAAATACATTGAGCTCTTTTTGTGGATCAGTTTTAATATTTTTTATTATTAGGATTCACTCATTATATAACAACCGTTTATTGCCTATACACACACACACACACACACACACACATATATATATATATATATATATATATATATATATATATTATGGACAAATAGTCCATAATGAAAAACATATACTGAGGTAACAATGAGTAATAAAATTTCGAGAGTTATATCACGTATAATGAACAAAATAAACCACTTGAAATGTGTCCTCATTAGTGCTTCATTTCCACCTGAAGATTGCCATGGCAGCATGAAAAGCCGACCAGTGAATTAGATACTTAGCAACTATTTATTTAATAATATAATAAACATCATTTTTCAGCATTGGACACTTGGGTTGTTTGTTTCGTAAGCGTTTGCGCACTTTTTGTGTTTGTTTTTATATATATATATATATATATATATATATATATATATATATATATATGAATGATAGAATTATTGATGATACTATTAATGCTGAGTTACAATTACGAATATAATATCTTCATTCCTTTCCAATAGGCATTATTTTTTATCGTTTAATTTCGCTAAAAGACAGCACAGATTTAATAGACCGAGAATTGAAAATTTATAACTTATCTTTCTTTGAAAAGTTATTTCCTGAAACATGAATTGCCCAGAAGGAAAATATACGCATTATCCATTGCGATAATTCGATCTTCATCAACGTGAGTTTAGCATGACGAGTAAGATGGAATATATAGGTCCAGATCAAATTCCCATCCAGTCAATTCATGAACTTCTGCCTATCTCCCTCTCTCTCTCTCTCTCTCTCTCTCTATATATATATATATATATATATATATATATATATATATATATCAAATATGTGGTACAGTTCAATTTATATTACATGAATCATTCATACAAAAAGTAGATTAGTAAAGTTAATGATATAAATGGCGAAAAACATCTTCGCAACAAATTTATTAAAGTTACATTAACCCACGAACCTCGATGTTTTTTGTTTTTTTTTAGTTAATGTAGGTAGTAGGGGGGCACGAAAGATTAAATGTTAATCGAAATATGTTTTTTAACGGATAAGAAATTTTTGAAGAGTGCAGTCGCAACGCTAAGGTTAATATGGATTTACTAAAAAAACAAATTAATTTCCATCCCTGAGGATGGTTGTAAGTACAGCTGAAAGTACTAGCAAAATGACCTTATACAACTTGAAGTTATTAAAAACAAGGATCATAACATTCATCGAGAGGTTCGTGGGTTAATGTAACTTTAATAAATTTAATGATAATAAGAAGACGTAGAATTTAATTATCCATTTTGTTTATAATTTTTATTTCGTGAACACCGAGATCTTCAGAACGAAATCTCCTTCGCAAATGGAGAAAGTATACGGGATGGACAAATTTGATTCGTAGTAGGGAGGGAAGTTGAGAGAGAAGGTAAAGACAGGGTTAAGAGATTAGTGGTTAGTAGTAGTCGGTTTACCTAGCCAAGAATTTATTCTGCACTTTTGAGATTTTAATATTGGGTTGTATTTTTCATTGATCGATACCATTTGCTTTTTTTAGGCAGGGCAAATCAGGTCGATTCAAATTAATTTAAGGAAAGAGATCTTAATCCAAATAAAGGTCGATATTAATATAGTCATACTTAAGCATTTGTTTTTTTATCATTATAATGCTTAATATTCTACACTGAGCTCTCCCTGGATTTATATCCTCCTCGAATTACCCCTTCCAATCACAAATTGGTAAATTATATATATATATATATATATATATATATATATATATATATATATATATATATATATATATAATATATATCTTTACTGTAGATATATAATGATTATATAGAGAGAAATTCTTAATTTTAGTTCGGGTAAGTGAGTCGTTATTAATTTTCCCTGTTTAAGAAAAACTTAACAACTCACATATGTGAAATTTTAAACTTTTAAGTGTCAGTTTTTAATTCACTATTCATTAAAATGATAGAAAATTAAAACAATTCTTTTCTCTCATTTTAATTAAAGGCGTATACACGCGTGCGCACAAACGCATATATATATATATATATATATATATATATATATATATATATATAATGTGTATATATGAATATATATATATATATATATATATATGTAATTTATATATATATATATTATTTATATATTATATAGGCGCGTTACTTATTGGAAAGCGCTCAATATCAGTGATTGAGCTAACATATTTAGTTAGATTGATGTGAGTTTGTGATCCGGGGTTTCACGTTATTTGCGATCGTCAGACAAACTGATTAATTTTTCAATTTTGGATTTATATATGGTTGCGTATATTCGTGTTTTTATGGAAGTGGGAGGAAAAATTGTCGTCGGAACGCCACTGATACGTACGCAAACATACATACACGCACGTTCACGTATTGCAGCTCACACAACCATAAAATTATATATAAACTGTGTGGGACTGGGCGTATATGCGCATCGATGTGCCGCTGCGTACAAACGTGCGCAATTGGTCGCTGTATTCAATATTGGATTGTCTAGCGAACTTCTTTCGTAAGTCACAGAGTGAACTGTTCGTCTATTTTTCGCGCGGAATGGGGGCTTTCGCACATTCGTATATATACGTATGTACGCGCGTTCACACACCTTCTATCCGTTTTTTTGTTTGTTCTTTTTTCATTTATTTAAGATGGATTCTGTGTAAGACTATGGTAGGTAAAATTGTTATTATTTTTAATGTTTGTAATTCCGTTTTGTTATTATTTTAAAGCCGGTTATTTGCTCGTCTTTGGCGATTGCGCATATGTAAATGGTAGAAACTCCAATTTATAATACTTGTTAGTATTTATGCGATGCTATTAATTTTTTGTTGGGGAAAGAAGTATAATTGTGTATTGATGCGTTAATGGTAATTGTGGTGCGGTAGTAATGGTGGGGGAGCGGGTGAAGATAATAATAATTGTAGCAGCAAACAGTTATGATAAAATGGTAGAAGTGATTGTAGCAATTGTGGTGAAATGGTAATAACAATAATTGTAATTATTATGATGGTAGCTTGGACTAGAAAAATAATTGATGGTGTTAAGTTGTCAGTGGTTTCTCTTTTCGTGTTCATAGTGTCAATGGTGGTTTATGTAGTAGTATCGTCCGTTTGGTGTAAATTGTGATAATTTGGTATTTGTTTTCATGTCTGCATTTAGAAATTATTTCTGATCTTATGTTTGGTAATTTCTTTTGTTGGGTATGAGAAATTATTGCTACCTTTTCGTGTAGGCAAAGTAGGCATTTCTTTGTAATGTTGATATAGGCAGGTGCGTTTTTCAGTATTTCCCAGCTTGTTCTTGGTGTAATATTTCTGCCTTTTAGATGCTATACGTATGTTTGTCTGACTATCGCAAATAGCGTGAAACCCACGGTCAGAAACATCAATCTAATTATATATATATATATATATATATATATATATATATATATATATATATATATATATTCAGGTTGCGATGGAATAATTGCCGTGTAAATGATGCAAAATTGAAAACAATACTGACATCTTTCATTCATTTCTTTTAAAAGCCAAAAATATTTGGATAGAGATTTCTGATTTTTATTTCTAGTATTACTGAAGGAGCTTTTGTGTTGTCTCCATCTAATTTTAAATTCATACTTCATTGAACCAATGTATATCCTATCCGTGTTAGGATTCTCAATGGATGAGATAGTGCATTGGTATACCACAGATTTTGTGCGGCATTTATTTTCCAACGGGTAGTCTTCAGGGTTTCTACAATCATATAACTTTTCATTATTTTTATTTAATTTTAGTTTAAGATTTTTATTAATACTGCTTTGGCATGCGTGTTTTCCAAGATTTTATTATTATATTTTTTATGATTCTTTCTAGATTTTCAGTGCAACTGTAGCTTAATTTTAAGGTGTTTTTATTAAAGATCTTGCTAAGTCTTCTATTAGTAGGGAAGTTTTTTTTCAATTAAAGCTAGGAACTTATATCCTAGCTTAATACTAACCATTTAGTTGAACGGAGGGGTATACCAGATGATTTTCCTTTTCCTATGTCAATGTATGAGGGTATATATACGTGTCTTTCTCGGTGTCTGTGTATAGTAACTTGAAGGCATATTTCATTGTGTATGTATGTGGTTTAATTTTTTTTTTGTACAAGATCGTGCAAATATTTCCTGTCTCGTCACTTTTTTGTGTGTGCATATATATAAATATGTCTGCGAGCTTATGTATTATAATCTGATTGTGTTTGTATTGTCTTTCGCAAGATGTCATAATCCAATGTCTACACTTGTATCCATGTTGTCATTAAGTTAAGGGCAGTCGATCTTAACGTTTATTCCAACGTAATTTCAATAGAAAAGAAAATGAATAGAATAACATATGTTTTTTTCATTTTTCCTCAATAATTTTAAACTTAATATAGATTAAATTTACATTTTCGAAATGGGTAGTTTTTAATTTTAATTTCAAATTTCATCGTACAATTTAATACTTATTAGTTAGAATAAATTCTATTTTAGTATAAACCTAATTTTAAAGCATTTAATAGTTATTATAATCTTACTTCGTTGACAATTTTTTGAATTCTCGTATACTTGTATTTTGATTGGTTATTTCATCTCATGTAACAGCGTTTACCCTTACAAGGGGTCGTTAATTAATTTGAACCTATTAAAACATTTATTCTACGATCTACATTCAACATCATCACTTGATAAGACACCAGAGGTGTTGAAACAAAATGACTATTTTTGTAGTGATTTTATAACATATTTATGTTATAATTTTTAAGTAAATAATTATATCTTATATATATATATATATATATATATATATATATATATATATTTTTAATGAAATATGCATATATGTATATGTATATATATATATATATATATATATATATATGTGTGTGTGTGTGTGTGTGTGTGTGTGTGTGTGTGTGTGTGTATATTAACAGTTTAACATTCTTTAGCATTTACTTTTTTTCAAAAGGGCTCGATACAAAAAAATGCAAGTAGAGCAAAATATTTTATTAATATTTTAATTTAAAAAATATTTTACGTGGCTACATAAAAATTTCTATGTTTCGGAACTAAATTGTCCTGTGTTCAGACAATATTAAGTAACTTACTTTTGATATAGCGATGTAAAAAAAAATAAATAAAATATCATTAAAATATATATATATATATGTATATATATATATATATATATATATATATATATATATATATATATATAATCCGGTTATCCGTTATTTTTATAGATATAATTTATTTCAGTAAATGCTCTGTTTTTTAATTAAAAGGTATTAATTACATTTACCGGCTTGAGTGTTCGAGAAATTTCGTAAAAAATATGTGCTTCTCCGACAGGTATGGGTTTGATTAAAACATATATATATACGCATATATACTTGCCCGTACATATATATTTCTTTCTCAGGTGTTATAAAAACAGTGTTCAATGTTATGTATTCTCATGCCTCAGAATACTCACCTGAAGATTGCGTAGTCGCATGAAACTCCGACTCGTTCTATCCACGTGGGATATTATATTCATATATATATATATATATATATATATATATATATATATATATATATATATATATATATATATATATATATATATATATATCCGATGCGATGAGAACGAAAATAATATATAAATTCCAACGTTCACACCATTAATCTAAAAGAGGGCTCGATCCCGATAGTAGAGCGATAATTATTTATTTATTATAATTTTATCAATCGAAAATGGTTATGAAAAATCCTGCTTGTAGGCAAGCCGTATGTAAAACGACACTTCCTTTTTTCCATTTGTTTGATAGCAGTTTGGTGACGAATGTA
>CAHIKZ030005175.1:255000-260000 GCA_903632075.3 Acanthosepion pharaonis | reverse complement strand
GTGTGCATGCATGTTTGTGTGTTTTCTCTCTCTCTCTCTCTCTCTCTCTCTCTCCGTGTGTGTGTGCATCTGTGTGAAGAAATTACAGCCCTTGATCTTACTCGTGATATACACGCAAATTGAAGATTAAGTTCTCGATAATTGATTATTCGTAAATTTCGATTAAGAAAATCGAACGCCAATTTGAAACGTATTTTTCCTTCCCTCGCTTTTGTTTTTTTGCTTTCTTTATTCAACTCTCTGATCTAAAGAGAGAGGAGAAAAAAAACAATTTATAACAAGCACATAGAGTAATTCAAATACTTGCATTAAAACGAAAGTGTCCTCGACGACGACGACAACGACGACGACAACCATTGTAGCTTCCAGAAAGAATAATATTCGTAATGTTGTGAATAATAATCAATGCCCGAAAGAAAATCCCACACAAAAAATGTTAAAATTAAAAGTCCACAATTATCACGACTTTGCAAAGAAATTGTGGCACAAGGAGTTGGAAGTCATACCAGTAGTTATCGGAGCGCTGAGAACTGACCGAACTATCTGGTGAAAAGTTTGAACCAGCCAAACTACAGCATTCCTGAAGACAGGTTGAGTGATAATAAGAGTGCAGAAGTACTGAGAAAACTTATTGAGTCTTATTATACTGGGTAGTCATCAGTTATGTTATAAAATAAAATAAGCCATATCTCGGCTGATTTGCAGGCAAATAAACTAACATAAGAGCGAGAGCCGGATGTGAACGGGACAAGGCTCCGTCACAAAATGACCATTATCGTCGTTTGCGCATAGGCATGACGCACGAGTTCCGGTCGAAAAATAAAATAATATTTTAAAGTGTTTCTATTTTTCGACCAATAAAAATGCTTCCCTCCTAATTATACTCGCGTCGTTTTTCGAGCCTGTTAAGCCATAAAAACGCCATAAAAGGGGTCACACGGGGAAGTACTAGCAGTCAAGAGGAGGCCAGGGACGAGATCTGTCACGGTCAGCCTGGGCAGTCAGCAGCAGTCAGCAGGAGGAGCGCCACGCCAACCAGTGAGAACTACTATGAGAGACCAACCCAGATCGGGAGCCGGCTTATAAACTATGCCACAAGGTAGATGTCCCAAACCCACACGTCCCTATTGAAATAAATCACGTGAATCTATTTCTGCTGTTGTCGTATTTCTTTCTTGCAACCATACGCTTGTCTATAACAGTTACAACGTGCGCGGACACTGGAGGATTGAATATTAATAATAATAATAATAATGTTGAAAATTGGGTGAAGCTACAATCTTGGGCAAATTACTTGAAAAAAACGAATAATTCCGTTATTATTTACTTTTTTTTTGTATTTTCCCAATGAAGCATAACCCAATGCACATATTCCTTCAGGTTGACCAAAGATTCTCGATTGAATCTAAATCAGGAGTGTTTCCGAGCCAGTCTATAGTACTTTGATTTGCTCACCGGTAAGGCTTGCCAGCGTGTTCGTGCAGCGTTACAATTTTCCTACGCTACCTTGGAGTAACGTCCATCGCAGACAATAGCTGTAGGATAACTAATCGACAGTCGAGACAATAGTGTCTGGGCGTGATGAAAATCTGATGCAATCACGGATGACGCAATATCTTTTAAAGCTAAACAAATTACATCACACACCCGGAAAATAGATTCCTGTAGACCATTGCAAATGACCTAATCTGAGGAAAAAATAGAAATCGATTACAGCCTGTCATTCTAGTGGGTCTAAAACTGAGCATTTGGCGAAAGAAATGAAACTAAATAAACTTTCAATTAATTTGCACAAGGGAATATATGCATACATACATACATACATATATATATATATATATATATATATATATATATATATATATAAGTTATGAAGAATTTGGTAAACCGAATTGGTAAATCCAAGGAGGATGAAATCCTGAGAGCTCAATGTGAAAAATAGAGCTAATATTTAAAGAAAAACAGACCACTTTAAGGTACCATTACAATAATTTATTTCACCAAAATCCTTTTCTAATCACATTTTTCTTCTCATTTCATTGTTGGAAGTGTTTACCTGATGATCGAAATCTTTTAAAAGGATTTTGGTGAAATAAATTATTGTAATGGTACCTTAAAGTGGTCTGTTTTTTTAAATTAATTTATATATATATATATATATATATATATATATATATATATATATATATATATATATATACATTGTGCAAATTAATTGCATACACACACACACATACACACACACACACACACACACACATATATATATATATATATATATATATATATATATACTTTAAATGTCCTTTATGAATTCGATTTATGGAAAAGTGATAATTTCCAAACGAAACGTCTAAATATAGAGAGACCTCAATATAATATTCAAAATGGACAAATGTAGGCCAATTTAAGATATCAAATTCTGAAAACACAGATTTTTATGCTACCTCGTTTTCTACCAGAATGATAGACCAACTGCCTGATGAAACAATCCTGGTAGAAACAGTGGTAGCACAGAGGTCAGTTGTACAATATTTTATATTAATTTACACAAAGGTGTATTTTGTTTCCAACTGGCTTTTATCGCTGCAATTTATAGTCGAATGTATGAACTGTTTTCTTTATTTCAGTTTGTGATTTTGTTAAAGTCCGTCTGCTTGACTTGTAGAACAATAAACTTGCAGACTTATCAATTTTAACTTTCAAAGGCTATACTTTTTTTTGATAGTGTTGTTTATTGAATTTTATGGACCCTTACCTAAAAATTGAAAAACTGGATAGAGCCTTAACTCGCATGCTAAGAGTGGCTTTGAATATTATTTGGAGAGACCTTATGACCAATAAGCAATTGTATGGTAACCTTTGTCCAGTATCAGACATCACCCCCCCCAAAAAAAAAGATTCATATTACAGCACACCACTGCAAATGACCTAATCTGAGGAAAAACTAGAAATCAATTACACCCTGTCACTCCAGTGGGTCTAAAACTGACTGCACGGTGAAAGAAAGGAAACTAAGAGGTTGTTTCAATTATTTTGCATAAGGGCGTATATTACACATTGTATGTGAGAGCTCAAGTTGAGCTGAAAATAAGTAAAAAAAGTCGAAACATGATCATTAATTGAAAGTTGTATGAGAATTGGGGTCTGGAATGATAGAAGGAAAAGTGCATGCAGATAGCCAAAAAAAGTCATGAATAAGAAATATGGAAGATTTTTTTTCAATACAAACAGATAAGAAACTGGATCACAACATATTGGAAGAAGACAATTTTTTTCATTGATTTGATTTGTTTGTTTAATTGCACATCAATATCCTATGGGTCATTTAATGCCGAAATTTAATTTTGTTGAGAGCTTTGTAATAAAAACATGATATATGTTATTTTGCTTTTCACAGTTAAATCTATAGTAGATGATACTCAAATGTTATACATGTATATATATGTATATTTAGGAAGCAATCCTACATTTATGCATGTTTCATTAAAAACGGCAGACAAAGTACTGCAGTTAAACTTTTTATTTAATTTTTCTTGTGTTCGAACAAGTGCTTTCTTTTCAAGACAAAGTGTGTGTAAAAACTGTTCATATGTTTTATAGTCCCGAGAGCTTTCGGCTATACCTTTAGCCATTATCAAGGATGATTCAATTTTTCAGTTTAATTGAGTGTGTGCACTATGTGTATGTCTTAGTGTGTTGTAGAGATGTGCAAGGCCACAATCTGCTAAACGTATTCGGAAATTAAAAACATCTCTACAACACACTAATGCATACACATAATGCCCACACTCAAGCTGAAAAATTGAATGAATCTTGATAATGGCTAAAGATAAAGCCGAAAACGCTCGGAAATATAAAACATTTGAACAGTTTTTAAGAAAGCTCTTGTTCAAACACAACAAAAATTAAACAAAAAGCTTAAACGTAGTACCTTGTCTGTCGTTTTTAATGAAACATGCATATATATATATATATATATATTTGTGAACATAATTAATAGAAGCGGTGATATGTGTGTAGTTTTGTTTAAGTTAGAGTTTGATTTCTTTAGGATATTATATGGATTAATGTCATGAAAGAGTTCTGTCATATTGGTTATTTGGCTGAGTTTTGGGGGGAGGTACCTCAAGGCGGTGTAATGGTTAGCAAGCCTGTCTTGCTACAACAATTACGACTGAGTAGAGAGTTCGATCCTCACTGTGTCACCTATACTTTCAGCCTTGTGCCACATCTAAGCTACGCTTGGAAAATCCTTAAGGCATCTCGAGGTGGTGTAATGGTTAGCAAGCCTATCTCGCTAGAAAAATTACGACTGAATAGTGAGTTCGATCCTCACTGGGTGCCCCATACTCATCAATTTACAGTTGAACTGTACAGAGACCTCATGAATTTACAGTTGAACTGGTTAGATGTAGCCGTAAGTTCTATACCAAGCGTTTCTTCTCTCGCACTTCTCGCTTGTGGAAATCCCTTCTGGTCCCATGCACTCCATCCAACTTTAATTTGCAAAAATTTAAATGCATGTCAAAAGCTATCTACTCTCCTCCTGATTACTCTTTCCTCTTCCCTCTCATTCCTAATTCCTCCGCACTCTGTAACCACTTGTGTCTTGTACTGTCTTGCTTGGGTGATACCGATTAAATACACACACACACGCATATATATATATATATTGATCTGAGGCTATTTTTAAAGACTTGTCTGTTTCGTTCCTTCTTTTTCAGTTGTATTTAATTAAATTTTATTCCCTCTTTCTTTTCGAATACGAAGAGCTGCTATTTTTGAATCAGCTGTTTGCAAAAAAACATTAAGCACATCTTTAAGTGCAGACGGCGTAAAAGATATCATCTGATATTTTTTTTACCTCATTTATGGGAGATAGTCGTTATGCGTTACACCATAAGATGCCATAGCGAAGAGGTCATCCAAACAATTAAGATGAAAGTATCTACAGAAAAGAGGCAACTTTACGGCGGTGGGAAAGTGACTAAAGCCAA
>CAHIKZ030005175.1:225000-252500 GCA_903632075.3 Acanthosepion pharaonis | reverse complement strand
AATGATATTTACCGACAAGAATTTTTTTCAGTTTTTTTAGATTGTAATAATTTTAATTTTTTAAATTCTGTATTAATTTGTACCGGTTTGGTGATATTGTTATTAAATCTATATTTACAAGTCATAAATAGAAAAGCTTACTACAATTCATCGAACACCAATATTTTAAAAAAGACTTTTAATTTTTGCTGTGCATGCATAATCGTACCGATTTTTGAAATTAGGGATGTCCCTACACGACATTATCAGAGAATAAGAGCGGTAACTATAGTAAATTTCAAGCCAAATTGCCTCAAATTCAATAAAAAATTAGATTACTTAGAATATTTTTACTAATTTTTTAAGATTACTGTGCAATTAAAAAGTTATATAAAAGGCGGTCACGTTATATTCGTCAAGTAATTTTTACAGATATGTTCCCCGTAGAAAAATTCCAAAGAGATATCTATCAAGATAGTTATCAAAACCTCACAAAAACACCCAACTTCGTGTTAAAATGGTTGTCTGCGATATTCTAAACTAAAAGAAAGTAATATGTTTCGAATTAATGAAACAATTAAGTAATTATGTTTTGATTAATTAAACTATAAATCAGCTAATCTTCCTCAAAAAAAAGTTTCAAAAGTAAATTTTATTTTGAATTGTTTTTTAATAAGAATTACGTTGCGCAGAAAGAATAATAAATATGGTTAAAATCAGCGATTTTAGACACTTCAATAAACAAACTCATTACAATCAATTTTATCTTATTTAAATTCAAATCAATTTATGCTGTTTTAAAATACGGCAAAGTATTTTGGTTATTGTAAATATCAAATTTAATCTATTAGCTTGAAATTAAAACTAAAATAAAAGCTTCATTTTTTAAAACTTCATTTTAAACCTTAGCTATCGTTTTCCTTTGGAGCTAACTAATAATAATGGCTAGATTCATTGAATTAACATTTTAGATTGTTTTCCACAATTGATATAGACTCTACCACGACGGTTGCAAGATACATGTGGAATAACTCTCTGTTCTATACTTCTTTCTACTCTTATCAGCGGCGTCCATTCGGGATGTAGGCAATCATGGTCCTCCACATCTTCCTGTCCTAGTGACCTTTTAAGGTAGAAACTGTTGGATCCATTATCGATCGAAAGCTTTAAACCAAAGCTTTTCGTTCCATTGCCTGGGGAGTTGTGATGATGTCAGTAAAAGCCATTGGTCGTAGGTTACCCTGTTGTGATATTCTTCAAAGATAGTCGAACCGAATTTAGGAATCGATCATCCCTCTGAAGCTCTGGTCTTTGTCTCATCTCAGAAAATTAATTACTATTAAGTTTTGGCTTTGTATAAATTTATATTAAGTATAATCAATCAACTCAAACAAATTTTACATTTTAGCTTGCAATTACGAAATATATCAAAGATTTAGTTCCAGTCGATTAATGGCCGTAATACGCCCCTTGTTTTTCCAGAGTTTTAAGCCTAAATTTTAAGTGTGCGTATTATGCATAATAAATGAATATTAACTTTTCTTCTGGCAATGCGTGTCCCCATAAACGGGTTACATGATCGAAAGTACACCCTTGTGTAAATTAATTGAAACAAAACGAATAATTCCATTATTATTTACTTGTTTTCGTATTTTTTCCAATAAAACATGACCCAGTGCATATGTCAGTACTTCGTATGTCCATTCCACGAAATCGTTCTTTGCAGATTGACCAGAGATTCTCGATTATATTTAAATCAGGAGAGTTTCTGGGTCAGTCTATAGAACTTTGATTTGCTCACTAGTAAGGCTTGCCACTCTGTTCGTGCAGCGTTACAATTTTCGTACGCTTCCTTGGAGCAACGTTATCACTGACAATGGCCGTATGACAACTAATCGACAATCGAAACAATAGTGTCTGGGCGTGATGAAAATCCGATGCAATCAGAGATGATGCAATATATTTCAAGGCGAAAAGAATTTCATCATACACATCGAAAATAGATCCATATTACTGCACACCACTGCAAATGAACTATTCTTAGGAAAAAAACTGAAATCGATTGCACCCTGTCACCCAGTGGGTCTAAATATGACTGTATGGTGAAAGAAAGGAAACTAAAGAGGCTGTTTCAATTAATTGGCACAAGGGTTTATGCTACGGTTTAAACTAACTAATGTGTAACAAAAGTTTATTGATTGATTTGTTGGCTGCATGTCAACACTTCATGGGTCATTCTATTAAGAAATTGTAGGATATTTTATGAATCAATACCATAAAAGTGTTTTATCATGTTGGTTGTTTGATAAACTGATTCTGTTTGGTGGCATATCAACACCTCTATGGGTTATTTAATGCCAATATCTACATATTTTATACGATTTATTACGCTTTCAACGGCACATATTTTGTCCGTAATCTTATACTTTCAGCGTAAAGGTGCGTTTTTTAGGCATATATTTTGTTCATCATAAAATGTATTGTTAGTAATTATACTATGAAATTGTACTTCTAGACGTTCACTATTTGCCCTTAGCTGGGACTCCAACAGGTGCTACCACCCCGGTTCAAGGTGAACCTGGGAATAACAGCAATTCCACGCTCCTCAAAGCCTCCAATCAGCCGATCAGAGGTCTTCCTGTCGGGTGTATTTTATCGTCATGTCCCGGTCTAAACAAAAGTTTAAGTTACTAACCAAAGTCTGCATTTTCGTTATTTTTTTTAGTAATAGCAACGTCCATTTCTATTTTACACCGCTACAGAGAAATAGCCATTGGACAGTGGTAAGTACATTTTGTAGAATTTTGCTTCTCCTTGTGTGAGTATAAGTTTGTTATGTTATAAAATTAATGGTTTATTAATACTAATTCAGTAGAAATACATTTGTAATAAAAATTAAATCAGTAAAGTTACTATTTTTCAACTTTTTATATTAATTCGGTACTGTTAAAAAATTAGAAAGATTTTTTTGATTTCTTTAGGTAATTCCGCTCGACTAATTTGTAGCAATACGAAATGTCAGAAGACAACAATGGTTATTACGAACGCCACAGAAACCAAGAAACCATTTTTATAAAGGATGACTGGCGTTACATAACTGTTCAGCTCTTGTTTGCTTTGTTTCTAATGTAATATTTCTGTTTCTTAATACTTTATTTGCTTCCGGAAGGCACCGTTCACTCTTCGGATTTCGGTGTCATATTTTACCCTCCTGTTTCAAATGTTGTAGTTGCTACTAAATTGCTTTGCGTTTTAATATTAGATCAGCCATTATAAACAAGTCATCACTGTCGTCATCAGTTCAATGACTTTGAGTGTGATCGAAGGTTCGCTGCGCTGCTTAACCAGTTCTCTCAGTATATCTAGCTCCATCCATAGCTATGGAGCCCAATTCTCAACTCAACTGTACTAGATGGATGTTGACCCTTCAATAATGGTCATGTTTTTAATCTGGCTGGGTGTCTAACTACCCGCTTCACCAGGAAAGCTTGGTAGAGCAACCAGTTTAGTTGCTGACGACCCGGCCATGCGGTAGGTAGTACAACCTGAAATAGAGTCATATCTGCTTAACTCCCGTTTGTCGAGTTGGGAGAAAAAGTGAGGTTGATGAAAAAAATTGAATAAGATTTGATTCGAAGAAAAAACTTGCTGTTTATTGGAACAGACAATGCGAATATAATGGTCGGAGGTCATATTTAAAAGATTTACAGGAATAACATTTTTTTTTTAAATTGTAATCCGACTTATATACCATTCCATGTCTAAAATATTCATCTCCCAACAATTTCAGAAGGAGACAAAATAATTTAGAACATGTGGCCCAGTGAGTAAAAGCGTTGGTTGGATTCAATGACTTGATCCAAAAGTGAGTTCAGTATCTGGCAATGAGAGTAACGAACCAAAATCTTAGAGAGTTGAGTTAAAGGGAGATGATTGGGGCCAACCCAGAAGACGCATGGTACATGAAAACTGAACAATCTACGCCAGTGGACGAAATAAATGGTACAGTATCTGTCTATACTTCTGAGATGAGGTATTATGTACACTATTTACATTATTCGGACATTTGTCCTCATCTTTGTTGCCATATTTATCACAACGTTTCGACCCTTCAGTATCTGTCTATATTTCTGAGATGAGGTATTATGTACACTATTTAGATTATTCGGACTTTTGTCCTCATCTTTGTTGCCATATTTATCACAACGTTTCGGCCCTTCAGTATCTGTTCATATTTCTGAGATGATATATTATGTACACTATTTACATTATTTGGACTATTGTCCTCATCTTTGTCATATTTATTACAAATTTTCGCCCGTTGTACGCTCCGGCCTTCTCCAGGTATTGTCCTCATCTTTTTCCTCAAGAACACATGGCACAGTGGACAAAGGCGTTGGTTAGATCCACTGACAGGACTCAAAGAGTGTGAGTTCAATACTCGGTTAAGGCAGTGGAGAACTTGTAGAGGAGAATTAACAGGAGATAACTGATAACTGACATCCATTAAACATGGCACATGTAACTAGAACAGTCTACCCCAGTGAGCGAAATAAAGGGTTCAGTTCGACATTCGAACCACCTGATGAAGGCCAGAGCATACAACGGCCGAAACGTCGTAATAAATAGGGTGACAAAGATGAGATCAATAGTCCGAATAATGTAAATTGTATAAATGGTTCAGTTCGAAATTCTAATCACCTGGAGAAGGTCGGAGCGTACAATGGCTGAAACTTGGCGAATATTACAATAAAGACGAGGACAACAGTCTGAACAATGTAAATAATATAAATAATTGGATTACCTCATCTCAGAAATATAGACAGAGTCTGAAGAAGGCCGGAGCGTACAACGGCCGAATCGTCGTAAATATGACAATAAAGATGAGGACAACAGTCCGAATAATATAAATAATTGCAATACCTCATCTCAGATATATAGACAGATTCTGAAGAAGGTTGGAGAGTACAACGGCTGAAACGCTGTGAATCTGACAATAAAGATGAGGACAACAGTCCAAACAATGTAAATAATGTAAATGCAATACCTCATCTCAGAAATAGAGACAGATCCAAATAATTTTCTCATTCCTATATTTGAAAACAAAAATATGGACATTCTTATCAAGCCCTTAAAGAAGGGAAAACGCCATTAAAAATTCTCAGAAATTCGAACATCAAGCAATTATCTATTTGACTTATCATGTTGAAAAACCGATTCTAATTCCATCGCAGAATTAACGCCTAGACAGGTCAGTATCTAGGTGTGTTAGCGTTTGGGAATACCAGGTGCTGTCAGCTTGGATGTGCGGGTGGTGTCATGGATAACGGCTCGGAATTGAAAATCGCCGAGTCGAGTTCCAATTCCAGTCGGGTTCGTTATATTCACTTACGTGCAATTCCCATTAGGAAAGGAATGAATCCGTTTCTTCTTCCCCCCAGCTGTGGGTTAATTAGTAGGAATTGTATCAGTAAATCACTATTTTTCCACCAAAGAATTGTTACACTCTGAAAACTATTTTCTGGCTTTAAATAACCTCGAAAAGGTTGATAGACCGTAAAAAATAAATCAATCAATCGGCCTCCCTCAAGCCACGATGTTTATTTAATGATTTCACTCCAAGCAAGGCAATAATGCTACTAAAACGTAGGTGGGGTGGAAGGTGTTTA
Organism: Acanthosepion pharaonis; assembly: GCA_903632075.3. NCBI lineage: Eukaryota > Metazoa > Mollusca > Cephalopoda > Sepiida > Sepiidae > Acanthosepion > Acanthosepion pharaonis. The sequence continues at coordinate 246,852 of CAHIKZ030005175.1, read as the reverse complement.
CAGCGAGTGAAAGGCAATCAGGAAACTTTAGTGAGAAGACATAGGAGAAGGGCAATAAAGAAACAGGATTCAAAAGGGGGGAAGATGGCTATTGGCGTTGTTTTTCAGGTTTGGGAAGATTGTAGGTGGCAGGGAGGCAAGAAATCGATAAGGTGTTCCACAGGCGTGAAGTGCGATAAAAGAAACTGTTACAATAGAAGAGAAAGTTGCATCTAGCTCAACAGTAACTCGGCGAGACCTAACTGCCAATCTAGTTGCGCGCTTAAATTCAGGCAGCCGAGGCACCAAGGAGAAAAGCCCAACCGAAAAGATACGGTGAAGCTACGTAATGCTGGTGAGAAAGTGACTGAAGTTGAGGTGCCAGGTGAGGATCGATTACATTACAGACCCTTCCTTAAATCTTGTCCAAAACCTTGAGATATATCGCTGAAGCACCAGAACAGATATTTTTCTTAATAGTTTCACTCCAAGGAAGGCAACAAAGTCACTAAGACGCAGGAAGTTATAGAGAATAAACAAGAACGAGAAGGCTTTAGTGAGGAGACGTAAAGAAAGGAACATATTATTTTACCTTTATCTCCGCAACTAATAAGGACGCTTATTTACAGTCGGGCTATTTTCTTCATCTTTTTGTTATCACAACGTTTCGACACTTTTACCTTCCGGCAATTCTTCAGGTATCTCTCTATAAGGACTTATCATAAATTTTCGAGCTGAACCCTTTGTAGTACAGACACTGACTCAATGAAACCAGTGGGAGTAATAACTGATCAGTACTGAACAAAAAATAACTAGATATCCCTAGTCATGGATAATGAAACGAGAAGAATCTACCCTGTCGATTAAATAAAGTGTTCAGTTCGATATTTCGTGGAAATTATGCGGATTGAAAAACATCTGAAGAACAAACGGAGGGTACATCTGCAAAATCGTTGTGATAATAGCAACAAAGATGCGGATATTAGTCCGACTGTAAATAATATAAATAATGAGAATTCCTCCTTCCAGAAATTCAGAGAGACATCTTGAAAATTTAGAAATGTTAAAGAATATATCATTTTCCTTGACAAATAATAAATTTCATGTAACGAAAGATATCTCTTCAATATGCAAAGTAATGAAATATTTCGGAGCATCTGAAGATGTAATTAATAAAACTGAATATCAATTAACTCGTATAAATTTAGACGAATGGAAAAATAATTAGAATATAGAGGTTTTCTGGAATAAGTTTAAAAAAAATTAAAATGCCTCAGGATGCAATCCATTCGAAGAATTTTCTGAATGTGTCATATCAGCTCTTATACTGACACATGCCGATATATTGAAGAACATTTCAGTGCTATGAATAACGTGAAATCAAAATTCAACTTACTATATTCTGATGATGAAATTTGGTTTCGTTTGTTTTACGGTATATCAACCTCAATAGGTTATTTAATGCCGACAAGAATTTTGTTGCTGATAATATTTGTTTTTCAAAAATCTATTGCTGGTCATTTTTTTTAAAAAAATGTATTAATGTAAATATTTTTTTAAAAAAATGTATTGATGTTAATTTTTTCCAATATGTATTGCCGCTAATATTTTTTTTCAAAAATGTATTGCTGTTGATTTTTTTCCCAAAATGTGTTGCTGGTAATATTTTTCTTTTTCAAAAATGTACTGCTGATAATAATCTATTGCTGATAATAATCTTTTTGTTCAAAAATATATTGCTGTTTTTTTCCCCCCAAAATGTATTTCTGGTAATATTTTTTTCTAAAAATATATTGCAGGTATTAAAACGCATTTTAACACTCTCATAGTGTTTTGACACCATTTTGGGGGTTAACTATTTGCCTATAGCTGGGACCCTAACAGGTGCTACCACAAAGGGTCAGGGTGGACCTGAGAACACCAACAATTAAGAGGTGATTCTATGCTTCTCAAAACCTTCTGATCAGAGGCCTTGCTGTCCGGTGTAGTTTATCGTCTTACCCAGCACGTGGATGTAAATTATCGTCATACCTAGGATGAGCGGAATTTGGACTGGATAGAAATGGAAAAGTGTGGAATAATCTAACATAAAAAAATACAGATAATTTAGACATTGAAAATTTAAATTATAAATAGGGAAATTACGATTACATAGACATGAGAAAATTCAGATTACTTACGGACTACTTAAATATGAGAAAATTCGGACTATTAAGAACTACTTAAATATGGGAAAATTCGGACTACTTATGAACTACTTAAATATGAGAAAATTCGGACCACTTATAAACTACTTAAGTAAGAGAAAATTCGGATTACTTACGGACTACTTAAATATAGGGAAATTCGCACTCCTTGCGGACTACTACTTAAATATGAGATAATTTGGACTACTTATGAACTACTTAAATAAGGGAAAATTCAAACTACTTAGAGACTGCTTAAATATGGGAAAATTCGGACTACTTATAAAGTACTTAAATATGGGAAAATTCGGATTACTTATGAACTACTTAAATAAGAGAAAATTCGGATTACTTAAGGACTAGTTAAATATGGGAAAATTCGCACTCCTTGAGGGCTACTTAAATATGAGATAATTTGAACTATTTATAAACTACTTAAATAGGAAAAAATTCGGACTACTTAAATATGAGAAAAATCGGACTACTCATGAACTATTTAAATATGAGAAAATTCAGAGTAATCATACATGAGAAGATACGGATTACTTAGAAATGGGAAAATTCGATTACATAGACATGAAAAAATATAAGGACTACTTAGAGATGAGGAAATATGGTCTAATAAGACATGAAAAAATTCGATCTACTTACTATCTCCTTAAATATGTGAATATTCGGAGCTCTACTTAGAAATGGGAAATTTTTGACTAGCTATACAATGGGAAAATTTCCATTAATAATACATATTAATTGGAAATGTGAAAATATAGACAAATTAGACATGGAAAAATGCTGCCTACTTAGAGATGTGAAAATCTTGTTTGCGTAGTCACGGAAAAATTCTGATGCCTTATACACAGGGAAATACAGATTACGAAGTCATGGGGAAATCATGCCTACTTACACATGAGAAAATGTGAAGTACTTAGACATGGTGAAATTCGGACTAAATGAGAATATTTGGTGTACTAGATACGGAAAAATACGGGCCACTTGGACATATAAAAATACGGACTACTTATTGAAAAATACTGACGGATTAGTCTTAGGAAAATGTGAGTGACGTAGATGTAGAAAAATCTGGACTACTTGGACACGGGAAAAGGGGTCTTCTTCGACATGGGACACACCACTGAAATTGTCATCCCCAGGACTAAACAAAAGTTTAAATTACTAACCAAAGTCTACATTTTTGGTCTGTTTTTAAAGATCGATTCATCGACATTAATTATATTTTAATCTGATTCATCCTGTTTGTGTTGAAGGTAGACCCCATGACAGTTTCATCTATGTTATCAATGTAGTAGTTGTCTTTGGTGTTTTCGAAGTAATCATCGTCCACAGAGTCCGGCGGCAACCAGATAAATTATGCCTTTCCTAAAGCACTGACTCAAATGTCCATAGTAATAGCAACGTCCATTTCTATTTTACGCCTCTTCTTAGAAATAGTCATAGTCCAGTGGATTGTGCATTTTTGTATAATTTTGCTTCTCTTTGTGGGAGTATATTTTCGCCATGAGCTTGTTGTGCTAGAAAATTAGGTATATTTAAACAATCCGTTAATGATTCATTACTAATCTAATTCAATATTAATGCTAATTGACTAAAAATACTTTTTCTAATGAAAATTAAGTTAGCTAAATTAATATTTTTCACTTTTTTATATGAATTCGGTACAGTTTTAAAAAAATTAAAAGATTATTTTAAATAAGGTAAAAAGTATAGACAAATTAGATATGGAAAACTGCCGACTACTTAGAGATGTAAAAATCTCGATTGCGTAGACACGGAAAAATTCTGATTCCTCACAAACAGGAAAATACAGATTACGTAGTCGTGGTAAAATTATGTTTACTTAGACATGGGAAAATGTAAAGGACTTAGACATGGAGAAATTCGGACTATCTAAACATGAGAACATTTGGTGTACAAAGATACGGAAAAATATGGACCACTTGGATACAGGAAAATGCGGACTACTTACACATTGGAAAATACTGACGAATTAGTGTTTTGGAAAATCTGAATGACGTAGATCTAGAAAAATGTGGACTACCCTGACAGGAAAAAATGGGTCTTCTTCGACATGGGAAACACCGATGCAAATGTCCACTTCCGCGTCGAATTTTAAAAGGCACTGAAACAAAATTAGCATCCAGATCGGTCTGAATGGAGATGAAAGATGTTAAGCTATTCTTCAACAAAGACAGTCAAATATTACCGTCAATAATGAAGATGACGCTGCATTGCTTCAAACAATATATGGATGTTTTTAAACTAGTATTGTTAATAAATAGGAAATAGAGTGTCGTTTAATGTACATAGTTCTTGTATAAAGATTTAACACAAACAATACGAACGTGATAATTCATTATATAAATGGCATGGATATATAATTAATTACAAATATAATTTGAGCCAATAAGCTGAACAAATGTGGTAACATTGCGCAGAGGACATCTGAAGAGGGAAACATAATCCTTCGCCCAAACATTCCAGAACAAGTGCATCACGTCAAAGCGAAGACAGATATTCCTACACACCTCAAAAGATACAAGAGATGCCGCCTGTACAAAGAAAGAAACTAAGTAATTTCATCAGTGAATGGGCACAAATTAAACTTTTTCCACTCGTAAAAGGAGGTGGGGTATTTTTTAAACAGTTTTCTAGATTAGCTTTTATTAGACCTCCTAATTGAAAAATATCAAGTTTATAAAAGTACTTTCTAGAAGTAGGGGTATTCTTGATAATATAAATACTGAGTCAAATCGATCCCTGATCTCATGAAGAGTTATTTGTACGTTGTTTTATTTAAAAGTGTCAAGACACCATGTTGGCTGCGGCCTCAGAATACACCGCCTGCCCCTCTGCAGAGGAGTAAGGCCCCCACCCCAAATGAGGGGGGTCCTGCGTAAGACTGCACCCAATATCAAAGCCTCTGATGAGTAGGTTTTGAGGAACGTAGAACCACCTCTTAATTGCTGGCGTTCCCAGGTCTACCCTGACCCGAGGTGGTAGCACCTGTTAGGGTCCTAGCTATGGATAAAATAGTGCTATGGGCAAATAGTTAACCCCCAAATTGGGGTCAAAACACTATAAAAGTATAAAAATAAGCTTTAATACCAGCAATTTTTGGGACAAAAATATTACCAGCAATACATTTTTGAAGAAAGAAATATTACCAGCGATAGATTTTTGGAAAAAATATTACCTTGTTGTGGAATTATTTTGCAGTGGAGGCTTGTATTTGTACTAAATCGGTCCTAAAATAGGTTCGACGTACAAAACGTTAGGAACTTGATATAATAGGTATTAAGCAGAGTAATCTTGTTGTGGTCGCTGACTACTTTCATATTCGACTAACTGTTGACTACTGTCGTCCGACATCGACTGACAATATTCAGTTTCCCCCCCACCCCACTGGGGCAACATGTGACACAAGGTTGGTTGTTTATTGTGGGTTTCCCGAGCCCGTGGGCTCGGCCCAAAAATATGCCCGTTTGAATATGCCCGTATAAACGGGTTCAGGGACGGTTTTACCTCCCCGAAGGAGACTCCGCCCTTCGGCGTAGCCTCCTTCGGGTTCCTCTCCGTCCGTAGACAGAGAGTTGAACCGTTCAGTCGGTCGTCCGACATCGACTATATTTAGTCGTCCCCCCACGAGGGCGTCATGTGGCACAAGGCCTTTTTAACGTGGGTATTTCCGAGCCATTAGGCTCGGCCAAAAAATAGCCCATTTGAACCCGTATAAACGGGTTCTGGGCCGGTTTTACCTCCCCCCAAGGAGACTCCGCCCTTCGGCGTAGCCTCCTTTGGGTTCCTCCCGCCCGTAGGAAGAGAGGTGAACCGAACAGTCGGTCGTCCGACATCGACTGACACTCGTTTCTCTTACTACTCCTCTTTATATTAGGTGGGTGAGTCTATTAACTATAGAATAGGGGTGTTTCACCATAACATACCTGCAATAAAATTCTTGTCAGCGTTAAATAACCTGTTAAGATTGATATGCCGTAAAACAAACCAAACCAAACAAGTGTCAAGTCTGAAACTGTATCTAATTCATCGATGTCTGTGTATTACTGATTCTGCTCTCTGTCTTCGTAACAGTATCAAATTAAACATTTGTAAATAACAACAAAGTTAATATAACTCTTTATGAAGTCAGGGATCAATTTGACACTATTTATATTAAGAATAGGATCCATTTCTAAAATTGTAAATAATCAATATTATTCTATTCTGAGAAATGTTAATCTACAAAAATTGTTTGAAAAAAAATCTTTCCTATTTGTTACGAGCGGACCACTGAATTGAAGTAGTTCCAGTAAATGTAACAAAAATACTCCAAAATAATATACAAGAGGACTCGGCTGGGTAGCAACAACCAGATCTTGAGACTATGTCGACAAATGTTATCAGAACAAAGTAGATGCTATTTAAGAAACATATCCTAAAATACTTTGGGATTTCTGCACATAGATTGACCATTCCATCGAAGGATGTATGTCAGATAATCATATATATGTAATTATACATATGGTAAATAAAAAAGACGCCAGATCTTGAGCGTGACTTTTCTTGCAGGTGAACGTGATAGAAAGTGAAATATTTGAGAGGTAACAGGATTTTGCACGGGAGCTGTGGAACATATTCAGGATAAAGGTTAGAGTCGTGTCCATAATAAGGAAGCGCGCTTGGAACCGTGCCAAAACACTGGAATCGAAATCAGGTGCATTGGAAAGATGAGAAAAGGTTGAGACTGTATCGACCACTGCGTTACTGGGGTCTGCGAGAAAACTGAAAAAGTGTTGGATATTTGAGGCGTCCTGCTGTCATTTAAACCTCAGTGATGACCACCAGACCTCGGAAGGGAAAAAGAAAATGCAATAATAATAATAATAATAGCCGACTGCGAAAGAAATAGATAAACATATCCAACCAACAAATGCAGCTAAAATCATAAGAAAGGATGTTTAGATACAAGGTTTAACAGTTAAAAAAAAAAACCTTCATTTTTCGGACTGTTACCCGCATTCACAAACGTTTCGGCCGTTGTACGCTCCGGCCTTCTTCAGATGACTGGAATTTTGATTCGAACCGTTTATTTCGTCCACTGGGGCAGATTGTTCTAGTTCCACGTGCCATGCCTCTTCCAGATGTCTCAGTTATTTCCCAACAACTCAACAAGTTTTGTCTATATTTCCGAGATGAGGTATTATGTACACTATTTACACCATTCGGACTATCGTCCTCGTCTTTGTTGCCATATTTATCACAACGTTTCGGCCATTGTACGCTCCAGCCTTCTTCGGGTGGTTGGAATGTCGAACTGAACCCTTTATTTCGCTCGCCGGGATAGACTATTCTAGTTCCACGCGCCATGTTTAATTCCCCTCTCCAAGTTCTCCACTGCCTTAACCGGGTATTGAACTCACAATACTTTGGGTCCTGTCACTGGATCTAATCAACGCCTTTATCCACTGTGCCATGTGTCCTTGAGAACCTCTATGTATGAATATCTGGGATTTATAATTAATATATTCAGCAGCCATTTTTATATGAGCTCTGATAAAAAAAATTAAATGATAACAGCAAAAATTGCAATATGAGCACTGGTAAAAATGGTTAAGGCAGTGAAGAACTTGGAAGGGGGAATTAACATTAGACATGGCACGTGGGACTGGAACAGTCTACCCTAGCGAGCGAAATACAGGGTTCAGTTCAATATTACAGCCACCTGAAGAAGGCCGGAGCGTACAACGGGCCAAACGTTGTGATAAATATGGCGACAAAGATGAGGACAATAGTCCGAATAATGTAAATTGCGTCAACAAGTTTTAGTTCACCACTGCTGAGGCCTGGTATTGAACTCACAAATGTTTAGGTCTAGTCACTGAATCTAACCAACGTCTATATCCACTGGGTGATGTGTCATTGAGAATCTCGGGGTAGGAATTGGGGGGCTTATAAACCTAAAATCTCAGCTTATTTTTTTTTACCAGTGCTGATATTGAATTTTTTATTATTATTATTTCATTTTTTTTTTACCAGATCTTATATTGCAATTTTTTGTTGTTATTCGTCGCTTCTCTCTAGCATTCCTTACTTGTTCACATATTGTATTAATTTCTATGCTGGGTTGGCTCAGGAGTTTTTTGTGGCCTTGCATATGTTATATAGAAAGAGTTTTAAAAGCGCACGCAAATAAAAGCGACGCCATTATGCACTCAGAGATGCATTTCCACATTTGGTATTTCCGCTTTGTAATTTGCAATTTGGGATTATCCTTTTTCATTCTGTTTTCATGCATTTAAGAGGATTTACTTGAACCTCCGCCCCACTGAATCAGGTTGTGACACATGGTTGTTTTTTAACACGTTGGTCTAAGCTGGTCATAGCTTGTCCAAGCTAGTCTAAGCTAGTCATAGTTGGTCTTAGCTTTCCCAAGAAGGTCAGAGCTGGTCTAAGGTAGTCATAGCCTGTCCAAGCCGGTCAGAGCTGGTCTAAGGTAGTCATAGCCTGTCCAAGCCGGTCAGAGCTGGTCTAAGGTAGTCATAGCCTGTCCAAGCCGGTCAGAGCTGGTCTAAGGTAGTCATAGCCTGTCCAAGCCGGTCAGAGCTGGTCTAAGGTAGTCATAGCCTGTCCAAGCCGGTCAGAGCTGGTCTAAGGTAGTCATAGCCTGTCCAAGCCGGTCAGAGCTGGTCTAAGGTAGTCATAGCCTGTCCAAGCCGGTCAGAGCTGGTCTAAGGTAGTCATAGCCTGTCCAAGCCGGTCAGAGCTGGTCTAAGGTAGTCATAGCCTGTCCAAGCCGGTCAGAGCTGGTCTAAGGTAGTCATAGCCTGTCCAAGCCGGTCAGAGCTGGTCTAAGGTAGTCATAGCCTGTCCAAGCCGGTCAGAGCTGGTCTAAGGTAGTCATAGCCTGTCCAAGCCGGTCAGAGCTGGTCTAAGGTAGTCATAGCCTGTCCAAGCCGGTCAGAGCTGGTCTAAGGTAGTCATAGCGGCGATACCTCCTGACCTGTACCAGGAAAGGATGTTTTCTTGCAATTACTGTTTAATCCTTTCTTCTTGATTTCTTTCTCTACCTTCTGTAGAAGTGTTTGCAGAACTTTTTCCGTGTCTGTTATCAACACTGTGTCATCCCCATATCTTGTGTTGTTAAGAACGTGGCTGCCTAATAATGAATCCTGATAGGACTTCTAATTCCCTCAGAATCACCTCGCTGTATAGGTTTAATCTTAGAAAATCTGATAGTCACATGACAGATTGATGACAAGAGGGAATGAAGAAAACAAAGCGTAACTTAGTGACCTTGACTAAATCGATGGCGGAACAGGACTTAGGAGAATTAACAGAAAGACAAAAAATTATTAAGCGCTACAAGGGAGAGGAAGCTGCGGAGAGCTATAATCGCCTACGTCCTGAGTGAACACGACATATACAAAAGAAAGGTTACTAACATTATTTACATTATTCGGACTATTGTCCTCATCTTTGTCGCCATATTTATCACAACGTTTCGGCCGTTGTACGCTCCAGCCTTCTTCAGGTGGTTGGAATTTCGAACTGGACCCTTTATTTCGCTCACTGGGGTAGACTGTTCTAGTTCCACGTGCCATGTTTAATGGATGTCAGTTATCAGTTATCTCTTGTTCATTCACCTCTCCAAGTTCTCCATTGCCTTAACCGGGTATTGAACTCACACTCTTTGGGTCCTGTCACTGGATCTAACCAACAGTGTACCCCAGTGAGCGAAATAAAGGGTTCAGTTCGAAGTTCCAACCACCTGAAGAAGGCTGGAGCGTACAACGGCCGAAACGTTGTGATAAATATGGCGACAAAGATGAGGACAATAGTCCGAATAATGTAAATAATGTACATAATACCTCATCTCAGAAATATAGACAGACTCTAAAGATTACTAAAGTTACTGAAAATATTTCAAATGGTCAAATGTATAGTCCTCTCATAACTGCGGTATTTGGAAACCCCGAACGTCTTGCTATAATATTTGTTCTCTTAAGAATCACTTAATTATTTTTATTTTATCAAAGAACCTACGATACTTCGAGTAGCTCTGCTAGTGAATACTATTTTCACACTGCTGTTTGATTTTATTGATTTCGAGAAAAGGAAATCGAATGATCTGATTTAGCTTTCTCGCTGAATATTGAATATTGAAAAGTTATTGAATAAAACATTGTGGTATCGAAATTACAAGATTTCAGTTTGTTCTTTTTATGAAACACGAAGACGAAGAATTAACTCGAAAAACAAAGAAAACTGATTTTTCTAAAGAACATTTTTTAAAGAATATGATCTTAGCAGGTTTTCATATAAACGAGGCTTGTATTCAATTTCAAAGAAAAATACCGTAAAATATAACATTAGCACAGTAATGTCCAAAACCACCTGTCCTTCTCCGAAAACGAAAATATTCTTCTTTACCGCGAATCTTAAATACATAGGCGAACATATCTCTCCACAACTTCCTATCTTTTGCCTCTCCAAGCAAAGTTTGTCCCCTTACGATCACTAATCCTCTTGGATATGACTTTAAACTACATCTGTCAGCAAGGATTCTGATCCGAAGGTTTTGAGGAGCGTTGAACCACCTCTTAATTGCCGGTGTTCGCAGGTCCACCCTGACCCGGGCTTGTAGCACCTGTTAGTTATTTATAGTAAAAACACCAGCAACAACTGCAATACATTTGATACTCGACAAAAACCCACCTTACAAAAATACGTCAATAAAACCTAATCTATAAACTGGTTTCTTACAAAGAATATTTATTCTATTCATACGAACCTATCCTAAAAACATCTTGTCGGGATTAAATAACCCATTGAGGTTGATATGCCGTAAAACAAAATAAACCAAACCAATCTAAACCAAAGAATACATATTCTATACATACGTTTGCAAACAGCGGTTCTTACTTTAACACACAGAATGGATACGCGAAACTGGGGATTGTAACGAACTCTCTAGACCATGGTTCCCCAAACTGGGCGATATCTGCCACCGGTTGACGATTTCCACTGTTGGGTGGGCGATTTCAACTGTTGCGTGGGCGATGAGCAATTGAACTGAAAATGGTGGGCGATTGGAAATTTGGTTGGGCGATATAGGATTGAGTCACATTCCTAGTTAAGATATACATATATGCCCACAGACAACGAATATTTTGGTATTTTCTATAGTTGTGAGAACGCACATTAACCTTCATATAAGATCTTCAGTCGAATCATTTTTTCGGTTAAAGGAAGACTAAGAAGCACAAAAAATATTTTCTGAAATTTTATTAGTTGCTAGTAGTGTATATTCCTTTACATTTTATAATAATAAACAAATAATTTTTAATTTGTCAACACTTATAACACTAATCTTAATAATAAATCTAAACTTGTGTTATGGTGAAACACACCTATTCTATAGTTAATAGACTCTCCCACCTAATATAAGTAGGAATAGTAAGAGAAACGAGGGTCAGTCGATGTCGAACGACCGGCAGAAAGGTTGAACTCTCTGCCTTCGGGCGGGGAGGAACTCGAACGAGATTCCGCCCTTCGGCGTAGCCTCGTTCGGGGAGGTAAACCGACCTTGAACCCGTTTATACGGGTTCAAAGGATATATTTTTGGCCGAGCCTACGGGCTCGGAGATCCCACGTTAAACCAGACTTGTGCCATATGATACCCTCGTGGGGGTGACTAAATACTAGTCGATGTCGGACGACAGTAGTCGAATACGAAAGTAGTCAGCGACCACAACAAGATTACTCTGCGTAATACCTATTATATCAAGTTCCTAACGTTTTGTAAGTCGAACCTATTTTAGGACCGATTTAGTACATTTCACTGCGAAATAACTCATCAACTTGACATAAAATTAAATTATATATATATATTGTTTTTAATGATCAAGTTTAATTTCGTTTGTTCAGTAGAAGTAGCAGACGAATAAGTCAGTGTTATTTGTCACTTCCCTTTGATATTTTTACTATATTATAAATTCAGTCTACGAACCAGCAACAAACTTAAACAATTTTGGTATGCTTTTATATCGTGACTATACAGGTGGTCGGTAGGAAAATTTTCCATGTGAAAGTGGGTGATGATTCAAAAAAAGGTTGGCAAAGCCCTGCTTTAGACGCTATATCCTTTCGATATTTTAATTTAGAAATTAAGAACGATAAAACGATAGCAACAATACTTAATGCTATCTATGAGCCATAATAGTTATTACATGTAGCGCATGCAATTTATAAACAAACTAAATACCGATTGTGAGACAGTCTAATAAAACAGAACAATTATAAGAATATCCTGCAACGAAAGTCATCAAGAAAAGATTCCTTTCCGCCATAGTTCTCAGCTTACGATTTTGTTTTCTGTACAGATTTAGTTTAGAAGTTTGTTTGTTTTTGTTTTTACTACTGTTCACCCAATAATATTTCTTTTCAATAAAAAGAAATTCCTCGACGAAATTGCTACGTATGTGTGTCCCCCCCCCATTTACCTGTTCGATTGCAATTAGACATTAGTCACGAGGCAGAACCCTTTAAACTAGCGCCACCCCCAACTTTTCTCAACCAGCGCCCCCTTTGGGAACAAACCTTTTGTCAAGACAACCCCCCCCTCCCAGTCAAATTAAATTTCGAATATTATACTGAATTCATCTTTCATAGCAATATAACACTTAGGTATTAGTGCAATATTAATTTTAATATTGTTTTCATTTCTATTGTAAATGCCAATGATTAAAATCCTAAAAAATACTTTTATTTGATAGCTTATCATCAATATTTTCAATGCGATGGTTGCCTTTGGTGCTTACTGGCTAAAGTTCTTACTCGAGGTTCCATGCTTCTTGGAAGTAATCGTAGATCTTCTCGTTTTGGAATTTGCAGGCGATTTCTTTGTTTAGTAAGAAGCTCTGGAACTGCGTTGAATTCAGCCATATAGGAAGTTAGAAAAGCGATGAAGAAAAGTTTGATAGCTTTCCATAGCACTTTTAGAAATTTTCTTTTGTGGTCAATATTGAATAATTTTTGAAAATCTGAAAAAAATTTTACATGCCCACCGCCACCTGAGTATGTTCATGTAGTGAACAGCCCTGTAGAAGCAAGCGAGACAGACTGGATTGCATCTGGTGCATCGGAAAATAAGGGTCTTAACGGCCAGCACGTGATATCGGCAAGTTGCCCCGTGAAAATGGCATTATACTCCCGTCTAGCAGTTCCAGCGGTATGTGCGGTAAACCAAATGGTTTTGTACATTTTGGCATGCTTCAACCAATCGCAAGTTGTGTTCTGATTGGTCGAACTGGAGAATAAGGTAACTGAGTATAAAAGCGAAGAACGCTGATTGGTTGGTTGACCACAGTGTTGGCCTCATAAACGATGGGCTGAAGCAGTGAAAAACGGCAGAACGAAAGGCGCAGAAAGCAAGAACGGCGAATTGAACCAGCCGTGTCTTGATTTGTACGTGACTTAGTAGCAATAGAGACTTATTTAAACTACAGTTCACCGCCCCCCCACCAAATGAAATTTAAAAAAAAAACTCCTATTGCCCCTTTTCAGCATAACAGAGCCACAAGGGGGCGCTATCGCCCACTTTGGAAAACGTTGCTTTAAACATTGGTTTCGTTGCTTAATAACTCTGGATAAATGGTTCGAAAATACGTTTTTCATTGATTTCTACGTTCATGTAGTCTATAATAATAAAAAAAACAAGTAAATGACAACCATAAAAACTAATCGGTTACGACTTTTGACTAGCCTGATATAATAGGTCATTCGATTCGTTTTTATTTTATAATTGGTAACAAAAAAGAAACAAACATTTCGTTGCTAAAAACGGATCTGAAGCCCTTCGATTACTATTCTATCACATTTACCATAACGCCAAAATGCCTACAGGCAGTATATGAAATGATTATCAAAGGTGTTTAAAATTCTTGAAGTGCTTTAATTCTGACAATCCCATTTAAAAACAGACGCAAATCGAATGTGGAGTGTACTCAGATTCAAAGAAAAGTCGCGGCCCGCGGAACGGTGTGTTTTATTACGAGTATTGTGATAAACATCAACTGTCTTCGTTGCATGTTTACGCAAGTCAGAATTTATGTTTAGTCCTCATCAACACCAGTTAGAAAGTTGCGATAATAAAAACAACAGACCAAAAAGTCAAAAAATGAATCATATTATCAAATATGGTTTCGTGTAATAGTTCTCACATATTGTTTTAACATTATGCACAATTCTTCATCTGATGGCATATAAATGCATTCTGTTTACACACATTCAGAATGTTGAGTGATACTTAAAACGTACACGTGTTTACATTATTATTGCTAATACTCTCCTGGGTAGATAAGCAGTTAGACAATTTATTTGAATCTCTTGTAAGCAGAAATCACGAAGGATTTTGTGAATCTATTACTTGTACCTTTTTTTTTTTATTAATCTTGCTCACGGTGCCAATTATTAACAATAGTTTTAAAGGGAGACATTTTGTTTCAATTTTAATTTTTCTTTCTTTTTACTTATTTTGTCGTATTATTTAACAGACATATTTTTTTATCTGATGGAACTAGAAGGCATTTTCTTAATTTTAGTCTTTAATCTCTGTGTCTTGTCTATTAACTTTGATGTCTGTGACTATTATTATTATTATTATTAAGAGAAGAGCGCGATTTCAGTGTTTGTATGTCTGTCTTCTTCAAGTTGTATATATATTTTAAATATTAGTAAATTTTTATATTTTTAAATATGACGTGAAGACAGACATATTGTCGAAATATTGTTTAACATTGTCAATGTTTTTTCTTTTCTTTTTCTTTTCTTAAATCTTTGTTCAAAACTGTTGAAAGCTATTGGAATTTTGTTTATTTTTATTATTACTTTATTTACTCTGGTTATTATTATTATTTTATTTACTTTGATAATTATTATTATCATTATTTTTATCTTCTTTGATTTCTGGCGTTCACACATTTCTTTCCGGGTCCCGCCCAGGGACCTAAGGTTGGAAATGGCATCATGACACTTTCCACTGACCAAAAAAAATTACATAGATAAAGCCCTTTCGTAAAGTGTGGGCTGTACTTGTCAGAAAAATTTTTTGTATCTCCTTGAGGCATGGACTTCCAGGAATCCCTTCAATTAGTCTACTGCAATCTTTTCCAACCAGTCCTAGAGCTCTAACTACAACAGGGATTGTTGATTTTCCCATATGCCACATTTTCTAGATTTCTATTTCAAGGTCCTTGTATTTTGACAGCTTTTTGAATATCTTCAAAGATACATTGCAGTCAGCAGGGACTGCCATATCAATAAGGAGGCACCGTTTTTGTTTGTGGTCTTTAATAACAATATCTGGCCGGTTGGCTTTGATTGTTCTGTCAGTGTGTATTGTTTAGTCCCATAGAATTGTAACAGGTCCTATCTCCGTAACCGGGTCTGGTTGGCGTTCATACCAGTTTCTTTCAGTTTCCTTCCCGTAGAAGTTGCAGATTTTCCAGTGCAGATATTGGCCCACTCTGTCATGCCGGGTTTTATATTCAGTGGGTGCCAATATCATGCAACCTGACTCAAGATGATCAATCGTTTCTGAATATTTATCACAGAATCTGCATTTTGGGCTGACACAATATTTTAGTATATGTGCTTGATAATTCCTAGTTAGCAAGCATTGGTCCTGTGCAGCAAGGATAAAACCTTCAGTTTCAGCTTTCAACCCTGCACTACGTAGCCACTGATGGGTACGGGTTTTGTCTACGTCAGCTTGTTTGGTACGGGCAGAGTTTTGGCCATGAAGTGGTTTATCTTGCGATCGCTTCTGTATCTGGTCGGTTGAATTCATCTTTGCTGTCTTTTTTTAAGTATTTTGCAGTTTCAGCCGGTGTATTTTGCTGTAGTTGCATCTCTACGCCCATTTGAAACTCCATTTTGAATTTGTTGACTTCTTTTATTACGGAGTAAAGACGCTTACTACTTTCATGTTCCTTGACACATACCATCATCCAGTCTTCTGTAGTTTCCAAGTATCTTTGGAAGCCAATTGTTGTAGTTTTGTAGGACAGTTCTAGTTGAACTAATCTTCTGTCTCCTTCGGATCTGGGCACATACAGACGATCAACATCAGCTTTGGGATGATGCATGCGATAGCAAGTGAGAAGCTTTCTCGTTTTTTGGCGTCCATTCGCTTAATTTCAGCTATGGTCCAGTTAAGGACATTAAAGCTGTATTGCACCATAGAGACAGCCAATGTGTTTATGGCTGATATGCTGTTTTTTGAGTTTAGCTCATTATTTAGTACCAGACGTACACGCCTATAGTACTCTTTTCTTATTTTTTCTTTCATATGGGGGTGTTGTATGCCATCTCCTTCGCTAATTCCTAGGTACTTATAAGCTTTATCATGCTCCAGTTCCCTAATCTTTGTGACAAAATCTAAATCTATTAAGGGTGTAATTCTACATTTCTTGAATGTTACTTTTGCACATTTATCTAATCCGAAGTCCATACCTATGTCGTCACTGAAGTATTTTACAATATTGAGGAGGCCTCTCAACTCATTGTCGTCTTTGGCAAAGAGTTTGAGATCATCCATGTAGAGTAGGTGATTGAATATTTTCTTATTTATTTTGTAACCACAGCTACTGTTGTTCAGTTCATGTGTAAGAGGGATTAAGGATAAACAAAACAGGAGTGACAGAGATTCTCCTTGAAAGATTCCACGTCGGATATTCAGACGGCAGTGCCTCCGGTGTGACTAAGGTATAGTTTGGTGTTCCACATTCCCATGCTGTGCTTAAGGAAATTTAATACCACAGGGGAGACTTTGTACATTTCCAAAGTCTTAAGGATCCAAGAATGTGGAAAACTATCAAAGGCTTTACGATAATCAATCCCCGCTGCACTGAGATTTCTACGTGGTCTCCTGCAATTTTCCAGGATCATTTTATTTATCAGAAGTTGATTTTTGCAGCCATATGAACCTCTTCTGCATCCCTTCTGTTTCAGGAGAAGAATGCTGTTTGTTTCGAAAAAGGAATAAGTACGGTTCGTCAGTACAGACGTGATCAACTTATACGTCGTGGAGAGACATGTTATCGGTCTATAATTTTTCGGGTCGTCTGTTTCAGTTGTTTTTGGTATGAGGTGTGTAATACCTTCAGTAATCCATTCCGGGATTTTATTGGGATTATTTACAAGCGTTGACAATGTTTTTGCAAGAATTTCATGGGTAGATGAGAGATGATACAGCCAGAAATTGGGTAACTTGTCATCTCTTGGGGATTTCCATTTTTGGGATTTCGTTAGAGCTTGCCTTACATCATCTGTGGATATATTTTCCCATTCTTGCAGAGGTGTATCCAGCATTCGTTCTTCTTCACGCCGGATCCATTCTGCATTTGGGTTATATTCCTTTGGGCTGCTCCAGATATTTTCCCAGAATGTCTGTACATTATCAATCGATGGTGGCTTTTCGACATGTATAGGTGTTTTTCCAATTTCCCTGTAAAATTTCTTAAGATCTGTTCGGAATATTTTATTTTGGCGATAGAACCTACAACGTTTTTCATATCGACTTGTTCTCTGTGCCTTTAGCTGAAGTTTCTGCTTCAGCATTTCCTTGATTGATGGAATATCAATTAGGGATTTAATGTTATATTTCCGCTTGATCTTTTTGAATTTACGTGTGGAAATATTAGGGTTTCTGGTGAGCTCATCTAATATAAAAAACTCACATCTGATTTGTTTTATTTCTCGTTTATTATTATTATTATTATTATTATTTTATTTACTTTGGTCATTATTATTGTTGTTGTTGTTTTATTTCCTTTGATTTCTGGTGTGTACGCATTTCTTTCCTGGTCCCAATCAGACACCTATGGTTAGAAATGGCATCATGACATTTTCCATTGACCAATTAAACAAAAGAACAATAACACGCATATTTTAGACAGACAAAGTCCTTTGTAAGGCGTGGGATGTACTCGTGTGAACAATTTTGTTAATTTCTTTAAGGCATGGACTTCCAGAAATCCCTTCAATGTGTCTACTGAAATTTTTCCAACCAATCCGAGGGCTCCAACTACAGGGATTGTTGATGCTCCCATGTGCCACATTTTTGAGATTTGATTTTAACGTCCTTACATTTTGATCGCTTTTTGAAGATCTTCAAAGATACATTGCAATCTGTAGGGACTGCCATATATCAATAAGGAGGCCCTTTTTTTGTTTGCAGGTCTCTAATCACAATATCTGAGCATTTAGCTTTGATTGTTCTCTAATCCAATATCAACCTGATATCAATTGCTTCTGGATATTTGCATTTAATTTCTAGTTAACTTTCCTGTGCAGCAAGGATAAAACCTTCAGTTTTTAACCCTGCACTACGTAGCCACTGATGGATACATGGTTTGTCGACATCTGTTTCTTTATCTTGCCATTGTTTCTGTATCTGGTCAGTTGCATTTGCTTTTGTTAATAATATCGTGCAACCTGATACAAGATGATCAATTGCGGAAAGACCTGGATATTTGTCACAGAATTTTTTTTTTTTTTTTTTTTTTTTTATTCCGATGAAGTTGCTAACGTTACATAGACAAAGTTTTGTATGTGTATTTTTTCTGTATGTCTCTTAATTTTCTAGTGTTGTTTTGTTCCATTTTTATAATTCCAAGTGCACCTATTACCAATTATTCTTGTTTTCAATTTCCACATTTTTCTATTTCAATTTCCAGGTCTTTGATTTTGATAGTTTTTCCTGTTCCTTGGTTGCTATGTTACAATCCGCTAAAATTAGTAGGCCTTTCTGGTTTTTGACAATAATGTCCGGCCTATTTGCTTCCTGTCTGTGTGGATGGTATAATCCCATAGAATGGTGACATCTTCTATTTCTGTAACCGGCGCTGGCCACATACCAGTGTTTGGATTTTTCAAAGTGTTTTTGCACATTGTCCAGTGTAAGTATTGTTTATCGTGACGATTTTTATATTCATTTGGGGCAAGTATAGAACATCCTGAGATTAGATGGTTATTGTTTCTTGTATTTGTCACAGAACCTGCATTTTGGATCCACATTATTATGTATGATATTTGCCTGAAAATTCCTAGTGAAAAGACTCTGGTCTTGCGTTTTCATTTCAGACTTTAATCCAGATGCTCCCATCGATGAGTATTAACTTTATCAACATTGGGTTTATTTGCGTTCTGGATATTGGCTGTCTTGCCAGCGTTGTTTCATCTGTTCAAGGGCTTTATCCTTGGCTTTTTTTTCATATCTTTTGCTGCAATTTGGTTCTTGGCTTTTTGATTTACTACAGAATCTACTAAATAAATAATATTATTGAATATTTTTTCTTTCTGTTTTCATGTTGTTTCATAATAATTTTATCATCCAGTCATTTGTTGTTTCCATGTAAGTTAGTAAGCCAATAGTTGTTGTATAATTATTATTATTATTATTATTATTATTATTATTATTATTATTATTATTAGAGGAGGCACGGTGGAGTAATGGATATCGACTTGGAATCGGAGGGCTGAGTTCGAATTCCAGTCGAATCCATTACATTCACTTACGTGCTAATACCCTTGGGAAAAGGAGTGAATCCTCTTCTTCTCCCTCCAGCTATGGGCAAATAGCAGGACAGAATGGGTTCTATAGCCTTGGATGGCAACTGGTCTAGGAGAAGGACAACTCTGAATTCAAACCCAGTGGAGCTCCTAAGGAGGATGGACGGCACTTTGTGCTACCTTCCGGTAACTCCTGCAGCCGCGCTGGTACCAAACCCTTATTGGTTTATCCTCTCCTTTGGACTCTGCTAGCAAGGCTGAGAGGGGGAACTAGACGTTCGGGCAGCCCTAGTTCTCCATATATCCCGCCCAGGCTCGTAGAGCACCGCGCTTACTTCATCGTCTCTCGAGACGGACGGATGCCGACGACGACGATTATTATTATTATTAAATTGCAGTTCTGTTCTTATCTGTTTAAATACTTTTCCAATAAAGAATGATTGTGAGAATAAATACCAATTAATATCTTAATAACGTTCGCTTTCCAACCATGCGACCCGGGTTCGAATCTCACCATGTTCAATTTGTCAGGTTTCTTATCAGCCTGGGGAGGAAAATGCCTGAAAACCATACCCCACGGGTTGACCCAAATTTTTAAAAATTGAAACTGGGTAGACGGAATTATTTGGGAACCGTCGATGGTTATGCTAGCACGAAGTAACAAGTCATCGTGACCGAGGGTTTGAACGTGCTGGCCTTGTTCAGACTGTTGATTCAGCCTGACAATGCTTTCTCTCCCAGAAACTATAACTAAGTTCCGTTTAGCATATTTGCAGTATAAATCCCATATGGGCTCTGCGAATGTTGAACCCCCAAATTTGGCTGAGCCGGCGTCTGCAACAGGGATTGGTTGGCCACCCTAATAAACAGAGATACTCGGATAGGAGTGGCTAGTCCAACACGCGTAATTGTACAGAGATATCATTTATATCCAGTGTTAAGATTCCCTTTTCGTGGATATAGATTCGGCTTGACATCTGCCATTCTTCAAGTGAAGACATCGCTTTCTACGTTCAGTCGAACCCGTGAACAATTAGTCAGTGTCTGTGCCGGTGTTGCGGCTACATTAACAACATGCAACGCAGTCTCACTATCTCTCTTAGCGCTACCGAATCCCGCCTGCTGACCTCAGCGATGCCTTGCCCTTATGGTCCTGGCTGAATCGTCCCCGTAGAGCCAATCTTCAGAAAAGGCGAGATGCCATCGATGATGATCCCAGCTGTCACTGCAGGCAATTAAAAACGATGAAACATCTTCTAGTTCGTCTTAATCCTGAAGGATGCATGAACCCTTAACGAGTTTGAAACCTTAACACTCCAAACAAGGTTCTGTGTACAACATCGGATAGGTGTGGTGTAGCGACTCAGAAGATCTAACATTACTTCTTTTCTATATCCTTAAACTTTTCTTGATATCTGTCTATATTTCTGAGATGAGGTATTACACTATTATTCGGATTATTGTCCTCATCTTTGTCGTTTCGGTCGTTGTACGCTCCGGCCTTCTTCAGGTGGTTGAAATGTCGAACTGAACCCTTTATTTCGCTCACTGGGGTAGTCTGTTCTAGTTCCACGTGCCATATTTAATGGATGTCATTTATCCTCAAGGACACCTGGCACAGTGGATAAAGGCGTTGGTTAGATCCAGTGACAAGACACAAAAAGTGGGAGTTCAATACTCGGTTAAGGCAGTGGAGAACCTTCAGAGGGGAATTAACAGGGGATAACTGATAACTGACATCCATTAAACATGGCACGTGGAACTAGAACAGTTTACCTCAACTGGCGTTAGGTTAGCTTTGGTTTAATTTTTTGAGTCTTTAGTTTTCTTTTTTCAGTAAACTTAGCTAGGGTATGTCTGCTCATTGGTCCCATTTTTTTCTGTCCCTATTTTTTCTTTAAGTTTAATTCCCCATTTCTTCCCTCGTTAGGTGGTCAGTGACGCCAGTTCTCTGGTGAATGCGGGGCGACTTTCGTTTCGTGTGTGATTTTTCGTATCTGTTGTTGTCTGAATGAGTGCATGTCTGTGCGAGTGCTTGGGATAAATGAATGTTTTTAATTTTTATAGTGACGCATTAATTTCGTCTAGTTAACTGATG
>CAHIKZ030005175.1:135000-222500 GCA_903632075.3 Acanthosepion pharaonis | reverse complement strand
TAGATAGATAGATAGATAGATAACGAACAGACATAGATAGATAGATAGATAGATAGATAGATAGATAGATAGATAGATAGATAGATAACGAACAGACATAGAGAGAGATGTGTGTATATTAAGATTTCACTTTGAGAGTACAATCAGATTGTTTAAACCTGTTTGCCAAATACTTAACTCTTCAATATGTCTGTAGATTTATTGACAGAATTCGCTATTGTAATTGAACAAAATGATTCTCCACTTTCCTCTCTTCGTATACAAAGCAACTAACGATGCAATTTTATCTCTTAAAACACTTTCTCCCCATTTGAACGCGTATTTGTTTTTATGTTTTCGTCAAATTGCAAATTCATCGAAATGTGAAAATGTTGTTCGATTCTAATCGATAGCTTTTAAACCGTTAAGTGTGGTTTGAACCAATTTCTTCTGTCGACAGAAGAAAGGAAGTGTTCGCCTTTGTCCATCGAATTTTCTGCACCTTTAGAATATAAGAATCTTTAGCGGGCAACAATTGAAATTACTAAGATCAAAGAATAAAGTTCAAAGGAAAAGAGATGGAGAATTTGTTTCATACGCTTTCTCTTAAATCACAAATTACCCTTGATTTTAATCTCACGCGATTAAGCATTGTTAATTATTAACTTTTGATATTTGTTCCCTGACTCTTATAGTTCTTAACAATTGTCTTAAATTGTCTAAATTTCATAGAAGAAGCATTGCCAGCCATTATTACTTTTCGACTTGTCTCTCTGTCAACGTTATTGTTCTATCCTTTACACTTCCTAGTAATAGTCTTAAACTGTTAAATATCTTCGATAAAGCATTATCACATGGCCCAGTTGATAAAAGCGTTGTCTGGATCCAGTGACTTATCCCAAAGAGTTGTGAGTTCAATACCTGCCTACTGCCGTGGTCAACAAAAACTTAGAGAGTTGAGTCAAGGGTAAGAGGCATCTACCCGTTGAACGAAATAAAGGGTTTTGAGAAGCATCTGGAAGTCTTCCCATTCTGACAGTCTTAAGAGGGACGTCTTTAAGGCCACGGTAGAATTTGTCTCGGTTTACGTCTCAACAACATGGACACTGACGAAACCAAGAAGCATCACTTGACGGAACATACACAAGGATATTACGAGTTGCATTAGACATCAGTTGGAAGAAACACCCAACAAAGAAATGCCTTTATGGACACCTTCCTCCTATCTCAGTTTCGCTAAGAGAGAAAAAGATTCGGCTAGCTGGTCACTCCTGGAAAATTAAGTCAAAACTTGAGTTACACCTTCCTATGGAATCCAAGATCGGTTGGAAGACCTAATCACACCTACGTTGACCAACATATAGATGACTCTGGATGCCATCTGGAGGACCTGCCGACGGAGATGTCTGACAGAGATGGTTGGAAGGAACGAGTCAGAAGAATCCGAGGAGAATTCTGGACCTGATGATGGTGATGATGTGAAACCAATTTAAAAAAGAATGCTTGCCCAATCCCTACAATCATAATCTGTTCAAGGCCCGGTGTTATCATTATCTTCCCCACATATCGCCATTAAATGTATCTTTTACTCAGTAACACTCTACCTCGAGTGGCTTTTGGTCCTTGTACAGGGTAAACATTGTTCACTATTTACATCATTCGGACTATTGTCCTCATCTTTGTCGCCATATTTATTACAACTTTTTGGCCGTTGTACGCTCCGGCCTTCTTCAGATGGTTGGAATGTCGAACTGAACCCTTTATTTCGCTCACTGGTATAGACTGTTCTAATTCCACGTGCCATATTTAATGGATGTCAGTTATCCGTTATCTCCCGTTAATTCCCCTCTTCAAGTTCTCTACTGCCTTAACCGAGCATTGAACTCACACTCTTTGGGTCCTGTCAGTGGATCTAACCAACGCCTTTATCCACTGTGCCATATGTCCTTGAGGACCCAAAGAGTGTGAGTTCAATACCTGGTTAAGGCAGTGGAGAACTCGGAGAGGGGAATTAGCAGGAGATAACTGACATTCATTAAACATGGCACATGGAACTAGAACAGTCTACCCCAGGGAGCGAAATAAAGAGTTCAGTTCGACATTCCAACCACCTGAAGAAGGATGGAGCGTACAACGGCCGAAACGTTGTAATAAATATGGCCAGAAAGATGAGGACAATAGTCCGAATAATGTAAATAGTGTACATAACACCTCATCTCAGAAATATAGACATGAACATTGTTGTAAGAAAAACTAATATTTCTTTCATTTTGTATCTCTTGCTTTCATCATTCATTTATGTGCCATTCATGATACACGTTTAGGCGATCATGTATCTTTCGATACGAGGCCGATTTTTTCCTTGCAATAGGTTGCCATTTCTTTCTGCGGTAGACCAATTGCCATCCAAGAACTAGGTCTGTCCTACTATTTACCCATAGCTGGGAGGTTAAGGAAAAGGATTCATACCTTTCCCAAGGGGTAATTATTAGAACGTAAGTGAATGTAATGGATTCGACTCGAATTCGAACTCGGCTCTCCGATTCCCCAGTCCTTTACTCCACCGTCTGAATTTCATAAATAAATGAATAAATGAAATGAATTTTGAATATGATTTTTTCATCATATTTTTCTTGCTTTGGTCTCGTATTCTTTCGAATTTCTTAGATGAATAATTTCAATTGTTATTCTATTTTTGTCTTGTATTTCTAGTTTCAATACCTGAAATGGGCGTTGTGGTTTTATTGGATGTCGGCTCGGAATGAAAAGGCGGAGAGCCGAGTTCTAATTCCAGTTGGGTTCGTTACATCCACTTACGTGCAAATACATTTGGAAAAGCTAAGAAGCCATCTCTCCCACAGATATGGGTTGAACAGCAGGACAAACTGGGCCCTATAGCCTTGGCTGGCAACTAGTCTGCCGCAGAAAGAAACGCCAACCTACTGTGGGAAAATCTTCTGTCTAGTCAGTCATGAATCGAAAGTGACATGATCGTCCAAGCGTGTATCACGTGATGGCACTTAACTGACTGTGTCTTAAGTTGTCTGGATTTATTAAATGAAGCATTGTTAATCTCTGAAATGACAGCAGCCCAAGAGACGTAGGCAAACTTTCTGAAGACTTAAGCGGTTGAATCTCATTCTTTATTTGCAAGAGTCGTTCATTTTAGCGACAATGTTACGAAGAACTTGGTAAACCAAATGGGTAATTCCAAGGAGGATGAAATCCTGAGAGCTCAATGTGAACACAGAGCTAATATTTAATGAAAAAACAGACCACTTTAAGGTACCATTACAATAATTTATTTCACCAAAATCCTTTTTGAAGGACTCCAGATCATCAGGTAACACTTCCAACAACGAAATGAAAGGAAAAATGGGATTAGAAATTGATGGGTAGTGTAATTTTTGTAATTTAACAGGGAGGGTGATAGTTGTAGTTAACGAGACAAGGTAGAGTATAGAGAGGGGTAAATTTCATATTTCTCTTAAGCATGTTTTATATTGGGGTAGGAGGAGTGACCTAATCGTGACCTATTTAGATGGTTAACTTAACGGAAATGATATGTAGGAATGGGAGGGTAGTGGGGGGAAAGAAAAGGAAAAATGGAAAAGAGAGAGGAGATAGACAACAGTAATACAGATATATCTAAATGAGTGTTACGGCAAAGAGAGAGGGGGAGAGGGAAGTGAATCGAAAAGGCTGTAATTTTGTTTTAACAAAATTATGTAAAAGATAGATTTCAATGCTTGATAGAAATTTAGATGTCTAAAAAATGATGAATGTTATCAATTTAAACACTTAATCTTTTAAGTAAATAGTTTAGGGATTTAATATAAGTTAACTACTATTTTTATTAGCACATTTATCGAGAACATATTCAAGAAATATTTAAAATTATAATAGTTTATTTACCCGACCAATTGTACTTTCATAATATTGTAAAAAAATTTTGGTAACAATAACATCTATATTAGTTTTACTTTAAATCTAATTTACGAATGCAATTTTTCTTTATTATTATATGGGTAAACTTAATTAAGGTTTAGGTTTCATTATTTAATAATATTATTTAATAATATTTGAGGGTAATATTATAGATTTTGTTTTCTTCTTATATGTATCTCACAAAAACATATGCATGCAAATCCACATATACATACGTCCAATTACATGTGCAAATACACACATAGACACACGTACAACAATATACGTATATATATATATATATATATATATATATATATATATATATATACCTGAATCATTCATACAAAAAACAGATTAGTGAAGTTAATTATATAAATAACGAAAATACATCTTCGCAAACAAATTTATTAAAATTACATTAACCCACAAACCTCTAGATGAATGTTATGATCCCTGTTTTTAATAAATTTAGCTTGTATAAGGTCTTTTTTTTGCAAATACTTTCATCTGTTCATACAGACATCATCATGTTGCAGTTTTTTGGGTATGTATGTACTAGTGAGCTAGCCTAAATGAGCTGACTCATTTTATAGTTCACCAATAGAAGGGTTAACCAATCAGAAAGCTCAAAATATTCAATGCGACGTGTATAAAGGCAGCCATTTTGTTTTTTCTCCCAAATTATCCTCACTGCCAACCTGATATCGAAGAGTGAAAGAATTACTTAACAGCCGCTACTTTCTCTGAATCTTCACTGCCAAACTCTGGTATTGAACACATTATGGACTTCACTGGATTCCATATTCAGAGACTACGGCAAACATGGTCAACACATCAGCAATGGGAATTGATTTGTTTTTTGTTTTTTTTTTTAATACATCCAGGTAATAACGGGACACAAAATATTAGATGTGAATCGAAATATGTTTTTTAGAAATGTGTTATTGTTAAATGTAAGAAATTCTGGAACGTGCCGTCGCAACGCTGAGGTTGAATTTTTTGAAAATTTAAAAGTGAGCGCGTTTTTTTACTAATATTGTAATCACAGATATTATTCCAGAAGTTGCAAGTCGGATCAGTTCTTTTAAATCAAATATGTGCTTCAGTTCAGTTTATATTACATGAATCATTCATACAAAAAACAGATTTCTAAAAAAACATATTTCGATTCACATCTAATCTTTTGTGTCCCCTTATTACCTGGATGTATTTAAAAAAAAAAACAAATAAATTTCCATGGCTGAATAAATAAATATGTAATTTTAATAAATTTGTTTGCGAAGATGTATTCTCGCCATTTATATCATTAACTTCACTAATCTGTTTTTTGTATGAATGATTCATGTAATATAAATTGAACTGCACCACATATTTGATATATATATATATATATATATATATATATATATATATATATATATATATATATATATATATATATACGGAATAAATATACGGAATAAATTCGAAAAACCAAAATATTCTTAAAAGAGTACTCAATACATAGTAGAGCAAATATAATTATTTATTTGAAAATTATAACATAGTGATGTTATAAAATCACTACAAAAATAGCCATTTTGTTTCAACACTTCAGGTGTCTTATCAAGTGATGATGTTGAATGCAAAAATCAGATCTGACGATTGCGTCTAGCATGAAACAGCCTGTCGCCTCTGAGTGTTGACTTCAATGTTCCCTTTTATATTTACATTTACATACGCTCTAACTCTGATATTGAGAACTTTATCCCATAAATATAGCACACGTTAAAACTATAATTCTTCATATATATATATATATATATATATATATATATATATATATATATATATATATATGATCATTCTTATTAGATTTTATATTGTCACAGTGTAAACAAAGGTGATGGAGAAAAAATAAAAATAAAAAAATACAGAGGATTTCGGCTAGATTGAAAAATAAAAAAAAAAAATATTCTATAAAAATGTTTGAAACTACCAGCGTCTCTCGTTTTGTGAACATGTGTAGACGTGGCAACGTCAACAAAGCCCAGTCTGTTGAAATCCGACCGGATGAAACGCGTCACAAAAAAAATCACCTTTCCAGTTTGTCATAATTTTCTAAATACTGTTTGTTGATATATGAAATTATACAAAATTATATATCGTTATATCATATAGATATCTCAAAAATTCAGATATAATTAAATATATATCTGTAAAAATACAATTTGAATAACATATAAACAGAAGTAAAAATTCCGTTCAGTTTTTAAATTTAAGAACTCGTATAAATATACTTCAGGCTTTAGTGAAAGTCAAGGTAAACTATGGAGGCTGCTGAGTTATTTAACTTCTAATAAACGACAAGGAGTAGATTTTAATTTTATAACGTATTGGCTTGAGAAAAATTCTGAATAACTAACGATAGTTTTACTTCTTTTTATAAATACTTTTTGCAAAATGAAATCCTTACATTTGCCTACATCAGAGGACAAAAAGCGTTGGTTAAGATAAGTTTTCTTTATGTCTTTATTCAAACCCACCATTCCACACACATTGTGGCGAACCACCCTCATTCCCCCACCCCCGGTAAGATGTAAGCTATACTCATGCAACTTCTTCCAATGAACCTATGCCTTGTGGACCTGACACCCAAAAGTCGGGGTCCTCGATCACTACAAGCTTAATCTGCTCCAGTCAAGGATAAACCGTTACGTTTCACACGTATCCACATAAGTTGTGCCTCTTACTCTGTAACACTCTACCTTGAGTGGCCCTCGGGTTTTGTACAGGATGAATCCCACTATAAAAATATGCTCTATTGATCAATTTAACTCATAAATATAGTATACATTATGTTGTGATTCCGGGATGAAATCTGGTCTCAAATGAATGACAAACGCAGGAAGGAAATATAGCAAATAAATGTATTGACGTAATAATATAATTGGTAATACGGTTAGTAGATCCAGAAATGCGGTTAGTAGCAATAATAATAATATATATACAGTCTGGAAAATTCAGTATCGAAGTATGACTTCCTTCTGAGTCTACGTGCTCGCAACTGTGGCTCCTACAAAGCGGTTACCTCACACTCTTACTCTCTCACTGTCTTACTGTATCACTGTCACCCTTCCAGGTATTCACCGGCAGCAGTACAAGTACACACTGGGCAAGTCCACTTGTATATAAAGGGGTGGACCCCTTAACACCCCCCTCCTTAGATCCCTTTTGGGTGGAGTTAGTATTTTTTTTCTCTTATGGTTGATAATCAGAGGTTCGGTAAATTTTCTCTTCCTGTTTGACCTTCTAATTTTTGTGTCTTCCTGTGGTCTTTGGATCTCAAAAGCTTCGAAGATTATATCCATAGAATCGTAGTTTTCTGCGGTTGACGAGCTTGTCTCCTCAATCCATCTTTTTTGTAATTGATCAATATGTCTTCTATGTGAAAACATCTCGCCTTGTACTGTGTACATCAGATTGCCTAATCTGTTGATTATTGTGCCCGGCTCCCAGTAAACCATATTGTTTCTAAACATCCTAAAGTAAACCCGTTCTTCTGGTTTAAATGATCTCTTGGGTACAATAGATGTATACTGGTTTTTAGTTCTTGTTTGGCAATAATTTGTCAAACACAGACCTTATTCTCCGAGCAAACATCAATTCCGCTGATGAAAGACCCGATGACGTGTTCTCGTTAAGAGTTATTCTGTACACTTGGAGGAACTGTTGTATCGCTTTTATCGTCGGTACATCCTCGGCTTTTTTTAACGCTCTTTTTAGTGTGTCAATGAATCTTTCAGCTTGTCTGTTCGACCTCGGGTGGTACGGAGCTATCTTGATATGCTTTACTTGATATGTCTCACAAAATTCTTTGAAGTCACTGGAGGTAAATTGTGTGCCGTTATCGCTTACCAAACAATCCGCGACGCCAAATCTCGCGAATAGTTCGTGTAAACAGTTTATGGTATTTTCTGTCGTCGGGTGTTTAAATCTGGCAACCTCTGGCCATTTACAGAAACTATCTACTGTTATTAAATAGTAGTAACCCTCAATGTGTCCTGCGTAATCCACGTGGATTCTGGACCACGGTCTGTCGACTTTAGGCCATGGCCTTTGTATAGAGGGTGGTACTTTCGCCGCAGTAGCACAACCTTTAAAACTTTCCACCATTTGCGTAATATCATCGTCCATGTTCGGCCAGTAGACAAAACTTCTTATAAGTGATTTCATCCATTTTTTTCCGTGATGTCCTAAGTGAAAAACTTTTAAGATCCGTCTTCGTAGCGACTTCAGTATTACTACTCTGTCGTTATACAATAATATGTTGTCACAGATTGAGAAACTGTCTGCTAAATTCCTCACATTCTCTTCTATGTTTTTTCTTGGTATTCTGAATAAATTCGTCTATTTCTGCTTCTCGTCTTATCTCTAGCAGCGTTACCGGTAGTTCCTTTATTGTATTGCATAATACCTTATTGATTTCATCTTCAGCTTGTAATGTCGCAATTACCGAATCTTCTAACGGTTCGCCTTTCGCAGGTATTAATCGCGATAATCCATCAGCGTGTCCTATTTTCTTTGATGGGAAGAACTCAAGTTTGAAATTGTAGTTTAGTAACACAGTTCCCCATCTTAAAAGTCTGTTTGCTGTATACACTGGTAGACCTTTTTTTAACCGAAAATCGTAAGAAGTTGTTTGTGGTCCGTTTGGAGCGTGAACTCTCTCCCATAAATATATCTGTGAAAACGAGTTACTGCAAAAATTATGCCTAATGCCTCCTTTTCGATGTGTGAATAGTTTCTCTCCGCCGGTAATAATGATCTAGATGCATGTGCAACGGGTTTGTTTGTACCGTTCTGCATCTTGTGTAGAATACACGCACCTACCCCATGTAAGCTCGCGTCACTTGCAATAAGGATTTCGAGTTCGGGATCAAAATGTGTCAATGCTAACTCCGAAGTTAATTTTGTATTACTTCCTTAAATGCTTTTTTACAGTCCTCTGTCCAATTCCAATTATTCTTTTTTAGTAACTCATTTAGCGGAGCCATCAGTTTATGCATATTATCAATAAATTCGCCATAGTAGTTAGCTAGGCCCAGGAAACTTTGTAGTTCCGCAATATTTATTTCATTTATTATCTGATCTAAGTATTTAATTGCATTTAGGAAAAAATCACACTTTTCTCCTTTTACTTTGAACCCAAAGTCCTGAAGTCTTCTGAAAACTTCCTTTATGTGTGATGTGTGCTCTTCAACATTGTCGCTCTTAATTAGAATATCATCCAGATAAGCGGTCGCGAAATTCTGGCCCGTGAGCAATTTATCCATCGTTTGCTGAAAATTTGCTGGTGCAACATTTACTCCGAATGGTAGTCTGTTGAATTTGTACAACCCTTTGTGCGTATTAATGCAAAGGATTTTCGTACTCTCTTCTTGTACTGGGATTTGTAGATAAGCTTCACTTAGATCTATTTTTGAAAATATCTTACCGCCGTTGATCTTTGTAAATATTTCTTCTGGGCTTGGTAGTGGGTAATGGTGGTCTTTTATCGCCTTGTTGAGTCCCGTCGAAAAATCTGCTCATACGCGGATTTCTCCTGATTTCTTTTTTACATAAACCACCGGCGCTGCCCACCCACTAAACACTGTTTTTGATAGAATCCCAGTTTGTTCAAGTCTCTCTCATTCTTTGTCTATTTTTTCTATAGTAGCGAACGGTACGTTTCGCTTCTTTTTAAAAACTGCTTGGACGTTTTCTTTTAATTCTATTTTGGCCTTAAATTTGTTGCATCGTCGCAACCCGCTTGAAAATACCTCAGGAAATTGGTTATATAATTCTTCCTTTAACTTTATAGCATCTGATGGTCCAACCTCTAACTTTTTGCAAAAAGAGCTGATAGGTAGATCCCAAACGTTAAACTTCTGCATCCAGTCGATACCTACTAGATTTTCAGTATCTTTCATGACGTATATCTTGAGTTTTTTTGCTTTCCCTTGAAATTTAGCACTCACGATTATTTCTCCTTCGAATTTTATTCGCTTGCCTGTAACCGACTTGGCAATTTTTTGTGTATGTAACATGACTGGTCTGTTAAGTTTTCTCCATGTCTGTAGGTTTTTGTTTTCTTTCCGAGGAGGGTGAAGAACGTAGACTTTTGTTTAACTTGCGTATTCTGAGATACAGCTGACACCTCAATGTCCTCCGCGTCTTTCTTTAAACTTAGGCATCTCTGGCAATCTTCGGATAATTGTTGTAGTGTTAGTCCAGGTCCATTTTGTAATTTTGAAAGCATTCTTTTGCGCATTTCACTATCTTTTGTCGAAACTAACCCTTGAACAAAGATGATACACTTGAAATTGTCCGGGGTTAATTCCGCTAATTTGAAGTCGTCGCAATGTTTATTTACGATTGCGGCAAACGTGGAATAATCCTCATTATTGCCCTTTACCAGGTAAAAGCATTTCAACCTCTTGTGGAAGAGTGATGTTTTTGGGCTGAAGAGTTCTTTAAGTCATGTCACTGCTTCGTCAAATGTTAATTCGTTCGTCTTTTTTGGCAAGATATAATCCACGAACTTTGTATATTCTTCAGTTCCTAATTTTCTAAACAATAGACGTAGCTTTTTTGTTTCTGTTCAGTTTTGTCAGTCGATGTTAAAGATTTCTTCATGTCTTCTGAAGTAATCTTCAAAATTTTTGTCCTCATCTAAAGAATATTTGAAAATCTCTATGGTATTCCACACTGCGTCTTGCGAAAAAGTTGCTTCTTTTTCAATATCTAATTGCTTGTTACCCGCTACTTCCAATATTAGTTCCTGGATCTCTATTTGTCTTTCTAATTGCTTTTGCCATTTTCTTCCATTCTTTCTTGTAGTTGTAATTGTTGATCATTTTGGTATTTTATCAGTTCTAGCAAAATATTCTTAAAATTTTCCATGATAAATCAATTTTACGTATTTTTAATCCTCGTAACTCTTTGTCGTCAATTTGTTGTAGACGACGAGGGAAAAAATTTGTTGTTTGTTCTTCCTGTGTGAGTTCAAATCGCTCGTCGTCAATTTGTTGTGGATTCCGGGATGAAATCCGGTCTCAAATGAATGACAAACGCGGGAATGAAATATAGTAAATAAATGTATTGACGTAATAATACAATTGGTAATACGGTTAGTAGATCCAGAAATGTGGTTAGTAGCAATAATAATATATATACAGTCTGGAAAATTCAGTATCGACGTAGGACTTCCTTCTGAGTCTACGTGCTCGCAACTGTGACTCCTACAAAGCGGTTACCTCCCACTCTCACTCTTTCACTGTATCACTGTCACTCCCGGGTATTCACCGGCAGCAGTATACACTGGGCGAGTGCACTTGTATGAAAAAAGGGGTGGACCCCTTAACACCTTAAAACTATATTTGTATCATATATCCACTTTTATGACCTCAGTATTTACACGAAGAGGGGGAATACATTGAAAAAAGACTCTCCAATACTCTTTTTCATATTCAATGCGAAGCAAAAAGAATTCCAATTTAGAAAGAGACTCCGCTTGACAAACCTAACGAATCAATATATATATATATATATATATATGATAACAACAATTGAAAAGAATTTATATAAAATCAATAATTTTTGCCATAATCACATCTAAAAAAAAGATTTAACCGATACAAAACAAAACAATAAGCCAAAGCTTGAACGAGGAATTTATTCTATCACCTGTAAGGATTGCCAAAAAGAATATATTGGAGAAACCTCAAGAAATTTAAATCAAGATTATATGAACACTAAAGTGACATTTTGAAAAACTGCATTAGTTGCTCACCGTAACAAGACTGAACGCAATTTTGATCTAAAATTTCTACTCTAAATGAAAAAGAAAATAATTCACTAAGATGAAAATGTTTAGAAAAAGCTTTAATCGTTAGTTCAAGAGTAAATTTCCGTCCAGGTTCATAAAACCTTTCATGGTAGATCTTCTGTCATCACAGTCTGGGATATTTAATGACAAAGATCGCGATTCTTTCCATCGTGTTTATTAAATCATTATCTTGTTGCAAAATAAACTTTTACCCAGT
This sequence comes from Acanthosepion pharaonis, assembly GCA_903632075.3. Lineage (NCBI taxonomy): Eukaryota > Metazoa > Mollusca > Cephalopoda > Sepiida > Sepiidae > Acanthosepion > Acanthosepion pharaonis. The sequence goes on along the minus strand of CAHIKZ030005175.1, from coordinate 210,525 downwards.
AATGTGGCAATCAGAAAGAATTGCATGTCTCTGACGTGATACACTTACTTTTGCAAAATGCATTTAATTTGAATAAAATCTTCAACAATCTCCCCCACCAAAACATTTTCAAACCATTACAGCATCAACACTATGCTTAATATTTGGCACAAAGAAATTTTCACTCATTCGATCGTAAGGAGTTCGTCTGACAAGAAATCTTCATTTGCTTCCAAAAAGCTCACATTTGGACTCATGAATCCTGAGTAGATTTTTCCAATCTTCTAAAGTCTAGTCCTTATGCTGTCGTGACAATTTTAGTCTTTTCAACTTATTTTCCTTTTTTAATAGAGATTTCTGAACTAATACACATCCTTTAAGCCCAACAGAAAGAAGTCCCCACTTAAATGATACACATCCTTTAAGCCCAACAGAAAGAAGTCCTCACTTAAATGATACACATCCTTTAAGCCCAACAGACAGAAGTCTTCTCTCAACTAATACATATCCTTTAAGACCAGCAAATCTTCTCTTAATAATCATGACATGTATATTGACGTGTATTGTTCTCTTCCTTTTTGCTAGACACAATGAAGTGTTTATCCTTCACAACAGATGTTAATCTAGGCCCTTCAGATGGTTTTCCGTCAAAATCTACGCCGGTTTCTGCATGTCGTTGCAGGTAATAATGCATCACTTTTTATGACAGCTGTAATTTTTTAATAATCTGACGTTCTCAATACAATTCTATCAAAAGAATTTTCACTTGGCCTCTTTTTTCAATACTTATCTGTTTAGTTCTTGACATTGTAAAGGTTTCTGAAGATAGATTTCAATCACTCCTTAATCTAGATAGAACTGAACCTCCACCAACCTGTGCAGATTAAATGATTGTAAATTTCTGCTCTACACTTCAGAAAAGGTATCAGATTATGCAAATCAATTCATAATATTTTATATATCTTGTAGAAAAATTTGTTTGAATTTTATATAAGCGTTTGCATTTATACGCAATAGATGAATTTATTTATCCTAAAATGCAAAATTAGCCTTTTTTATGAATAATTCAGGGTGGTCCCAAACTTTTGATCGGTAGTGTATATACCCCCCCACACACACCTATATGTATGTGTGTGCGTGTGTATGTATGTATGTATATATAATCGAAGACAGGCAGAATACACAAACCAAATTGTGACTTAGTACATTTATATAGCGATAAATATTTGTTAGTAATTACTGAATTTGTGTTAATATGCAATAAATATAGTCAAAATTTAATCTCCTACATAATTCATTTCTGCAGATATGAAATGTATTAATAATATGTCTGATGTTCACCGAAAATCAAAAATATGAAATAATTAAATGAAAATAAATTGAATTTATAATTAATTTATTTAAAATTCAACAAATATATATTCGATAACTTAAAACATGAATTATCTGATACTTATCACTTTGCAATAATAACAAAATTATATAACAGTAACTAAATCAAAAATTTAAAAGTCTTAGTATATTTTGATATATTTTATATTGATAGTTTTTTGAAGATCTTCAAAGATACAGTCTTCATTAAGAAAGTATATTCTGTTTTTGTGGTCTATCATCACGATGTCTGGGCGATTAGCAATGATTGTTTTAACAGTATGTGATGTAAATGCCCATAAAATTGATACAGCACCTATCTCCGGAACCCGATCTGTGTGGTGTTCACACTAATTTCTTTCAGTTTCTTTTCTGTAAAGTTTGCAGATTTCCAATGCTGATATTTGGCATTCTCTGTTATGCCGGGTTTCATATTCAGTGGATGCCATAACAGTGGCACCTGATACAAGATGATCAATTGTTTCTGGATATTTATCAAAGAATCTGTATTTTCGCCTGACACAATTTTTCAGTCTGTGTGGTTGGCAATTTCTGGTTAGCAATCATTCATCCTGTGCAGTAAGAACAAAACCTTCGGTTTCAGCTTTTTTAGTTCACTACGTAACCATTGATGGGTAAGGGGTTAGTATGGGAAGGCTATTGACCACAAAGTGACTTACCTTGCTACTGTTTCTGCATTTGGTACATTGCATTTGCTTTTGCATTATTTTTAGGTTCTTTGACACTGCTGGAGGTTTATTAATGTTTTCTTACACTTCTTCACTTACTTGAAATTCACTTTTCAATTTGTTGGCTTGCTTTATTACTGAATTATTATTATTATTATTATTATTATTATTATTATTATTATTATTATTCCTTTGATTTCTGATGTGTACTCATTTGTTTCCGGGTCCCGCCCAGGAACCTAAGGTCAGAAATGGCATCATGATATTTCCACTGGATAAAAAACAAAAAATATATTTTACATAGAAAAAGCCCTTTCGTAAGTTGTGGGCTGTACTCGTGAGAACAATTTTTTGTATTTCTTTAAGGCATGGTCTTCCAGGGATCCCTTCAATGAGTCTACTGGAATTATTTCCAACCAATCCGAGGGCTCCAACTACAACGGGGATTGTTGATGTTCCCATGTACCACAATTTTGAGATTTCGATTTCACGGTCCTTGTATTTGAAGATCTTTCAAAGATATATTGCAGTCTGCAGGTACTGCCATATCAATAAGGAGACACTTTTTTTTGTTTGCGATCTCTAATAACAATGTCTGGGCGGTTAGCTTTGATTATTATTATTATTATTATTGTATGTTATGTTTCCTGTTTTTTTATGTTTCCTGTAGAGCCTGGTCCAAACTATAGTCTTTAGGCTCTATAGGATAATTGTTATTTAATTGACAGCACTTTTCTTAGTACATGGGATGTTTCTAACAAGGCGATCATTTGGGCAACTTATATATTGATGTTCACCAGGACATTGTTAGTAAAATTGTCCATTCTTTTTTCTCACAAGGCCCAGAGCTCCGATTACTATTGGTACAGTCTCAGTCTTCATTCACCACATCCTGTTAATCTCGATTTTCAGGTCCTTGTATTTGGACAATGTATCGATAATTTTCATGGAGGTCTTTCTCTCAGATGGTACTGCTATGTCAATAAGCATACACTTCCTACGTTTCTTGTCTTTTATGATAATATCAGGTTTATTGGCTTTTATTTCCCTGGGAGTGTTTCTATTATCATTATTATTATTATTAAAGCAGGACAGACACGGTTCTATAGCCTTGGGAGGTAACCGGTCTAGGAGAAGAAAAAAATTCTGAATTCAATACTTCCAAACTATGGATAAATAACAGAATAGTCTTGGCTCTGTAGCCATGGTTGGCAACCAGTCTAGGAGGAGAACTCAATTGAAATCCGGAAATGGAGTTCCTAAGCCAGTCCGATGTCATGTTTAATTACGTTCAGGCAACTCCTGCGACGACACCGGTACCCAGCTCCATTGGCCACAGCCTTTCTCTTGGACAACATCAGTGGTGTGCGGAAGGGAGACATTTTGGGCGCAAATCCATGGTCTCACGAGACCGATAGATGCTATACCATTAATATTAGTAGTAGTAGTAGTGTATAGGTATATATATATATTAGGTATTTCTCTGTGCACTACTGGTATTATGTAACTCAGTACGACATGTCCGGTTTATCGGTAACTATGTCAATTTACCCTACCCGGCTTTTAACAAGATCAAAAAGTAAACTTCTCAAAGGGTAGATGAATCCTTCTACGGATCGATAGCCATCTAGCATGGTGTAGAAATATCGGGATTCGTGGAAGACCACTGTTAATGCTGAACTTATTATCCACCCATAAAGCATGCACCTTGCAAAAGGAAAACAATAGCATCTAAAACTTGGCAGCATCCTATGTTGACCGCGGTTCTTTTTGGGAACAAGATGTTCTTGCTAGGGGAGTGGGCCTGACCAAGTATAATGAGAAAAATATTTATTTTTAGGTATGCTATGAGTAAAAGAACTCAATATCAGAGATAAAGCGTATGTAAATATTAAAGTGGACAATGAGGTCAACACCAACAGGCCACAGTCTGTCGCATGCTTGAAACTAAACTTTAGGCCCTTCCCTAACTATTGTGTTCAAGCTGGAAACAGACCGTAGACACTTGCTGTTGATCAAAATGTCCGCGCACACACATGTATACACACACACACACACATATATATATATATATATATATAATATGAAAGGCTCAAAAACTAATATTCCATTGTTATAATTTATTACATTGGAATCGTAATCATGATCCAAATCATTGTAAATTTATATATATATATATATATATATATATATATATATATATATATATATATATATATATATGACCACTGATATTATTTATATATATATATATATATGTGTGTTTTGTTTACCTTTTCTTTAAGTTTTTATATATACAAGAAACCAGTTCCGATTCCTCAATCTGAGCCGCTATCCACTACTCCACTGTGCCTCATGTTGAATCCATTACATTCACCTACGTGCTAATACCCTTGGGAAAGGTATTAATCCTCTTCTTCTACCCCCCCCCCTGCCCGGCAGTTATGGGTAAATAACAGGACAGACTGGGTTTGGGGATGGCAACTGGTCAAGTGGAAGGACAACTCTGAATTCAAAAACAGCAGAGGGTTGTTTGGGGACCTTGTGGTGCGCAGTGCACCAAGTCTCTGAATTCCGTTGGGTCTGCACAAAAAGCTGTCGGTTCCTAGGTACTGAGCTGCTTGACCCTTGAATACGACGGGAAGAGCCCACCACACACACACACACACACACACACACACACATATATATATATATATATAGATAGATAAATAGATAGATAGATAGAGAGAGAGAGAGAGGGAGATGGGGGAGTGAACACTGAGGATAATACGAACTGCCGAAAATCTTTTTTCCGGCTTGAAACCAATCTTTAGAATATAATCTGAATATTGCTTCCAATCTTAAAACAGACTCGCGATTGACTTCAATTATTCCTATTTACACTCTTCCACTTATTGAGCACTTTTACCCATAAATATAATATTCCTTAAGATTATATTTTATCACACATGGTGACTGCCCCATCGTACTCAGAGGAGTCCCGCCTCCACACTTATCGCTTCACTTATAATGGCTTCCGTATGGCCCCTAAGATGATTCTTGAGATCATTTAATTTCATAAGTAGGATGCATGTATGAGAGATAAATTATGTATCTTTGATTGGGTTGATTTTTCCTGCAAGCCCTACAACTCACCTGTGAACCATTATGTGCTTTCTCAAGCCAGATGATTATCTGTAAACTTTGTTGCAAACAAGGCAGGTATTGTTGGCAGGTCGATAGGCCAGGTTGGTATAGCTGGCTTGCTTCTCGTCGTCTGCATGACCTTTCAGGTGGTTTGCATAACTTACCCTCGACAACAGGATGCGCTCGGATACACCTGGATTTTAGCTGGCAAATCAGAGTAAGTGCCTCTTCGGTGATCACGCTTGATGTGAGCATACCAGAGACATTGCATCGTCAAAGGTGTTGCATCTCCCCTTCTGAATAGCCTCCACTCTGTAAGGCTTCAAATCTGTTCTTTCCATTGCTGCACATCCATTTATTATAGATTCAGATTATCCATTATCCTTTAATTTATCTTTATCATACTATATATATATATATATATATATGTGTGTGTGTGTGTGTGTGTGTGTGTGTGTGTGTGTGTGTGTGTGTGTGCGTGTGTGGTGTAGTTCAATTTACATTACAATGAATCATTCATACAAAAAGTAGATTAGTAAAGTTAATGATATAAAACAGCGAAATCCATTCGCAAACAAAATTGTAAAGTTGCATTAACCTACAAATCACTCGATAAATGTTATGATCCTTGTTTTTAATAATTACAAGCTGTATAAGGTATTTTTAAATCTGCAATTAAAATAAAATAAATAAACAAAATGACAGTAAAATACGTAAAATAATTCATTTATTGCAGATTAAAAAAGACCTTATACAGCTTGTAGTTATTAAAGTTTAGGAGACATACTGCTGCCGTATGCGGTAGGCAACAATAAACTACAGAAGAACTCAAAATTGATCGCTGCATTTAAGTATTACATTAATATTTCAGCTTACCTTTCAAAACTTCAACGATAATTCTTCTGCCGCCATTACATTTAAAGACAATTTAATGTACGTAGGTCTTTAATTTCTGTACAAACGATTTTTATTTCAGGGGTGACTTTCACTGGATTTCGAAATTAATTTGGATTATTCCCAAATTTGTTTGAAAGTTATAAAAAAATTTTATCGTACAAAAAATTTGGTCGCAAAATATCACGTAAAAGAAGCGCCGGAATCAATCGCCATAATGAAAACTGGGGAATCCCAAAATTATGCAACATGAGACGACGTTTCAGCCATTGTACGCTTCGGCCTTCATTAGGTGGTTGGAATGTCGAACTGAATCCTTTATTTCGCTCACTGTGGTAGACTGTTCTAGTTCCACCAACAGCCGAAACGTTGTAATAAATATGGCGAAAAAGATGAGGACAATATTACGAATAATGTAAATAGTGTACATAATACCTCATCTCAGAAATATAGATACATACTGAAATGCTGAAACGTTGTAATAAATATGGCAACAAAGATGAGGACAATAGTTCGAATAATGTAAATAGTGTACATAATACATCATCTCAGAAATATAGACAGATACTGAAGGGCTGAAACGTTGTAATAAATATGGCGACAAAGATGAGGACAATAGTCCGAATAATGTAAATAGTGTATATAATACCTCATCTCAGGAATATAGACAGATACTGAAGGGCTGAAACGTTGTAATAAATATGGTGACAAAGATGAGGACAATAGTCCGAATAATGTAAATAGTGTACATAATACCTCATCTCAGGAATATAGACAGATACTGAAAGGCCGAAACATTGTGATAAATATGGCGACAAAGATGAGGACAATAGTCCGAATAATGTAAATAGTGTACATAATACCTCATCTCAGAAATATAGACAGATACTGAAAGTTAGTGGGTTCTATCTCTTTAACTGCAAACGTATGACTCAGTGGTGCACTTACATTCACATTTATTATTATTTTATTATTTTTTAAGTGTTTCACCCCAAGCAAGGCAAGAAGCCACTAGCACGCAAGGGGTTACAGAGAGTTGGAGCGAGAGCAAATAGGAGTGATAGAGGAAAAGATGAAGGGAAGGATAGGGGATAGATCAAGAAATCTGGAGTCGTCGATTGATATTACATTTGAACAGTTGGAGATTATAGCTATTAGGGAAACAAGAAATGGAGAGAGAATTCCACAGGCGAGAAGTGCAATACATGAAGCTATTGGAGTAGAAGAGACGGCTACATTTAATAGTTTCGACAGTGAAAGGGTGTGAGCAAGACGCCAGCCTAGTTGAACGCTTAAATTATAGATAGATAGTTTATAACTCTGTTATATTGCATCGAGCACTATTTTATTACCACCTGCACTCAATGAGTATTATTTAATATTTATATTGCCGTAGGTATATAAGTCTGTAGATTACTAAAATACAAATAGTCGAATCAGCTAGTCCGCACTTGGCTGTCTTGTTCCACTTTTCACAAAGGCCTTTGATGATTGCATGAGTCAATTTCTATCTCCCTATAAGTTAAATAACAGGGTAGACTGGGCTCTCAAGCCTTGAAGTTTATGTAGGACTATGAATGCCTACAGCTTGAAAGGTATGTTAATTTCAACTGGGAGAGAAGGGGCAGAGAAAGAAGAAGATACTTATTGTAGAATTTGAAATGAAAATGTATTTAAATTTTGAAGTAAAACTTAAAAGAAAATATTAATTAACCACGTTTGGAAGGGAAATAAAATTATTCTCTATTTTATTTCTTTCAGCTGAGCATAGGCATAAACTCTCTGCGCTGAAAATGAAGAAACGGTATAAACGAATGAAAACATATATCTGAAAAGCGAAGACATTTTTTTTTTATTCTTGAGCTTCACTTAGAGAAATTATGGAAAAAGGATGATGGGAAGAATATTCAAGGTCACTGATTATACTTCTATTATTAAGTGATTGGAAAATAAGGGAGAGGGTTCATTTCACCAAATACAGAACGCTCTCAGGTAATTCCTATATTTGAAAAGAATAAAAATAAGCCAACTCCAGTACACAGGGTGCGAGGGATAAATTGTCGGCTAAATGACTCAACCATAAAAATAACACTGACATCTCATTTTTAACAGAGATATTTACCAAAATTACACAAAAATATCTTGAAATACTAAAGAGTAAATTTATTCAATAAAATCACCATTGGCTCCAGACGACTTCGAAATTCCCTGCATCTCTTCTGGACGGTCTCCTTGTTTGAGTTGGTAAATTCTAACATAATCCTTGCCTTCAGTTCATCTTTGGTGTTACAAGAGGGTTTGTTTGTCTCTCGCTCAACTGCGCCTCCGCCCACATAATAATCAAGGCGTTGCAGGTTGGGTGGGGGTGGGGTGTTAGGTGGCCAGATGTAACGGGTGATGTTGTTGCAGAATCTATGCTAAGTAAGATGTGTCAGAAGGTGAAATTGTGTGAAGGCCTAAAATGTGCGTGTACATTATGCATTTATCCACAACAAATAAATTAAACGAACATATGAAGACAACTTGAAGAAATCAAGGAAAAAACAATGTAGTTATAGATTTCAACAATGAAATGAATTTATATATATGTATTTGACATACACAAAGTGATGATAGGTTGCTTGTTAAACGTGGCAAGTGAGATAAGATTGCAAAGAGTGTCCATGCAGAGATTTGGTGAATGAATGTTGATGGTTTAAGTTTGTGAAATTAAAACAGTTTGATTTCTGTAAGGTAAAATGTCAATTGTGTGAGTTCAAATAATAGTGTGTATGTTTGTGACAATTGTAAGTGTTGATTCAAGTTATGAAGAGTTGTGTACCTTTGACTGATATGCTAAAGTTGATTAAATGTACAATTACTATTTCGTAGTGATAATGTCACTTTTTCAGTAAATTGTAAGTTAAGTTTCTTCACGCGGCAATAGAAGTGCGGGTTGTGTTGAGTTGATGAGAGGCTGGTAGTGTTACTGAGTCAGTGTGTTGGCACGCGTGGAGTCTGCTGGCATCTCTGGAAACTCAATGTCTGACTGACTTGTATCAAGTCGAACGGTTCTTTTTTTTTTTTTATAGATTTTTGGGTTTTCAAATAGGCTCCGGACAGCTGCGTGGGAAAAAAGGATTTGTCTCAACTTGCTATATTTTTGTGTCCTTTTAACCAATGGGAAGTTGAGTTCGGAAAAGTGAAGTGATGATTGGTTAAAGATTAATTTGGAGAAGAGTGCATCTTCCCGTAGGGGGTGACAGGCAAGTATGGAGGATTCCATAATGTGATCGCAGGCATTGTCTGACAGCCATGATTGGGTTCTTCTGCATGTGTAACATGGTGTAGAGTCCTGTTGTCAAACATAGTGTAATCCAGCAGCCATCCTCATGACCCAGGGCAACACTACAGTCTCAAGGCACCTTATGTCGGCCTTTGTGTTGTGTCTGAGGGAAGAGGAATGGAAGCATAACTTCGCCATCACTCGTGATCACTCCAAACACCTTCGTAATTGTATCCGTAATCCAACACTTTCTCAATCCTCTGTACTGTCCTCAGATTGACACACAGATACCCTGAAATGTTCGTATTGGTGCTTCGGGTGCGAATGCCAAACACTACAGCATGCCTTTCCAAGTTTCTGGCAGTGTAATTGCATGTATGCCCTAATATAATTTAGGTCATAAAAGTTTTAGTGTACTCATCGAAAAAACATTAGTCGAGGGATGCTTGTATAAAATGGTGACAATTTACTCATCGAACCCCCCCTCTCTCTCTCTCTCTCTATATATATATATATATATATATATATCGAACCTGTATCCTATACGGAACCAGCATTTAGCCTGACGTGCCTTAACCGGTCGAGCCACGGACGATCGTTCAATTAACAAGGTCGATTTTACTGCTTATAAACTTCAATCTTCCATGTATAGGCGACAAATTTTAGCATGTGTTCATGTTTTGGTGTTCACAACAGAACAGCACTGATTAGTCCAATCCTTGGTTCTCCAAGAATACCAATCCTTGATTCTCCATTAATGCCCCTTCTTGGTTTTCCAGGAAATCTCGTTCTTCTCCGCAGAATAATTTCTCAGATGGAAAGCAATTGGACATGGGGTATTTTTTAGTTATTGTTGTTTTATAGTGTGCTATTTCCAGGAGAAAAATTCATATATACGGGTTATCTAGCTTCTTTTCTAACCATTTCATCAGTGTCCGTGCAGTTCTATCCTAGAAAAAAAAAACAGTTACGGTTTAGGTTTAGAAGAAGTCTTGCTTCATTTTATCCGATTCCTGACAACTTGTCCATGCAGGCCAAGGAAATGCAATGAGAATATTTACATCACTTTTAGTGGAAGAAGAAAGACTATTATTCATTACGAATCAAACAATTATTCAACATAGAAGAAGTCCATGAATTCGGAAAATTGACAAATAGAATTGGTTTAGATATTATGAACTTTCGGGAAGTACTTATATAAAATTGATGTAGGGACCAATGAAGGAAGCCAGTATATCTATATAGTTACCATGTATAATCGCGTATTACACGACTTTTTGAACTCCTATTTTTGAAACGCCCTTTCGACCGGGGCTTCGGAACATGTCGACTTCAAATTCTGAAGATGGTTCCAAGATGGGTGGAGAGGACATGCAGGGAATATTCATACAAAACCATCAAGAAAAATCAAAATAAAAAATAAAGCATAAGAGATGATTCTGAAAAAGAAATTAATATGGAATTTCTGAGATGATTTTTTTTTTTGTGTCCGCCCCTAAAAGAAACTCTGAAAAAAGAATCTCTGAAAAGAAGCAAAAGACGCAAAAGAAGCAAAAGAAAAAGAATCACAAGAAGAAGAAGAGGAGGAAGAGGAGGACGAGGAGGAAGAGGAGGAAGAAGAAGAAATGCAGAAGAAGACGACGAAGATAAAAAGAAAAGGAAAAAGAAGATAAGAAATAAGAAAAAGAAAATAAGAAGCAGAATAAGAACAGAAAAAAACAGAAGAAAAAAAAAGCAGAAGATTGAAGGAGAAAAAGAGTGTGAAGAAGAAGAAGAAGAAGAAGAAGAAGAAGAAATGAAGAAAAAGATGAAAAGGAAAATAAGGAGAAAAAGAAGACGAAGATAAAAAAGAAGAAAAAGAAGAAGAAGAAGAAGAAGAAGAAGAAGAAGAAGAAGAAGCAGAAGATAAGGCAGTAGAAGAAAAAGATGACAAAGATGAAAAGAAAAAGAAGAAGAAAACAAAGACGAAGATAAAGAATAATAAAAAGAAGAAGCAGAAGAAGAAGATAAGGAGCAGATGTTGGAGTAGTAGTAGTAGTATAAAAAGAAAAAGAAGAAAAAAGCAGGAAACGGAAAAAGAAAAGAAAAAGAGAAAGAAGATGAAAAGAAAAGAAAAAGAAGATATAGAATAAAAAACGGAAGAAGAAAATGAGAAAAAGAAGCAGAAGGAATAGAAGAAGTAAAAGAAGAAGAAGGGACGCCACATATGGAGAGAAAAGGGAAATATAGACAGATACTGAAGACAAAGAATAAAAAAAGAAGCAGAAGAACAATAACTACAAGAAGAAGAAGAAGAAGAAGAAGACTAAGCAGATGGAAAACGTGCAGAAGAGGAGGAAGGGGCAGAAAAAGAAGAATATGAAGAAGAAGAAAAAGAATAAGCAGAAGCCAAAGAAGACGAACATAAATCATAATAATATGAAGAAGAAGAAGAAGAAGAAGAAGAAGAAGAAGAAGAAGAAGCGGCAAATGACTAAGGGCAGAAGAAGACGAAGATGAAATAGAAAAAAAAGAAGGAAAATTAAAAGAAAATAAAAAGCAGACGTGCATGAAGAAAAAGAAAAAGAAAAAAGGCAAAATATGGAAAGAAAAAGAACACGAAGACGCAGATAAAGAATAAAAAAGAAAGATAAGAAGAAAATAAGAAACAGAAGTAGAAGGAGAAGAGACAGAAGAAGAAGAAGAAGAAGAAGAAGAAGAAGAAGAAGAAGAAGAAGAAAAAGAACAACAACAACAACAAAGCCGACACAGAAAAGGTGGAAGAAGAAAAAGCAGAAGAAGAACAAAGACGAATATAAAGAATAAGAAAGAAGAAGAAGTAGGGGGAGAATAAGGGGCGGTAGAAGAAGAAGAAGAAGAAGAAGAAGAAAAAGGAGAAAAAACGAAGATGAAAAAGAAAAGAAGTAGAAAAAGAAGACGAGCATAAAGAATAAAATTATAAAAAATAATAATAAACATAAGAATCAGAAGAAAATAAGATGAAGAAGAAGATGAAGAGAAGATGGAAAGAAAAATGAAAAGAATAATGAAATTAAGAACAAGAAGTATAAGAAGAAAATAAGAAGCAGTTGTAGAAAAAAAGGTGGAAAAAAGACGAAGATGAAAAGAAAAAGAAGAAAAAGAACACGAAGATAATGAATAACAAAAAGTAAAAAAGAAGCAGAAGAATAAAATAAGAAGAAGAAGTAGAAGAAAAAGCAAAAGAAGAAGATAAGAAACAGAAGTTGAAGAAAAAGAAGAAGAAAAAGAAGAAATGTGTTAAAAGAAGAAGAGAAAGTAGAATAAAAAGAAGATGATGAAGTTGGGGTAGAAGAAGAAGATAAAGAAGATGTAGAAAAAATGAAGAAAAATGAGAAGGCGAACGGGAAGAATAAGAAAAAGAAGCATAAGAAGAAAAAGAAAATTAGAAGAAGAAGAAGAAAAAAAATAGAAGAAGAAGAAGTGCCAGATGAAGAAGATGAAGAAAAAGAAGAAATTAAAACAGAAAAAGAAGAAGAAGAAGAAGAAGAAGAAGAAGAAGAAAAATCAAATTATTTGGGGGAAGAAGAAAAACGGCTAGAAGAATAAAAAGATGAAGAAGAAGAATAAAAAGCGGAAGAAGAAGAAGAAAAAAAGAAGACAACGAATAAAGAATAAGTAAAAGAAGAAGTAGAAGAGGAATATAAGAAGTATAAGAAAAAGAAGAAGAAAAAGAAGCCGATGATAAAGAAAGGAAGAAAAAGTAGCAGACGAAGGTAAAGAATCAGAAAAAGAAGAAGAAGAAGAAGAAAAGGAACATAATAATAATGATAATAATAAGAATAAGAATAATAATAATAAGAAGAATGATAAGAAGGAGAAAAAGAAGAAGAAGAAGACTAAGCAGATGGAAAACGCGCAGAAGAGGAGGAAGGGGCAGAAAAAGAAGAATATGAAGAAGAAGAAAAAGAATAAGCAGAAGCCAAGGAAGACGAACATAAATCATAATAAGAAGAAGAAGAAGGAGAAGAAGAAGAAGAAGAAGAAGAAGCGGCAAATGAATAAGGGCAGAAGAAGACGAAGATGAAATAGAAGAATAATATAAGAAGAAGAAGAAGAAGAAGAAATGCAGAATAAGTAAAAAAAAAAGATTTCTGAAAATACTTTTTTTTTCTATACCAGCATTTAGGTTTGGTCAATGAGTATTTTTATCACCCGCATGTTCATGACTTCTTGCAGATTGACATTATAGTTTTATTCGAAATATTTCATATCAGCTTCAATAGATTTTCTTTCCCTTCACCGAACAAATTGTATCTACTTCAGGAGCCTATTATTATTGTTTTATAAATAGATATGCTTTGCTGGAGATATTAGGCGATAACATATATAGCGTCATTGCTGTTTAAATGGCGACGGTGTGGTAGCTGGCTGCCGCTGTACATCGCGCATGCGCGCACGCAGATTTAATGGTAATTGTAACTATGTTTAATGGTAATCGGAATATTAGCCGTTTTCTTGTAAGAAAACATCGAGCATTTATTTGACCGAGCAGCAAGTGCTGTTGTCAGAAATTTATAGAATATTTCTCTTACAATACATTTTCTGACAGATTTCGACATTCAGTGGATTTCGAACTAGGAAGAGGAAGCTTCTACTGATGTGGTCATATTTTCTGAGGGAGAGCTAAGTAATTTCCTGAAGATGTTTGATGACATATAAGCCATCATTAATCTCCTAAACAATGCAAAATTTAAAAGTCTTTAAAATGTCCGGATTCTCGAGCGTTGTTAGTGATTACGTTAATTCAATGGATCAGAAAATTTAAACTTCTTTTGTTTACACGTAACATAGAAAGTGAATCTAAAGTGATTGTCGAGAAACGAGCGTCACTTTCTCACAGACGTGATGTGGCTTCGCTCTGTCTTTTCTACAAATATATTTATAGCAACGGATCTGACGAGCTACTTTCACTGGTACCCCAAATGCATGAATTTATGCGTGCTACTAGATTGGCATCTCAGTCCAACCCTTTCACGCTCGAAACAGTTAAATGTAGCCGTCTCTTCTACTCCAACAGCTTCTTCTCTCGCACTTCCCGACAGTGGAACTCCCTTCTTCCTACTTGCTTCCCTGATAGCTATAACCTTCAAATATTCAAATGTATGTCAATCGATATCTTCTGATTCCTTGATCCTGATCCTCGTCCTCCTCTGTATTCTTTCCTCAAACACTCCTCTTTACTCTTGCTCTCACTCGTTGTAGCCCCATTGCGTGCTAGTGCCATTCCCGGCTTGCTTGGGGTGGAATGCTTAAAACAAACTTGGAAAAAATTTGCTTATTGTTCTAAAGGCCTGTGTAGCAACCCGTATAAGCACCATTTCCAAGAACACGTCGGGGTATCATTAAACCTAGTTCCGAATAATTCGATGGTTTATCACAGGGATTAAATCCATTTCATATCTCGAGGTATAAAAACACGTTTTATATAACCTGGTCGTGCCTAATTTCAAGCTAACAAGTTACACCAGGAGAGAAATAATTAATTGTTAGACGTTTAATGGGGCCGTGGTTTACTGTAAACTCCTTATTCACAAGATTTCTGTTTACATAAAGGTTGAAAAAACTTCTTTTGTATAGTTAAGCTTAAGTCCTTAACCTTATATCATACAATAAAGTGATAATAAAATCCAGAAATTCGTTAGAACCCGTATTAATTATCTAATCTAATGATTCTAAATTTTTAAAAATACGAAAAGAAATTTTTAATTTTTATGTATATTTTTGGTTTGTTGGTTTTTCTGGCAACATATGAACCTCCATGGCTTTATATGGGTTTATATATATTATTTAATTCCGAAATCTAAATATTTTGTACGTAATTTTATGATTTAAGCTTCGGATATTCTGTACATAATTTTATATTTTCAGTATAAGCCTTTTACAGATATATCGTTTGTAGATGATCTATTGTAAGTGTTATATGTTTTGTTATATGTTTTTGTTATAAATCTATCACTTTAAAGCTGATGTCTGTTTCAGTATTTTGAAATAGATTTCTCATGTTGCTTTCCTTGTAGTATTTATGTCTTACAGGAGCTAAATGTGAAGATTCAGTTAAAATGAATTTAGATTTCGGAATTAAATAATATATATGAAACCATATAAACTCATAAAGGTTCATATAAAACGTGTCTTTATACCTCGAGATATGAAATGGACTAATCCCTGTGATAAACCGTCGAATTATTCGGAACTAGGTTTAATGATACCCCGATGTGTTCTTGGAAATGGTGTTTATACGGGTTGCTACACAGGCCTTTAGAGCAATAAGTACATTTTTTCCAAGTTTGTTTTAAGCATTCCACCCCAAGCAAGCCGGGAATGGCACTAGCAATAAGAGCAATAAGCGAATTTTTTCCAAGTTTAAGCAAGCTGGGAGTGCCACTAGCACGCAATGGGGTTACAAAAAGTAAGAGCAAGAATAAATAGGGGTGTTTGAAGAAAAGCTATAGAGAAGGACATTGATCAGGATCAAGGAATCAGAAGATATCGATTGACATTACATTAAAATATTTGAAGGTTATTGCTATCAGGGAAGCAAGTAGGAGGAAGGGAGTTCCACTGCCGAGAAGTACCAGGAGATGAAGCTGTTGGAATAGAAGAGGCGGCTACATTTAACTGTTTGGAGCGTGAAAGGGTTGGACCGAGATGCCAATCTAGTAGCACGCATAAATTCATGCATTTGGGGTACCAGTGAAAGTAGCTCGTCAGATCCGTTGCTATGAATATATTTGTAGAAAAGACAGAGGGAAGCCACATCACGTCTGTGAGAAAGTGACGCTCGCTTGTCGACAGTCCCGTTAGATTCATTTTCTATGTTACGTAAACAACGCCACACAGAAGAGAAGAACTGTGTTGTACTTCCAACACAGGTATTGGCCCGCTTAGAACCTGACATTTCCGTTTTCCGAGTTTCGTCTGTGCGACAATTTATCAATTGCAATGATGCTCTCAAATTCGATTCTATGGAAATTCGTAAAAATCCGATATGGACAAGAATCCTTTCTCTTGCTGCATAGTTGATTAGACACACATCAAAGAGTTCACAGCGCCTCTATTAAATGTCTAACGATGAATAAAATGTCAATATGGTGTAACTCTAATATTCGACTGTCTATATTTGTTACTGAAAGGCAGAGTCGCCACATTTCTTTACTTGTGATAGATATATGAACGCAAGAGTAAGTAAAAACATTTATTTGTACAGCGATTTTCATTGTCGTCCCAAAGTCAGATTTTTCGACACTAGAAACTTTGACGACATCAGCCGAATGGTAAAACCGTATGTAGTTAAGCTAATGCGTTTTTTTTAGGGGGGAGGACTGATTTACAGCGGATTGGTTTGTACAACAAGACGGAATACTTTTTTTTTTTTTTTTTTTTTTGGCTAGGTGAGCCAACCTTACATGAATAAACACTTTAGCTTAAACCATATTTTTTATTATCCATAACACTAAAAGAATCATATCGAATAATTTGAAAACGATCATTGTTCACTCACAATTAATGATGATAAATCAGTTTTCATGTACTTCTTCGTCTAAATGACACGTTTTTTTCCATCATTCATTTTGAAACGACCTAAAATTTTTACTGCCTGAAAATCTACTTCCTTCCCGTTTTGTTTTCTAAGAGGTGTTGAGTGACTATTTACTTAAGAACATATATCTGGGTCATTTATTGAAGCTGCATAATTTGGGGAGTGCTTTGGGCTATGTAAGTATATGTAAGTATATTCTGAAATCTTACCAATATCGATTTTGACCAATTTTACCTCGAGTGCATTGGCTTTCGTGATCAAACCTGACATTGTATTGACGGATAGCAAATATAAAGCTGATTATAGAACAGGATGGCTACTACCACATTATGTTGGAATTGCTCAGTGACCTTGATATATTTGGGAAGGATATTAGAATAATCAAGAACCTATACTGGCAGAAACCTGAGGTCATACGGATAGAAAATGAATTCATCAGATTTACAAAAATAGAAAGGAGTGTAAGACAAGGATGTGTATTCTCGCCGGACTTCAGTTATGTGCCATGCGTAATACACGCTTAGGTGATCATGTATCTTTTGATACATGACTGACGAGGCAGATTTTTTCTCCGACGTAGGTTGCCATTTCTTACTGCTGTAGACCAGTTGCCAATCAAGGCTATAGAACCCGGTCTGTCCTGCTATTCACCCATAGCTGGAGGGAGAAGAATAGGAGTCATACCTTTCCCAAGGGTATTAGCACGTAAGTGAATGCAATGGATTTGACTAGAATTCGAACTCGTCTCTCCGATTCCTCAATTCGGGCCGCTATCCATTACTCCACCGTGTCTCCTCCAATCTCCACAGCCAGGCAATTTTTAGGGAGCTGAAAGGCCTACCCCGATTCATTATTGGCGACCACAATCTTAACAAAATCAGATATGCAGATGACACAGTATTGATAACAGACAGAGTAAGAAAGCTACAAAATCTTTTATAGAGGTTGTGAAGGAAAGCGAGAAGAATGGACTAACTGTCAACTGCAAGAAGACAGAATGCATGGTTGTTAGCAAAAGGATTAACTCAAAGTGCGAATTGTAAATAAGAGGAACCATAATCTAACAAGATCGGAGATTTAAATATCTGGGAAGTGTTTAAACGTAGGGCGGAAAGAGTGGCACTGAAATCCGAAGGCGTATTGCGATAGCCAAAGAAGCATTCTAAAAGCTAAGCAGGGTACTAAGTAATAGTAAAATTTCGCTAGAAACAAAGAAGAGGTCTCAAAAAAGCTATGTGATATCTGCCCTGCTGTATGGCAGAGAGTGCTGGACGATCTCCTCAAAGATGAAGAGGAGACTTGAAGCAACAGAAATGTCGTTCTACAGAAGGATACTGAGGATAACGTGGACCGAATATGTGAGCAACCACAAAGTTTTAGAGAAAATGAAAACAAAAAGGAAATTAATACTTAACATCAGAAAGAGACAGTTGAGGTTTCTGGGGCATAAAATGAGGAAGGAAGGCTTGGAAAATCTGATACTCACAGAGTAGATTGAAGGTAAGAGGGACAGAGTAAGACAAAAACATACTTAGTGAGATTGAGTAAAAGAATGGAGGAACAGGGATTGGGAGGAATAACAGAAAGACAAGTATACTAAGAGCTGCAAGGGACAAGAAGTTGTGGAGAGCCATGACACAGCACATAAAGAGGAAGACATGGAATCAGTGAAATAGCTTTCTGCATCCTACATAAATGATTGCAGAACTTGAACAGGACTCTAGTCATCCCATTCATGAGATCTGGTCAACCCATTCACGAGATCTGGTCATCAATTCACGAGATCTGGTCATCCCATTCATAAGATCTGGTCATCCCATTCGTGAGAGCTGGTCATCTTATTCTTGAGATCAGGTCAAATCATAGGATCTGATCATCCCATTCATGAGATCTGGTCATCCCATTCATAGGATATGATCATCCCATGTATGAGATCTAGTCATTCCATTCATAGGATATCATTCATGATATCTGGTCATCCCATTCCTGTTATCTGGTTATCCCATTTATGATATCTGGTCAAGCCATTCATGAGATCTGGTCATCCCATTCACAAGATCTGCTCATCCCATTCATGAGATCTTGTCAACCCGTTCAGGAGATCTGGTCATCATATTTATTAGATATAGTTAACCCTGGCCATTCCATTCATGAGATCTGATCATCCTATTTATGAGATTTGGTCATCCTATTTCTGAGATCTGATCATCCCATTCATGATCTGGTAATCCCATTCACGAGATTTCGCCATAACATTCATGAGATCTTGTCAAACCATTCATGAGATCTGTTCATCCCATTCACAAGATCTGGTCAATACATTCATGAGATTTTTTATCCCATTTATGAGATCTGGTAATCACATTTACGAGATCTGGTCATCCCTTTCATGAAATGTGGTCATCCTATGTATGATATCTGGTCATCCCATTCCTGATATCGTCTCATCCTATTCATGAGATCTTGTCAACCCATTCATGAGATCTGGTCATCACATTTATTAGATATAGTCAACCCTTTCATGAGATCAGGCCATTCCATTCATGAGATCTGGCCATCCTATTTATTAGATCTCGTCATCCCATTCATGAGGTTTGGTCATCTCATTCATGAGATGTGGTCAACGCATTCATTAGATTTTTTCAAACCATTCATGAAATCTGGTCAACACATTCATGAGATCTGGTCATCCCATTCACGAGATCTGGACATCCCATTCATGAGATAGGGTCAACCCATTCATGAAATCTGGTCAAACTATTCACGATATCTATTTATTCTATTCATAAATTCTGGTCAGACATTCATAAATCTGGTCATCCAATTCATGAGATATTCTCATGATATCTGGTCATTCATGAAATCTGGTTATTTTATTCATGAGATCTGGTCAAACCATTCACGTTAACTAGTAATCCTATTTATGAATTCTGGTCAGACATTCATGAGATCTGGTCAACCCATTCATCAAATCTGGTCAATCCATTCGCAAGCACTGGTCAACACATTCATTAGATTTTGTCAAACCATTCATGAAATCTGGTCAACGCATTCACGATATCTAGTTATCCTATTCATGATTTCTGGTCAGATATTCTTGAGATCTGGTCATCCCATTCATGAGATCTAGTCATCCCATTCATGAGACCTGGTCATCCAATTCATGAGATCTGGATATCTCATTCATGTGATATGGTCAACCCATTCATGAATTCTTATCCACCCATTCATGATACCTAGTAATCCTATTCATGAGATCTTGTCATCCGAATCATGAGATCTGGTCATTCCAATCATGAGATTTGCTCCACCCATTCATGAGATATTGTCAAACCATTCACGATATCTAGTTATCCTATTCATGAATTCTGGTCAGACATTCATAAGATCTGGTCATCCCATTCATGAGATCTTCTCCACCCATTCCTGAGATCTGGTCAAACCATTTACAATATCTAGTTATTCTATTCATGAGATCTGGTCACCACATTCATGAGATCTGGTCATCCCATTCATGAGATCTGGTCAAACCATTCACAATATCTAGTTATGCTATTCATGAATTCTGGTCAGGCATTCATGAGATCTGGTCATCCCATTCATGAGATCTCGTCATCCAATGCATGAGATCTAGATATCGCATTCATGTGATATGATCAACCCATTCATGATATCTGGTCATCCCATTCTCGAGATCTGGTCATCCCATTCCTGAGATCTAGTTATCCCATTCATATGTTCTGGTCAACCTATTCCTGACATCTGGTCATATTCGCAGAATGTCATTCAAGGCAGTACCTTCACACATGGCTGGTGCATCAAAGATCACCGTGATCTTGTCTGGTTTCTTTGGCCTCTTGTGGATGGTACTATACATTTGATTATTTATGCTTTATTTACTTGCCCCTTCTGGTGGAACAGAAACGTCATTCGACAGAATGATGCTACGGGTACCATGCTCACATGTGCGATGTGAGCAACAATGAAATTCTGGAGAAAATAGAAATAAAATGAAATTAATACTTAACATTAGAAAGAGACGGTTGGGGTTTCTGGGGCATATAATGAGGAAGGGGGGCTTGGAAAATCTGATACTCACGGGACAGATAGAGTGCAAGAGCGACAACAACATAGCGAGATTGAGTAAATGGATGGCGGAACAGTGATTAGAAGGAATGACAAAATGTTTATTAAGAGCTTGCGTCAGGAAGCTGGGGAGAGCCATGATCACCTCCATCTTTGTCTTCAGTTGACACAACCTCTTACTCAACCCAAATATCGCAAAAACCCCAATAGAATATAAGCAATTATACATATATCAATATTGGTGGTAGCAAAAAAAGGCCACCACTGAAAAACTGATATCGAATATCGATCAACACTGGACAACATATCAATCTAATTGGGGTTTTTCAACGGTCTGGGGTCTATCGAGGTCAAATTAAAAACAAAAACATTTAGGATCGTCTTGTTATAGTAAACAGTGATACGGTTCAACAAGGTAATGTCTGTTGGACCAGAATAATTTGATAGATAATGGTCAAGTGAACGATATATAAGTGTCTTTAAAGAGACAGATTATATTCGGTCAGTTTGTTGATCAGCACGAGATAAGTGGTCATTCAACAAGTTGTTTTATTCTTCTGTCCTTACAACTGACAAATTGTTGGTCAGGGGGTTCAATTAACTTATGGTCATCTTTGGAGTATTTATATATTTGATTTTTTACCATGTCGAAACTAACAGAGAAATATGGGAATTGGACGTTCTCGCGTAGACCATTTAGCAGCTCTGGTTGGGCGTAGATAAGTCGACATCGGAATTTTTCGGCAGAGGGACGATAAGGCGTCATATTTCTTCTTCCTCGTTATAGTCAAATTTATTCTCTCTCTCTCTCTCGCTCCTTCTCTCTCACCCTCCATCCTCTCTCTCTATCTGTCTATCTGTCTATCTTATTTTGAAGTCAAATTAGTATTTCGTCATAATTTGCTCGAATTTGGCATCTCCGATTCGGCGTAGCCGAGTCGAAATAAGAATTTTTCGGCAAAGAGACGATTAGGCGTCAGGTTACTACTTCGTCGTTAAAGTCAAATTTCTTCTCTCTCGTTATATCTCTCCCCTACTCTCCTCACTCTCTCTCTCTCTCTCTCTCTCTCACTCTCTGTCTATTTCGTTTAGTAGT
This sequence comes from Acanthosepion pharaonis, assembly GCA_903632075.3. NCBI lineage: Eukaryota > Metazoa > Mollusca > Cephalopoda > Sepiida > Sepiidae > Acanthosepion > Acanthosepion pharaonis. The sequence continues at coordinate 188,455 of CAHIKZ030005175.1, read as the reverse complement.
CAAATTAGTATTTCGTCGTAATATGCTTGAATAGTCTAATTTAAAAAAAAACACTGTAGTTGGAGGCATTTTTATATTTCAAAAAAGGAGAAGTTGGAGGCATTTTTAAATTTAAGAAAAAGATTCGTTGGAGGTATTTTTATATTCTATTTCCTTCAGTGCAGCTTCGTATTTTTCAGTTGTCAAATCACTTTTATTCCAGGATGGAAACAAATATAGAGATGCTGGCGAACGAATCAAAAAAAAAGTCATAATGGAATCATTAGATGCTATTGAATTCCTAAAGGGCGTTGCTCATAATTACGAAATGAAGAATTAATTTTTCAGATTTAGAACCACATCTCCATCACCTCAAGTCTCTTCTTTATCTTCGTTAAATAGCTTTACTAAGTTATTTAATTTTATTTTAAATACAATATTTTTAATTTAAGTTTTTTATTTACATTATTCCATTAATGTTTTAATAGAATCCTTAATTCCCTACATGAATAAAAAGTCATATTGAATGTTGGATGTTTTCAATGCTTTTATCCTTTTTTTATTTATTTATTTTTTGGTGGTGGTGGTGGTGGGGGGGGTCACCGGACAAACACAGTGACGTCAAAATAGTCTGATGGTTAAATGGCCGTGCCGAATAATCCAATTATTTTCTGACACCGAATAAGCCACACCGAATCAGCTGAAACGTACCAAACTCGATATATATATATATATATATATATATATATATATATATATATATATATATATATATTGTGCATAGTTAGGCAGCAATTTTTCATTGATGCATGTTTCATTAAATAATATAGACAAGTTTTGTTTATTTATTTTAAGTAAGTTCCTTTCATATTGTCTGATAACCTTAATAACATTATCATTGAAAGACGAAAGGAAATCACCATACGGATGCATATTTAAATCCAATCTAATCTTTCGGCTTACATAAGCCATTATCAAAGATGACAATTACATTTCAATATATCAAACAATACACGGACGAACCAATTTCAAAGCAACGACTAACTCGTGTGTCCGAGACACAGAAGCGAAAATCGAGTGGCAGATCGTGAAGTCATACATAACCACGCGAGAGTCGAAACGAGAAGTATTAAGTATGGGAAGCCGTTGGTATAAACCAATGGCCTCTGTTATCAATTATAGGCATTTAAGAATATTTGTGGAGATTTCATAGTTTATTTTGTTCAGGTTAGGTTTCAAATGTTTTATGTATATAGCTTCAAGAATTTTTAGTTTTTGTTTATTGTTTTCATGTTTAAGTATAGTTGTGTTTTCAACGAGGATTTTATTAAACTTATCAGACCATATGAAAGGAACTTACTTAAAATAAATAGACAAAACTTGTCTATATTATTTAATGAAACCTGCATCAATATATATATATATATATATATATATATATATATATATATATAAACATAGTGAGTAAATTCTATGTACCACGTTTCATTTTTCAAAAGGACTTCATCAGACTAAAATAATAATTGATGGGATTAGACAAGCCTTTTTATAAAGGATCACAGTCAATGCCTTAGTCCTTCATTGTCATAAATCTGATTATAAATACGACTTAAAGAATGTACTTTCGCTTAAAAGAGAAAGCAAATTACAGAGACAAAAATTTTATTAAGAAAGTGCGCTGATTTCTGAATCTTCTACGGTAAATTTGCGTCGAAGTTCATAACACACATCATCTTCCTTAACAAATCTACTGCTATCACAATACTTAAAATCAAAAGTCCTAGACACCTCGGACCCCAGAAATTTCAAGTTGCTTTTTTTTCTTTTCATGTGACGTGTCCTTCCACGACACAGGCGATTGTGGCTCTCAGCTTCGTTGTAGCTCTCAACAAGTCTCGTCCCTTTGCCACCTCCCCCTGACCACGTTCTGTCATCCACTTGCTTAAGCCCATCAAGTATGTCACGCGTTGCTTTGCCCTGTCTATCTTTCCCTCTATTCAACCTGTGAGTATCAGATTCTCCAGGCCCTCCTTCCTCATTACGTGTACCAGAAACTTCAGCTGCCTCTTCCTGGTGTTAAACATGAGTCTCATTCTTGTTTGAATTCTCTCCAAGACCGCATCATAGCTCACACGCTCGGTCCATGATATCCTCCTGTAGAACCACATCTGCGTAGACTCAAGTCTCTTCTTCGTCTTTGAGGAGACCGCCCAACGTTCGCTGGCGTAAAGGAGGACATATGTCACGTATTCTTTTCTTTGTTACCAAAGAGATCCTCCTGTCACGCAATACTCCGCCCAGCTTTTGGAGTGTGTCCTTGGCCATCCCAATACGTCTACGGATCACTCCGTGACAACTTACAGCCCTCTATCAAAACACTTCCCAGCAGCTTTCCTAAATTTAGCCTTGAGTTTTTCTCTCAATGTATAGTTATAAGCTACATTTTTGCTCATATTTTAATTCCCCGACCGCAACATATATATATATATATATATATATATATATATATATATATAGGTATGTATGAAGAAATATAATTTTAAGATGTGCTATATTTATGGGATAAAGAGCTCAGAGATAGAGCGTGTGTAAATGTAAAAGTGAACATAGAAGTCAACACTTAGAGGCGACAGTCTGTTTCATCCTAGACGCAATCATCAGGCCACGAGTGCTGTTATTTTTCTCGGCTACTTATATATACGGGTCAGTGGTGCATTGTCGGTAGTCTATTTTGGCGGTTATTTTACCGGAAGTCGTTTATTTGTTTATTTATTTATTTGGGTTAAAATATTTTGCTTGTTTTTATTTATTTTTATTTTTTATTTTTATCTTTTATTTTTATTTCTTATCTTATATATTTATTTCTTTTTTATTTTTATTAGTCGGTGTTTTTAATAAACATATTAAAAATTTGTTTATATCGCATATTTAATAGTTTTGTTTTGGTTTGGGAAGATAATTAAAGCTATTTATTCAATTTTGGGGTTGATTGCTATAGTTTATTCTATTATTTTGGCGGGAGCAGTTTCTAATTTGTTTATTACTTCATGTATTTATTTGGATTGATTATCTTTATTTGTTTTTTCTAACGGTTACTTTATCGGAATCAGTTTGTTAGTTTAATTATTTGGATGAATTTAGATCAATTTATTTTACTTGTTTTTTATTATTTATTTATTATACTGTATATTTTTATTTACACTTTTCGATTTTAACCGCCAAAATAGACTATTCACAATGCACAACTGACCCGTGTATAAAAATAGCCGAGAAAAAATAACGGCACTCGTGGCCTGACGATTGCGTCTAGCATGAAACAGACTGTCGCCTCTAAGTGTTGACTTCAATGTTCACTTATATATATATATATATATATATATATATATATATATATATATATGTATCTATGTATATATATATATATATATATATATATATATATATGTATGTATGTGTATTTATATATGTATACATGTATATATATATATATATATATATATATATATATATATATATATATATATATAATTCCTATAAATCTAATATATACCTTAGATTTTTTGGACTATTGTCTTCATCTTTGTTGCCATAGGGTAGACTGTTCTAGTTCCACATGCCTTAAGGACACATGGCACAGTGGATAAAGGCGTTGGTTAGACCCAGTGACAGGACCCAAAGAGTTGTGAGTTCAATATCTCGTTAAGGCAGTGGAGAATTTAGAGAGGTGAATTAAGAGAAAATAACTACTCACTGACATCCAAGAGACGTGCCACGTCGAACTAAATGAATCTATCTCTGCGGGCGAAATAAAGGGTTCAGTTAAACATTCCAACATATAGTAAGGTAACAAAATCGATGGTATATAAGCATAATATATTTTCCCTTAATTAGCTATCCAAAATCACTACCCGACTCCCAACTGTAGAATATTGGTTAGCTTACAAGTGGCCTGGCACACATGTATACTGGTGTAGCCAAAATGTTAAAGCTAACCTGAGTCATTTAATGAAGAGATATGTGGGTGAATAGCGACCACTCATGTAAATGTGTTGGGCTGGTCTATTTTAACAAAATGGACCAACCTAACTGGTGCATTAGGTAATCTCCTATAAAAGAGGTAAAATTAGCAGGATTGCTTTTCCAGTAAGACACAAGAAGGCAGCCATGTTAGCAGGTGAGTCACTTGACTTCTACACCAGCGAATTTAACTCTTGAAATGTCGACATGTAAAAAATATATAAAAACATAAAAAATAAAGAAAATTTTTAAAAAGATATAAAAACAAATAATTAACTCTAATTCCCAGAATGGAATTTTACCCTTTTTTAGCTACTCTAAGTAATTCCCCTCCTCTCAAAAACCTTTATACTATATTGATTACAATATATAAACTTCCGTTTATCCCCTACATCTCTCTATATATCTTTTAAATTTATTTTTGGCGTTCATTTTTAATTTCTTCTTTAATTTTAAATTTAAGTTAAAAAATGTTATTCTTTTAATAATTCTTTAATTGGTCGTCAGTTTAATATCCTGAATAAAGATCCTTCTTTTTTTAAGATAAATACCTACAACCCTCCTTAACCTTTCCTTCGTGCCTAGCCTCCAACTAAAAATGGAACGTATGCTGCCTATACATACACACACATATATATATATATATATATATATATATATATATATATATATATGTGGTGGGGGGGCAGCATAACTTCATTCAAACATGTTTCATTGCATAATATATACATATTATGTCTGCATATTTTTATACTAACCCATTCCAGTTTTCTAATCTGTTTGTCGATGTTAAGATAAAATTCATCAAGGAGACATCGGTTTTTTCTTACCCAAGTACTTTCCATCTTCTCCAAAATCATCTTCAGTGGTGAATTACAAAGGCAAACTTATTATACCTGTGATAAAATCTGCATTTCATTGGGATGGTTATTTACAAAAAAAAAAAAAAAAAAACACGCGTTAACGCGATCTGATATAATTATTTTAAAATTATATATATATATATATATATATATATATATATATATATATATATATATATATATGCAAATATAATTTCATTTTAAGCAAATCTGGTTAAATAATCCTGACATATTATGTCTACTTACTTTATTTTAATCCTCTTTAATTCTCAGGCCTCAGAGAGCGTTTCATGCGCATTTACAAAAAAATCACCACTCTGAATTACATTAATGTTGTTTTAACAATTCAACCCTGAAGATGATCTTGGATGAAATTGAAACTATTTGGGAAAATAAAAGAAATGAAAAAAAATACGGCACTTTCCTAAATAAAATTAATAAAAACATTAAATGTTGATCCGAGAATAAATAGACATATGACTAGATTATTCAACCAAATATATATATATATATATATCCGTTGGTATATAATCCAAGTTGATCCTAGTAATATAAAATATTAAAACTGATCTTTTTTATGATCGTATTTATTATTACCGAGCAAATAATTAATAAACAATAAAATCTAAAATCACCTCATATGGAAAAAAGCCTATTTCGGCAGACAAAATCACCGGCGTGGACTGAGTTCCTGTCAGAAATAGAAATTTAACTGTGAAAGATAATATATATATATAATTTCATCGATATATATATATTAGGTTGGTTACAAAAAATAATGTCGTTTTTTGACGTTAAGTTGAACGTCAAAAAACGACATTATTTTTGCACCAACCTAATATATATATATATATATATATATATATATATAATTCCATCAATAACAACAATAATTTTAGTCATACGAAATCCCTTTGAAGGACGAAGCGCATTACGTAGGATTGTTCTATTTTGTCCATCGATCATGTTTTCAGCATATATTATTTTCTGGTTGCAGTTTTTAATGCAGCCCAAGTGGTCAACATTTTTTTTTTTTTTTTTGCCACAAGAGTTGTGTCTTTGTAGCAAATAAAAGTGGAATGGCAATAAACAATCAAGAAGGACATTAGGGTAACATACCCGTTTTTGCTTGCTGATCTTAAAATAGTTCGTCTGATTTGCCCATTCTTTACGTGTCGGCTTTAATGTCTACTGTTTTATTTTTATTACTATTTGCATTATTTACATTCGAACTAATGTTCTCGTCTGTTTTTCTTATTATCGCAACGTTTCAACCGTTGTACGCTCCGGCCTTCATCAGTTGTCTATCTAGTGGTTAGAATATTCTCTTACTGTTTTCCACATCGAGGCATATCTTGTCTTGCTCTATTTTTCAGTACTGCTCAGCTAGATTTCCCTTGTCTTCACTGAGTCTAAGGATTGAACTGACATTTACTGAGCCTCCAAATTCACGAACTTTAATTTACTAAGCTATATAATTATGTAGCTAAACTATATATCTGTCTATATTTCTGAGATGAGATATTATGTACACTATTTACATTATTCGGACTATTGTCCTAATCTGTCGCCATATTTATAACAATGTTCCGGCCCTTCACTATCTGTCTATATTTCTGATATGAGGTATTATGTACACTATTTACATTATTCGGACTATTGTCCTCATCTTTGTCGCCATATTTATTACAACGTTTGACCCTTCAGTATCTGTCTATATTTCTGAGATGAGGTATTATGTACATTATTTAAATTATTCGGACTATTGTACTCGTCTGTCGCCATATTTATCACAACGTTTCGGCCGTTCAGTATCTGTCTATATTTCTGAGATGATGTATTATGTACACTATTTACATTATTCAGACTATTGTCCTCATCTTTGTTACCATATTTCTCGCCATGTTTCGACCGTTGTACGCTCCCGCCTTCTTCAGGTGGTTAAAATGTCGAACTGAACCCTTTATTTCGCTCGCAGGGGTAGACTCTTCTAGTTGCTCGTGCAATGTCTAATAGATATCAGTTATCAGTTATCTCCTGTTAATTCAACTCTCCAAGTTCTCCACTGCCTTAACGAGGTATTGAACTCACAAGTCTTTGGGTCCTGTCACTGGATCTAACCAACGCCTTTATCCACTATGCCATGTTTCCTTAAGTCACGTGGAAGTGGACCAGTCTACCCCAGTGAGCGAAATAAATGGTTCAGCTCAACATTTCAAACACCTGAAGAAGGCCGAGTTGTACAAATGTGATAAATATGGCAATAAAGATGGGGACAATAGTCCGCATAATCTAAGGTATATATATATATATATATATATATATATATATATATATATATATATATATATAAGCATTCCCAGTTAAATTTCTATTTTTGACACGAACTCAGTACACGCCGTGGTTGATGAGACCAGTATTTTCATCTGCCGAAATAGACTATTCCCCATATGATTTAATTTTGGATATTATTGCATATTAATTATTTGTTCTGTAATAATAAATACTTTGAGCTCTTTGTGTGGATCAGTTTCAATATTTTATATTCCTAGGATCCAATACGATTATATATCAACGGATTTGTTACCTTTAATTAATATATATATATATATATATATATATATATTCAAGCCTGTTTGGATGAATAATCTGGTCATATGTCTATTTTTATTTTAATCTTTTCGAATTCTCGGATCAATTTCTTAACGATAATATTACTTTTCTTAAGGAAGGCATTATAGTTTTTTTTCATTTCTTCTATTTTCTCAAGTAATTTTAATTTCATCCGAGATCATGTTCAGGGGTGAATTTCTAAAACAAAAAATTAATATAATTTATATTTGTGATTTTTTTGTAAATGCGCAGGAAACACCCTCTGAGAAGATCTCAGAATTCTCTTCTCCTATCCTGGATCTAGACATTTAAGTCTTAAATGTTATTCAGTCGAGCTATCTCGGTCATTCATAAGTCTATCACGCCAACCATCAAGGTCGGATGATAATTAGGGTGGCATCCCCTGTCATTACATATTTGGTCAATGTAGGTGCTTGATGGACGACCAACCCGTTTTGCACCGTAGCTATCTTCTTTTCTACCAGTAGATGACTCGCATTTTCTTGTTTTGCTAGCTAGTAATGTCTTGAAAAGCGCATTCTAAGTCCACGTTTGATCATAGAAATAATAGGGATAGTCTCATAAAACTTAATATTATTCTATTCAGACTGAGGCTGACACCGCTCTTGCTGTCACACTTGACTGCATTCGCCGCCGATTTACTTTACTTACTATTACCGTTACTACTGTTTTTATTTCTCTTTTTTCTATTTATTAATATCTCCCATATGCTACATTTTTCTATGCTTGGCCTACTGAGGATGTTTTTTATTAGTAGTACAATTTGAACATCCTAATATCCCTGGGATGTACGAACTGATCATTGTTAACATGCTTGAGCATATATCAGCCATTTAGACGCTATTCTATATCTTGAAAAACTGTTTAACGATTCTGGAATAATTTCATTATTTTTAATTGTCGTATTTAATCTAGTATGCTCGTAAATCGGCGATAAGATGTCGAAGTTTATATTATTGTTTTCCTGCTAACTTACAAACATTAGATTTTTTAAAAAGATTTAGTTATATAGTTTCTTTCAATACAATTGTAACTATAAAGTGGAGACACACTTTTCTTGGATAAAGAGCAGAAAATTATTGTTTTATTTTTAATCTTAAAAATGCTGGGAAATTTTTTTGACGTAGCTAATATATAACTGAAGCTGATGTATATAAATTGGCTGTTTTATGCATCAACCAGGCCCGGTACTATGTATCTTTATTTCCGTTTGCTTCCTGAAAAATCGATCAACAACAACAACAACAAAAGGAAGAAGAAGGCGGAGGAGAAAAAGGAGGAGGAGGAAGAAGAAGAAGTGATATGTCCAAGAAAAAAATGACGCGACCGAGCTGAAGACAGCCCATCGGTTTACCTACCTTGGATGTTTCATCAGGTCAGATGCTGGGAGTGACAAGGAGGTCGAAAACATACTTGCAAGGGTGTGCGTTGCATTTGGCAGACTGTACAAACTTGTGTGGTACAACAGATACCTGAAGAAGGGCTCTAAGACCAGAGTGTAGAGAGCTATCGTCCTCACCACTCTCCTATACGGCTCAGAGTCATAGGTTACTTACCGAAACCACCTACGACTCCTCGAACGGTTCCAATACAGAAATCCTTGAAAAGGCAAAGATCCCCAACATTGAGGTTATGCTGCTGAAGTCCTAGCTGTGCTGGGATGTTTCTGAGATGGAGAATCATCGCCTGCTTAAAATGTTATTGAACGGCGAGCTCTCCACTGGCTATCGTGACAGAGGGCCACCAAGGAAGTAATTCAAAGATTGCCTGAAAAAATCCTTTGTTGCCTGTCACATCAACCAATGGTCAATCCTATCTAACAACCGTGACGACCGGCGTCGCATCACCAACCATGAAGTCTCCTTTGAAAATAACTCCAGAGCCGGTTTCAGGAACAAGAGGCAGCGGAGAAAGTACTGCAGTGCTATACCATCGAGCCCAGGACGGACTTTTAGCTGCAACTGCTGCGACCGTGTATACCTGTCCCGCATTGGACTCAAACGTGCCTGCAACAGACGTGTACAGACTCCCTCTTGATCTTCATTTTGCGCAGCCAAGCCTATGATGATGATAGTTCGTGATAGATGCTCTCAATTTTAATATCACTTATGGCATTAAAATAATATTTAAAAGATTTTAAGAAAAGTGCACGAAAAATCGCTTTGTCTCACATCATGAAAAATATGGCAAAAATAAAAATTCTTAAAACTTTCATTCATTATTTCTTTCTTCCCAGAATGATAAGATAAATATTAATCAATTAGATCATATTATCTGGGCTGGTGAAGCCCAATCCTCATTTCCAGTCACAATAAAATTCAAAAATGCTTATGTGATATTGTGAGTGTTGGATTATTCTCTACTTTTCAATCGTTTTACCCACAGATGAAACGCTGCCAACCTTTTAATACTCTTACTACTTTTCACTCTTACTATGGCAGCTGTTCGGAAAAGTTAACATTCCTTAGTACCACCAGCTCGGAGCTTCACAACTAGGTCCTACTTATGACTTCTTCACGATGGAAAACCATCCACATTCTCCTAAAAGAATGCTTCCATGACAACTACAATATTGTCAGTTTAAGTTCAGGGTCAACCAATATATATCTCGTGCAAATAATACCTTTTACCCCTCCTGCCATTTGCAATTTCAGTCATATTTAGACAGAATCTTTCCTCTTCCGTGAGGCTTCATTAACAATTGGTTAACATTGTATTTGTTTTATAACCAACAACTGTCATCTGGATGACAAAAGTCAGGTTTGAAATTACAATCCTCCATCCAAATACAAACAATTTAATTGTAAGCCATCAGACTCCTTGCAAAACTTCATGATGAACTGAATAGAAACAAAAAAAAAATAAATTAAATTATTCCGCTCGTCCGATTCAAAAAGCTTTGGTTTTCTTATCAATAATTTGAATCAAATCCATACAAAATTCTAGCTCGATTACAAGAGGTTATTAGTTATTTAAGATAAACATCATTGCACTTCTTTGCTCATTTACACACACACGCATACACACACACACACACACACACACTCTCTCTCTCTCTCTCTCTCTATCTATCTATCTATCTATATATATATATCTCGTTTTAATTAGCATCATTTTTAGTATTTAAACTTCCGTAAATTTGCTTATATCACTGAATTTTAAAATTTAACGAGTACAGCCGGAAAAACCGTATTTCCCCAGAAACGAAGAAAAAATTCTACAAAATCAAGTATTAATCTCAACGGTGAAGGACAAAATGAGAACAAGGTGCAAATGTTCAATACAGGGATGTACTGTCTTTAATATCGTTTGCAGATAAAGTAGTGAAAACGTTAATTATTGACGCTGAAAATGTTAAGTAACCTCAATCGGAATAAATGTTGTTTTTTTCCATTAAAGAAAATTATCATCCTTAAAGCTAAATGTTTTAGGGCGCTAATATAGTTGACTTTTGACACAGAAATCTGGTTTGTTTCGTAACAGACGACAGAAAATTTGATATCGAATGAGTTAAAGTTGACTCTTTAGCAATATGAGACCAAAAAATTGAAGAACTGAGATTATGGCAGATTTTGGTAGGTAAGAAATCTACGCTGAATGTTTGAAATGTAAAACGAAAATATTAATTCCCATGTTTAAATAAGTGTTTTCCTTCACCGCTGTTAGGTCTAGATAATTCGGTTAAACAGTAACCTTGAATTGAAAGAATAGGTATTTTGACTGACAGTTAACAACTTCAAGAGCCGAAAATTTACAAAACAGACGTCTCCAACGTCACAATCCCGGGACATGGTAAATGGGTGTGGTGCAGGAAATTGGGAAAACCCTAAACCTTCGTGAGTGTCAAAATCAAGAGTTCTCAAATGCAATACTACCTAGAGAGTGGGAAATGATCAGTCGGGATGAAATATGTCCCCAAATGCGAGGAAGGTTACCTTCAATGGATCACGTAGTCTGAATTGACAAGTCATGATAAATTATGGCTAGGGGAGGGGAGGGATTTGGAAGAAAGCTTTATTTATTCAGGTGTGCAGCAGTCGCCAACGAAGTTTGCAATTAAGCAGTGATTTAAAGAAGAGTTTGGAAGCCAGTCGTAGTCGTCGCCAGTGCTGACAGGAAAATTTACTAGTAGGAGTCGTGAAGAAAAGCCGTTAAAAGAAACACCTCAAAAGCGAGACTTTCTTGAATCGTAACGCTCCCCAGGGATATAGGATAGCCTCGACTTACGATAGAGTTCCGTTCCTACGATGCGTCGTAACACGATTTTCCGTGTAAGTCGGAACATACTGATTAACAAACACTTATGTCACTCACCTATGGTAATGTAATATTAAATTAATAATCTAAGACATCACAAGACATTTTTATGACATATTAACATAAGATTAAAAAAAACACATAACAGACATAAATATAATACTCTAACAGAATGCGGTTAAATAACTAAGGAGACTAGGAATCACTCATTTGGGTTAAAAAAAAAACATCCCTGTGTACGGCTGTCACCCTAGAGAAACCAGACGTTAGCGTCGATTTCGGTCACAAAATGAAAGCGCAAAAGGTAACTGGGATCATTAGTCCACAATCTGTCCTGATCGATGGCATGCCGTGTCATGTTAAAGATCTCCGACCTGCATGCGACCAATGCTCTGCCGCAAGCAACACCGATGATTCAGTCACGAGCGATGGGGACTTGGAAATAGATTCCCGGATTTTCAATTCGCCTCCTGCCGCGGTGGAGATGAATAACGACAACATTGAGGTTGAAGTACCTCCCCAACGTCGTGACAACAATGAGGTCGAAGTACCTCCTTTGCGAAGGAGCACCAGAAGGAAAAGCCCGCACTTGCATGTTGGTGCTGTGATCGGGAGATCGGGGTGGGGAGTGTAACAGTGGATTGGGTCAGCCCGATAAAAGACTCCAAATTGGTTGTATGTGGTGCTGTAAGTACCAGGAGTTGCGTCCCCTTCCACAATGGGCTGTTGAGAGAAGACCTTCTACTTAGAGTAGATGGCGCTGACTATTTGCATATGAACGATACTTAGCAGGTATTAGCCAATAGTCAGCTAGGGTCTAGGACTGGGAGAGCTATATAACACCAGTGTTTTTCTTAATCGAGACGAGCGATCTCAATGTAAAGTGAGCTTCTTGATTTTGTCTAAAGGCAGAATACAACGGACTCTCCTTTTTGACGGTTTGACGGGTCCAACTAACAACAGTTATCTTTATTTTGTTTGTTTTGATATTTTAGTCTTGTTTTTGGATTCATCCTCTCCCTTCTCAATGTAATTCATCAGATTTTTATGTATAAATTTTTATAATCATCAATTTTTTATGTCGCCGGGTGCGTTTGTTTTTAGGTTTCCTGAGAGCATCCGGTATTTTGGAAAAAGAGGGATTAATTGGTGACGGATGAGTTCTTGTGGTGAATGTGCAAATTGTAATTAGAGAATGGGCCGTGAATCTGTTTAGCTAGATATAAGATATTCAGTGAAGACCAGTCTCAACCAATTTCCCCTGTTTAGGCCTTGTGTCAAAATTGTGTATTGTTATATGGAATAAATATCAGAGCGCTCGCAACGTGCGGACACAAATACATATAATAAAATGAAAATAATACATGTATCATATGCGAAACAAGAGTATGGGCACCTCGAGTTGGTGTAATGGTTAGCAAGCTTGTCTCGCTAGAACTATTACGGCTGAGTAGTGAGTTCGATCCTCACTGGGTGCCCCATACATTCGGCCTTGTGCCACATCTAAGCTACACTTGAAAAATCACTATAGGGCACCTCGAGGCGGTGTAATGGTTTGCAAGCTTGTCTCGCTAGAGTAGTGAGTTCAATCCTCACTGGAGACCCCTACTTTCAGCCTTGTGCCACATCTAAGCTACGCTTGGGAAATCACTATGCGAAACAAGAGTAATAACTACTGCGACGTAACCACAAATCGTAACCAGGAGACATACTGCAATTACGTTGCCAAACGTAAGTAGAAAGATCTTATCTAAATCAGTGAATCCATATTGTTTGGTTAATGTTTACTCGAGCAGCAGTCGTGAATATCGTTGACATCAAATTAAACCAACTTGTTATTGTTTATAAGAAGCGCGTTGACTTATTCCTTGACAAGAAGCTATTTGTAATACCGTTGTAATCTGACTAGAACGGTCGATTTCACTTCGTTGCAGAGATCTTCTCGCAGACATTTCCAGGATCTTGAAAAAAAAAAAAAGACTGCGTGGGCTGGGAAAGACTGATACAGGATTGGCGAATCGGCTATCATCTAAAATGGGGAAAGAGCGACTCAACCACCCATAAGTAACGGACAGAAGTGATAAGGCCCTAGCAACCGTAAGTCGAAGAAGACGGGGTGTTATAATGTGATATCGTCACAATCCAGAAGACTTGCCAAGCTTTGGTGTTATAATTAGTCTCCTGGTAATAAAAGCATCCCAGCTGGTTGCAGTGGTTGAAGATAAAGCGATGTTGTATCTGGTATCATATCCAGATAGGGATTTCACACCAACGTACATTAGTATTATACCTTTCAGAAGCAAAGCAAAGTATTAAGATATTGGAAAATGTCCTTCGAAACAAAGAAACGTACTGAACTATTATGTTATACCTAATTTTCTCTATGGCAGTGAATGTTGGGGAATTGCTTTAGAGATGAAGAAGAGATGTGAATCAACATGGAACAGGCTCTTGGTTTCGTTGATTTGGTTTTATGGCATATCAACCTCAATCGGTTATTTAATGCCAACAAGATTTTTTATTGCTGGTAATATTTTCGTTCAAAAATATATTGTCAGTAATATTTTTTCTTCAAAAATATATTGCTGGTAATATGTTTTTTTTTTTTTTTCAAAAATGCATTGCTGGTAATATTTTTTTCTTTAAAAATGTATTGCTGGTTATATTTTTATTTTCAAAAATACATTGCTGATAAGATTTTTTTCTTAAAAAATATATTGCTGGTAATATTTTTTCTTCAAAAATATATTGCTGGTAATATTTTTTCTTCAAAAATATATTGCTGGGAATATTTTTTTCTTAAAAAAAATGTATTGCCGGTAATATTTTTTCTTCAAAAATATATTGCCGGTAATATATTTTTCTTAAAAAAATTGTATTGTCGGTAATATTCTTCTTAAAAAATATATTGCTGGTAATAATTTTTCTTAAAAAATATATTGCTGGTAATATTCTTCTTAAAAAATATATTGCTGGTAATATTTTTTCTTTAAAAATATATTGCTGGTAATATTTTTTTTTTCTTAAAACACGTTTTGCTGGTAATATTTTTCTTAAAAAATATATTGCTGGTAATAATTTTTCCCTTCAAAACTTCATTGCGGGTGAAAATTCTTTACCAAAATCTATTGCTGATACTAAAACCTATTTTTACACTTTCATAGTGTTTTGACCCCAGATTGGGTTAACTATTTGCCCATAGCTGTGACCCTAACAGCTGCTACCACCCCGGGTCAGTGTGAACCTGGGAACAACAGCAATTAATAGGTGGTTCCACGTTCCTCAAAATCTTCTGATCAGAAGCCTTGCTGTTGGATGTAGTTTATCGTCTTTCCCAGGACGTGGATCAGATTCTACTGACGTATGTAGAATATAACACGGAAAGAGCATATAAGAAATGAGGAGTGTTTAAATAGAATGGTAATTACATGGAAACTGTGACATACTCAAGAAAGAAGGCTTGGAAAATTTGGTACTCAAAAGTAAATTCCATTCGAACAGATTCTTCTAAAGAGGTGCTGAACAGAATCCCTAGACAATGTTTCCTCGATCACTACATTTCTATACTCTTCGTTTAGTTCCATCCATCATCTATCCTATATATCCTGCACTTCCTCTACCTTGACTGGCTCTTGGGCCTTGTTTGTACTGAGTGAATAATTATGTAAAAAAGGGCATAGAGAATAAACATGTTTGAATGTATGGATGATGGAACAAGGACAAAGAAAGATGGCTAAAGACCAATGACAGGAAATTATGGAGGGTTCTGAAAGGACATGGCCTATAGAATATATATGATTTTTAATGAATTAAGCATTTTCATATGAGTAACATAAAATATGTATATTTAAAGTTACATTATTCGAACTATTTTCCTCATCTTCATTGTCATGTTCGCGAGGTTTCGGACTTCTTCAGGTGTTATAATTTGAAATTTCGAACCGAACCCTTTATTTCGTCCACCGTCTATGCCTTTTCTGGATTTAGTTCCTTTTATTTCCCTCAACTCTCCAATTATTTTTTGTTCACCTCTACTGTGGCCAGGTATTGAACTCACAACTCTTTGGGTCAAGTCGCTGGATTACTTCAACCAACGCTTCGAATTTATAAACCTAATGTCTCAGTAAGCCTTTTTTACAAGAGCTTATATTATATTATGTTGATTAAATATTTTCTCTAGCATTCTGTATTAATTGTTCCCCAAACGTTTGGAATATGACAATGAAGATGTGGACAACAGTCCGAACAATGTAAATAGTGTAAATAGTTGCAATAGCTCATCTCAGGAATATAGACAGATATAAAATGTGTTACAGAAAGCTGTAAGTTATTCAAAATTAACATCGGACAAGTATTTTTGAAGTTTATAAATAAAAACTTCCAAAATAATCACCCTTTAAGTAAAACCTTCAATTGGAAAACAATCAAAATAAATTATTCCTGTACAAATAATATGTATAAAATTATCGACTCCCACAATAACTTTATTATAAATAAATTCTATGGTATCAACAATAAACCTGGTATGTATCCCCCCCCCCACTGTAATTGTAGAAATAGCCAATTTTATCCAGTCGAAGGAAAATGCAGAACCTCGAATGTGATTTACTAAGCAACCATTTACCCCAGAAAAATAAGATCAACCACCATATTTACATTGAGATTTGCGCGGGTGAATGGAAACAAAGACTATATACCCATAGACATACTTTTTCCAACCCAAAATTAAAATTCCAATTGCACTTTCCAAGAAATTTGGGGAATTGAGAGAGAAAGATCTGAACTCTCAGATTGACTGGAAAATCATAGGTTTCGCTCACATTCCTAGTAATTTTAAAAGTAGATATAGTCTGTGTTTACGAAAGAAAATTAGAATAATGAAATTCGATAATCAAAGTGAACTATTAAACCAAAGACGTCACCGAAGAATTAAACTGATCAAGAATTTTATCGACTAATTTAGCTTTTTTATTTATTATTCATGTCTTTTAAACAGCGAAGGTTGGATGGTCTCCTTGAAGATGATGAAGAGACTCGAGGCAACGGAGGTATGGTTCTACAGAAGGACGCTAAGGATATCATGGACCAAGTGTGTAAGCAACGGTGAGGTTTTGAAGAGGATGCAAACAAGGAGGAAGCCTATACTTAACATCAGGAAGAGGCAGCTGAAATTTCTGGGACACGTAATGAGAAAGAAGGGCATGGAGAATCTAATACTCTCAGGGTGAATAGAGGGAAAGAGAGACAAGGGAAAGCAACGCGAGACATACCTAGCGAGTGTCAAGTGATTGACAGAACATAATCTAGGAGAAGTAGCAAAGGGACAAAATTTATTGAGAGCTAGAAGGGAGAGGGAGTAGTGGAGAGCCATGATCGCCTACGCCCTGAAAGGACA
The DNA here is from genome assembly GCA_903632075.3 of Acanthosepion pharaonis. Lineage (NCBI taxonomy): Eukaryota > Metazoa > Mollusca > Cephalopoda > Sepiida > Sepiidae > Acanthosepion > Acanthosepion pharaonis. The sequence goes on along the minus strand of CAHIKZ030005175.1, from coordinate 171,310 downwards.
CGGCACATAAAAAGAATGTCGATATTAACAGTCATGCTTTGGATTGGAGAGTCAGTTCTGATCGGTCCTTGGCGTGAAACGTCCGTCGCGTGGTTTCCAGTTCACCTGTTTGTATTCCCAGCCACAAGTTGGTGATGTGTAGAGGGGCGACGAGATGACAAAGGGAACCGCTAATGTTCTCAGCTGACATGAAATGGAAAGACTATATTGAATTCATTGCTACGTCAGATGCTAAGAAATTCGGTTCACTGTGTCGTGTGAGACAATTTTTCTCTCCAGAATCTATCTTACATATCTATAAGTCTACCATTAGCGCATGCTTAGAATATTGCTGCCACATATGAGCCGATGCCCCTGCTATTTACCTTGACCTCCTTGTTAAAATCCAAAGAAGAATCAGCAATATTATCAGTCCTTATCTGGCATCTCAGCTTCAGTTACTTTCCCACCGAATGTCTTTTCTATAAATACTTTCACGTTAATTGTTCGGGTGAGATCTTCCCTATAGTACCTAAGGTACCCATACATTTTTAAATTATTTAAGCGCAGTACTAGACTGGCGTCGAAATCTCATCACATATACCACGCACATTATACAGTGAAAATTTAAAATTTAATTTTATTTAATAACTGTGTTGGGTTTATGGTTTTACCGTGAACATATGTGCGTATGTTAAATTAATCCTGCTAATCAGTCCAACAAGGTCAAAATGGCAGCCGATATCCAAAACGATCTCAAGTCCATCGTTAATTGCAGCAACAGATGGCGTGTCAATTTTAATGGCTCCAAAAACTAAATTTCTCTCCATTAATCATCTAAGAGAATCCTCTTTGTCTTCCATCACCATAGCTGATGCTAACCTCCAGAAAAGTAAGTTGTTGCGCCTTTTCATGCAAACTTTGTCAGCTGACATAAAGTGGAAAGACAGTATTGAATCCATTGCGAGGTCAGATGCTAAGAAAGTTGCTTCATTGTGTCGTGTGAGACATTTTTTCACTCCAGAATCTATCTTACATATCTATAAGTCTACCATTCGCCCATGCTTAGAATATTGCTGCTGGATATGGTCAGGTGCCCCTGCTATTTACCTTGAGCTCTTTGATAAAGTTCAAAGAAGAATCAGCAATATTATCGGTCCTTATCTGGCATCTCAGCTTCGGTCTCTTTCTCACTGCCGTAAGGTTTCCTCTTTATGTCTTTTCTATAAATACTTTCATGGTAATTGTTCGGATGAGCTCTTTGCTATGGTACCCAGACATTTTTGAATTTAAGCGCAGTACTAGACTGGCGTTGAGATCTCATCACTTTATATATTAGCTGGGTAGATGTAACCGTAAATATTATGCTAACAGTTTTTTTTCTCTCACTTCTCTCTTGTGGAACTCCCTTCCGGCTCCATTCTTTCCAGTCAAATTTAATCTGCAAAATTTTAAATGCAATGTCAAAATGTTTCCTACCAATCCACTCTGGCAACGCCCTGGATAAAATATCTAAGAGGCGCTGTTCTCATTTCTCGACGTGCCGTTTGTTTATTTGTTTGCAAGACTTCATGATTATTTAAGCCAGAGATCGATCCATGCCTTTCGAAAGAGTATTAATGACAAGTGAATAGCAACTGCTTCAACGAGAATTTGATAATGGACTCCATGATTTCGGGTTTTCTCTCAGTGATATTTCTGACTTAAGACTTAATGCAGACCAATGAAAAGAAAATACAAGTCCTAATAAAAATCTATAAAGCGATTAATTTGTTTTCACTGAAAAGAAATCAGAACGAAAAAATTGTCTGCCCAGGATATTAACTTATATCTTGAAAACGTTCCTTCTTTTTTTTTCTTTTTTTTTTTTTGAGCTTAGAAACCGTCAAATCAAGATCAATTTTTATCTGTTTAAACTTTAGTCTAATAAACTATTATATATATATATATATATATATATATATATATATATATATATGAAGAAAGAAAGAAAGAACAGTAAGATATATAATCCGGTGTTCTTATAGATATTTTATTTTTACAAAATAGTGCTCAATGTAAATTTACAGAGCATTAATATTATAAATTAATTGATTTAAAATATGTTTTTTTTTTTTACAGAGTTCTAATCATGTTTCAAAATTTTTTGAAACATATATATATATATATATATATATATATATATATATATATACCAACCAAGTATTCGGATATATATATATATATATATATATATATATATATATATATGTGTGTGTGTGTGTGTGTGTGTGTACTAACCTGGTATTCGGATATATATATATATATATTATAATAAAAAGAAAGAACAGTAATTCAATTGTTCTTATTGTGTTTTTTATTTGTTTTTGCAAAACAGTGCTCAATGTAAATTTACAGAGCATATATATATTAAATTAACTGATTTAAAATATGATTTCTTCGCTACACAGGAATTACCATGTTTCAAAAACAGGAGGTAAAATCTTCAAATTTAATTATAAAATTAAATTAAATTAAAAGCATTAGTTCTGTTAGATCCTTCAGCGAATTTTGGAATCTAATAATTAATTAATTAATTACATAAAGTTGAAGTTTTTAGCTTCGGTTTTTTGAAACATGCTATTTCCTGTGTAACGAATAAACCAAATATATATATATATATATATATATATATATATATATAAATATTTTATACATACATATATAAATCTTTATATATATATATATATATATATATATATATATATATATATATATATATATATATATATATATAAATTTTAAATATATAAATATATATATATATATATATATATATAAATAATTTATACATATATATATAAATTTTTAATTATATATATATATATTTTATATTTATATAGATCTTTATATATATATAAATATTTTATAGATATATAAATCTTTATATATATATATATATATATATATATATATATATATTTTATGCATATATATATATAAATCTTTAATTATATATATATAAATATTTTATATATATAAATCTTTATATATAAATATTTTATAGATATATAAATCTTTATATATATATAAATATTTTATATATATATATATAAATCTTTATACACATATATGAGTATTCTATATGTATATAAATCTTTATATATATAGATATAAATATTTTATATATAAATATATATGAATCATTATATATATATTTATATGTAAATATTGTATATATATAAATATTTATATATATATATTATATATATATAAATCTTTATATATATATATAAATATTTTATATATATATAAATCTTTTATCTTCATAATATATATATATATATATAAATATTTATATATATATATGTGTGTGTGTATGTGTGTGTGTGTGTGTGTGCACGCACACATTTTTTAACAGTAAAGCCGGTAAGTGTTTTTCATTCTGTTTCAGCTGTGTGTAGCTCTCCTCTTGTATTATACTTTTTTTATATATATATATATATATATATATATATATATATATATATATATATATATATATATATGCTTATCGCACCATTTATTGATAAGCCTGGATTGTTTTCTTTCTAAATTCGGTAATTTGGTGTCAAAGACATTCTGGAGATTCTATGCAATGGGATCCTGCAAGTCTTTGGAATCTATCGTATTTATGCTTTACGTCGTAGTTGCACTCCGTGTCTTGTACAGCACCAGGTGGCTGAGTTCTAAGTTCAAAGCTTTCGTCTCAGACTGGTTGCCACATGGCTAAAGAGATTAGTCACTCGTGGCGGACGAAAGAAGAGATGACTCTTTCCCATGAAAGTGAATGCAGCAAACTCGTCCGGAAGTCGAATCCTTATCAGCGATTACTTGTTCCTGGCCGTCCGCCATTACATAAAAATCCTATCAATGAAAAAATACTTGTCAGCAAAGAAGAAAAAGTATTATTCCCGTGCTTTTCAAACACACATATACCTGGAACATTTTGCCGGGAAAGTAATATCAGCTCACGTCCTGGTGTGGGGAGACATCTCACCGTCCCCAAGTAGTCCTGCTCCTTCTGGAAGGCATTGGAGTGCTTGAGGTGTTCGTAAATTTGAATATTCTGAAGGGGTTTGAGGAATATTCCACGATATTGCTGTTAAACCCAATTTAAACTGACCTTGTTTCACATTCGGTAGCGACGTGGGCGCACTCAAATACACGCACACACGCACACACGCGCGCACACACACACACACAAACAAACACACACACACAAACAAACACACACATATACACATGTATATATTTTATTGTAGCATAAATACGGACAATAATGTGTATGTTCCCGTTCACATAAATACAGTAGTAAATACTGTATGGTAGTCTGCAGTTGGAGAGTCGTTGTCTCCAGCTGTGCTGGTCAAACTCTCTTCCTCCGTGCGACGAGGATCCCCAAACGAGGCTATGTCAAAGGACAGAGTATCGTCTCGGGGAAACACCTGCCCGGCCCCGTTTTATAAGGGGTCTACGGGGAATTTTTGGCCGAGCTTACGGGCTCGGATACCTCACATTAAATTAGGCCTTGTGCTACATCTGACCGCCTGGGGCAGTTGGTAGATATCCTAGAGTTGTAAATCCATTGCGGAATTCAGTTGACTCACTTCTAGCAGTTGACTACTATTTCTACGGGCCACCGGCGAATCTTATATGTGTTGTTCTTGTCCTAACTATTATCTTTCATTACCAACCTTTGTTTGATTATCCAGTAACATTCCCTAAGTTACATTTTCAAATATGGATCTATTTATGCTTATCATAAATAAACCATTTGTCTGATAATCGCAAAAGCGTGAAACCCAGGATAACAAACTAATATCCATACAACTGACTATAAAACTTTCAGTTATCTGTTTGGATAAGTCTTGTTCTTATGTACATCGTCTTTGTCATGTTGTATTGATAATGTTATAATTTATGAATATGTCCTGAAGATGGTTTATTAGACCGAAACGTCCGACGTTGACATATTAACATTAAAACCGCATAATTGTATATAAGGATTTTTGTTTGTTTTTTCCGTATATATTTTTCTTCATACTGTCGGATCTATATCCATATATTTGCTTACATATATATATATATATATTTATATGTGTGTGTGTGTGTGTGTGTGTGTGTCAGGAGCGAAGAGTCCATGTATGCAACGCATGCACTGCATGTCTTACATTCAGTCATGGATAAATAATTTTGTGTAATATATAATTATTCATATTTTTTCTTTGTCTTCTTTTTACTTCAGAATCTGTCTATATTTCTGAGATGAGGTATTATGTACAGTATTTACATTAGTCGGACTATTGTCCTCATCTTTGTCGCCATATTTGTCACAACGTTTCGGCCGTTGTACGCTCCGGCCTTCTTCAGGTGGTTGGTAGTTTGTCTTTTTTTCTTTCCTGTTTCTTCATTTCTTGGGATAATTGCTACAAGCGATATTATTTAGGGAGTGTAAATAGAAAGAACACATCCGGTTCAGCGAGAAAAGATGCAAGTAAAAGCAATGAATTTACTAGCCTTTTTAAGAGGGGGGGGCAATAGAGAGAGAACATAACAGTGAGTAAGTGAAACACAGACAGTTACCCAAAAGTAGAAATTCTTGGAAATGGCCGTGACTTTAGACTTCCAAGTTTTATTATTCCCATAAAGCAGGGTGCATGAAAAAGAGAGACAGAATGATAAATTGGGTGGGGGCATAGAAAGAAAGACACCGAAAAGCAGAAAATTCTTTTGCTTGATTTCTAGCCGTATTCAGCTAGCAGACACTCTCTACTGGAGTGATGATGTTTTTATTGCGTGGGGCTGAATTCAAAGACTTGCTTATTCAAACGATTTTTAGTCGGACAGATTTAAATGAAAAAATTGTATTTTCGTTGCTGAAAAGTATACCCTAACCCTAGCCCTCACCCTCCTTGATCATTACCTAGAAAGTTTTTGATCATTTCATACGAAGCGCGACAGATGAAGTGTATTTTTGAGGATTAAAGGTAAGTTTTCACCCGTTTCGATACCTTGAGATTTAATTTTAAATGTTCAAAATTATTTTTTGAAGTTATGCAAAAACATTTCTTGATAATATTTTATATTATTTCATTAAGCATGTTAAATTATGTTAAAGAATTTTTTTTAAAAATTAACTGCAATACCTAATTTTAAAAGTAAATGAAAAATATTTAAATTCAAATATCATTTATTAATGTTGGTGTTATTTTAAAGAAGAAACGTGGAACTTTATCTTAAAAGAACATTTGGATAATTAAAACAATTTCAATTAAAACAATATTCCTTTAATTTACGCCAAAATTACAAATTTACTTTTTCCAGTCATCAATCATTCAACGCCATTTTCGATTAGCCTTCATGTACACCCCGTCACATTTCGCCATTGATACATACATACAGTGCTGTTCGATAAAAGTGACTCACCTGATTTTTTTTACTTAAAATTTTTTTCGACTATTGTTTTGGGGGTCAAACTAATTTTTAATCTTACTAATATAAAGACCCCTTCCCGACCACCTAGTAAAAAAGTTTGCTCACCCTAAGGTATTCTATTGATAATTATAATTTTGGATATAAATGAGATTTAGGAAAAAAACTCTATGCAAAAAAAAAAAAAGTGACTCATTTATTTCCTGCAACTAGTAATCAATAGAAACATAACCGAACAGCTTTAAATAAAGAATAATAGAGGTATAATTTATTTATAATAGGTAATATAGTTCGAAATAGTTAATAATCTATGGGTCCTCCTTTATTTTGAATAACCTCTTCAACCCTTTTTGGCATTGACTTGATTAGGTTCTGGAAAATCTCATCTCCAAGCACCGAATTCCATTCAGATATGAAATTCACAATCAAATCCTCTTTGTTGCTCAAATGCTTTCTCAAGAGCCTGTACTTTATAATGCCCCAAAAGTTTTCTATGGGGTTGAGGTCAGGAGATTGGGGCGGCCATGTCATAACACTCACCTGCTTCTCATCAAAGTATTCCTTCATCAGTTTTGATTTGTAACAGGGAGCATCATCCTGCATAAAAATGAGCTTGGTGAGGTCGATTTGGACCCTTTCAGCAGAAGGGAGCAGACAAGACTTTAAAATTCACTTGTACTGCTCGCTCCTGAGGGTCTTTTCAATAGGAAACCAGTTCTATAAAAAGAAAATCATCCCCAGAACAGTATACTGAACGGATGCTTGACAGTACTTACTGCTAAATTCAAAGAGCTTTCAAAGCTTCTTCGAGTTTTAGATCGCTTATCCTTTGAATTTAACTCAACTTTCGTTTCATCGGAGAAGAGAACATTCTTCCAGTCTTCTACGGTGAAATATTTGTAAGAGTGATCCCATTCAAGTCTCTTGGCTTTGTTGGCTTTGCTTATTAGCGGCTTAAACCTTCGTGTACAAGATTTGTAGTCTTGTTCTGACGGACTGTTGAAGAGGCAAGACTAACACCTTGCTCTTCGCTTAGACTGGCTGCAATTTCTTGGCTAGTTATAGTCCTATTCTTCGCAACTTCTCTCTTGATTACCCTGCCAGTTCTATCATCAATCTTTTTTCTTTCGTCCCCTTGTTTCCTTCCTTGGAGCAGGAGTGGCATCATTATGTGCCATAAGCACTCAAGAGACAGTTGATTGCTATGTTATAGCAATTTCTGCAATTTCTCTCATAGACTTGCCTGCTTTTGAGAAGGCAATAATAGATGCCTTAAATGGTTCTGATGCGTCTTTGTACTCTTTCATCTGGTTAGTGACTTGAGTGGCTATTTCAAGCTGTTTTTATACTGTATGAGGCTTTCTGGAATATTCTGGAATATTCTAGATTTAATTTAAGCTGTTCTATAATTCTCTAGAATTGTTCTGAGTGTATTGTAAAATAGTTTTCAATATTTTGTCAAAAGCTCTTTAAATTTACCAGTTTAATCATTAGAATGCGATATCTGAGTCACTTTTTTCCTGAATCTCATTTATATCCAAATTTATAATTATCCACAGAATATCTTAGGATGAATAAACTATTTTCCTAGGTGGTTGGGAAGGGGTCTTTATATTAGTAAGATTAAAAATCATTTTAACCCCAAAAACTATAGACAAAAAATATTTTTAGTAAAAAAAATCAGGTGAGTCACTTGTATCGAACGGCACTGCACACACACACACACACACACACATATATATATATATATATGTGTGTGTGTGTGTGTGTGTGTGTGTGTGTGTGTGTGTGAACATCACAGTTTCCTTAAAGCATCTCGTCAATATTAAAAACAGTTTTTTTTATTTTTACGAAAAAATTCTGATGTTTTTCATAAAATTTTTCAAATAACGAAAAAGTAAATAACTTTTATTGACCTTTCACTTAACTGTTTCTGTATCTGTCGACCATCTGGTTGTCTTACACATGTGTGGGGTGTCAGTGCTATTTTTCCAACCGTCGCATTCCTGGCCGATCAGCCAAACGACCTCAAACCTTTTGAAAACTTTAATGCATGCCAGTTTTTCATCCTTCTCTTAAAGCCCCAAGGGAATCTTTATAAAAAAAAAATAAAATAAACCCGTTCCAAAAGGTGAACAACTCGCTACAATTCTTTATTCTGAAATCTAATCCATTGATCGAATTTACAGTTTTTGATTTCTGGAATTACGAAAGTTTGGATCATTTATTTATTCCATTAAATCTGTGATGTTCGTTTCATTTGAGAGTCAGTAAATAAAAATTCCTGAACAAAGAGGAAGTATTCATCTTCTTCAATGCTGTGTTCATTCAGTCGATTGCAACTCACCACATCTTCTTTTTTAATATATAATAATTGAGTGGATTCCAGTTGTCATCTCGACAACTTTAAATTTTAAATAGTTCTATTCTATTGCACTAGTTGCCAATCAAGTCTAAATAACTCAGTCTACACTATTATTTAATTCATGGTTGGAAATTAGGAAGAATATTTCCCTTCTACGAAAAGAATCAATCCGAAATGAACTGATCCAATCGAGATTTGAACTCTATTCAGCGTTTTTCTTTTCTTCGCTTGTTTGTCATATTGTATATATAACAGTATTACAGTTTGTAATACTCATTATGAAGCCTACATCAACTTTTAATTATTGAATTGTAAACCTGTAGAGGACCGTGTCGGTTTACGTGTTGTTAAATTAGGAACACGTGCTGTTTATTTCTGCTAGAAGGTCCAACCGAAGATGTAAAGAAAACAAACAAGACCGATATATATATATATATATATATATATATATATATATATATATATATATATTGCGTGCCAAATTATTATCGAGATAACTTTTTTCTAATATTTCAAAAACCGTCCAATCAATTCACACAAAATTTTCACACAAGGTTGGCAACACTGATCTGCGTAATCACTGAAATTTTCGTACTGATCTGCGCAATGTAAATAAATTCTATGGATCATCGATTGTTCAAGTAATTTCCAAACAGGGAAAGCACATTCCCTATGAATTTGTTTAAAACTGTGCCTTTGTTTGTATCTGGTATTATTTGTTTGATTATCTTATTTATTAACTTCTTTTGATCATAAAAATTCACGTTCAACATTAATAAACGTTTTGTCTGCACAATTCTGGGAATTTTACTAAACCTTTCTAATAATTTGGCACGCTCAAATCACCGTACTGATAACAAATATGGCGCCATTTTGTTTACATTCCGCAGATCAGTACACAAATTTCAGCGATCGCGCAGTTCAGTGTTGCCAACATCGTGTGAAAATTTTGTGTGAATTGATTTGATGGTTTTTGAAATATTAGAAAAAAAGTTATCTCGATAATAATTTGGCACACAGTGTATATCAACAAATATATGTATTAAACGACAAAATTTAGAAGTGACAAAGAGATCAACATTTGTGTTTGTGTGTAAACGTAAAGAGTTTGTATTTTGGTGAATGTTCATACGTACGTGTATGTGTCTTTCATGGCGTTTTCCCACAAGTGAACGAAAACACGGATTTTCTGCGAGAGATCACATTTTTAAATGCGTTCTCTGGAATGCAAAGTAGGAAAAGAGAACGAGGCAAGAAGTCGCCTGGTATTTATAGTGTAGGGAGAGCGACCCCTAGTGAACAATTAGGGAATTAAGGAGGAGCTAACTCCGACACACCCTTGTGCAAATTAATTGAAACAACTGTTTTAGTTTCCTTTCTTTTAACATACGGTCAGTTTTAGACCCACTGGAGTGACAGGGTGTAATCGATTTCTCTTTTTTTTTTTTTTTTTTTTCCTGTGGTGTGAAAATTTGTGGTCAATCAGCAAGGAACGTCTTCGTGGAATCGACATACGAAGTACTAACATAGGCACTGGATCATGTTTCATTGGAAACAACATGAAAAAGAAAAGTAAATAATAACCGAATTATTCATTTTGTTTCAATTAATTTGCCCAAGAGTATACTTACCTTAAAATACTCTAGATCTTATCGAATAGTGAATTTTAAATAAAAAATCAATATTTTAATATCCTTTTAAAAAATAAAAAAAATTCGTTGAATCACCGCCATTTTTGCAAAGGACACAAGCCTTGGGTTAAGTCAAGTGTCAGTGCTGTGAGCGAGCATCTTTAGATAGATAGCTTAATATTTAAAATAAATGACGCGTCATAATATTTAAGTTTGTATAATTCAATATGATTTGAATGTAATATTTTATCATGTAACAAAACTCGGATTTTTTGACAACATTTTATAGAATTTTTTAAAATGAAGAAATAGATAGGAGAAAATTTAAATTTTTGTAATGGCATACTTTTGATTGAAATTACAAGATATTTGGCGCGCGAATAAAATAGGATTTTACCCACATTTATTCAAATTTAAAAATGAAACGCTTAAATAGAATTATTTTGCGGCAGGGTTAACCTGGAGGGAATACCATAAAATTGTTTAATTTAAAATTTAGAATTATTTTTCCACTGACATGAAATGGAATGATTATATTCAATCATTATTTACATTATTCGGACTATTGTCGCCATATTTATTACAACATTTCGGCCGTTGTACGCTCCGGCCTTCTTCAGGTGGTTGGAATGTTGAACTTAACCCTTTATTTCGCTCACTGGGGTAGACTGTTCTAGTTCCACGTATTATAAACCTAATGTCTTCAGCAACCTTTTTTTATCTCGTGTTAATTTTCCTCCGAAAGTTCTCCACTGCCTTAAACGGGTATTGAACTCACACTCTTTTAGGTCCTATCAGGGGATCTAACCAACGCCCTTATCCACTGTGTCATGTGTCCTTGAGGACATCTGTATATGAATTTCTGGGTATTATAAACCTAATGTCTTCAGCAACTTTTTTTTTTACCAGTGCTCATATGCAACAGGAGGGGAAGTGGAAAAATCAGGCGTGGCTGAGCACATATGGAGAGAGAGGGGAGATCACCGCTCTCTGTGGGATCAGGTTGAGATCATAGACAAAGAACACCACTGGAAAATTCGTAAACGTAAGGAATCAGCACTTATGCTAGGCCACAAAAATCTCCTGAACCGACCAAGCATAGAAATGAATACAATATGGGAACCAGTAATAAGGAGTGTCAGAGAAAAGTGATAATAACTAAAAAATTGCAATATGAGCTCTGGTAAAAGCGTGTGATGATAACAGAAAAAATTGCAATATGAGCACTGGTAAAAAATGGTTGCTGTAGGCATTAGGTTTATAACCCCAGAAATTCATACACAGGTGTCCTCAAGGACACATGGTACAGTGGATAAATGGGTTAGTTAGATCCAGTGGCCAAAGAGGGAAATTAACAGGAGATAAACGTTGTACAAATATGGCGACAAAGATGAGGACAATAGTCCGAATAATGGAAATAGTGTACATAATACCTCATCTCAGAAATATAGACAGATACTGAAAGGCCGAAACGTTGTAATGAATATGGCGACAAAGATGAGGACAATAGTCCGAATAATGTAAATAGTGTACATAATACATCATCTCAGAAATATAGACAGATACTGAAAGGCCGAAACGTTGTAATAAATATGGCGACAAAGATGAGGACAATAGTCCGAATAATGTAAATAGTGTACATAATACCTCATATCAGAAATATAGACAGATACTGAAAGGCCGAAACGTTGTAATGAATATGGCGACAAAGATGAGGACAATAGTCCGAATAATGTAAATAGTGTACATAATACCTCATATCAAAATATAGAAAGGTACTGAAAGGCCGAAAACGTTGTAATGAATATGGCGACAAAGATGAGGACAATAGTCCGAATAATGTAAATAGTGTACATAATACCTCATCTCAGAAATATAGAAAACTGAAAGGCCGAAACGTTGTAATGAATATGGCGACAAAGATGAGGACAATAGTCCGAATAATGTAAATAGTGTACATAATACATCATCTCAGAAATATAGACAGATACTGAAAGGCCGAAACGTTGTAATGAATATGGCGACAAAGATGAGGACAATAGTCCGAATAATGGAAATAGTGTACATAATACCTCATCTCAGAAATATAGAAAGGTACTGAAAGGCCGAAACGTTGTAATGAATATGGCGACAAAGATGAGGACAATAGTCCGAATAATGTAAATAGTGTACATAATACCTCATCTCAGAAATATAGAAAGGTACTGAAAGGCCGAAACGTTGTAATGAATATGGCGACAAAGATGAGGACAATAGTCCGAATAATTAAATAGTGTACATAATACATCATCTCAGAAATATAGACAGATACTGAAAAGGCCGAAAACGTTGTAATGAATATGGCGACAAAGATGAGGACAATAGTCCGAATAATGGAAATAGTGTACATAATACCTCATCTCAGAAATATAGAAAGGTACTGAAAGGCCGAAACGTTGTAATGAATATGGCGACAAAGATGAGGACAATAGTCCGAATAATGTAAATAGTGTACATAATACATCATCTCAGAAATATAGACAGATACTGAAAGGCCGAAACGTTGTAATGAATATGGCGACAAAGATGGACAATAGTCCGAATAATGGAAATAGTGTACATAATACCTCATCTCAGAAATATAGAAAGGTACTGAAAGGCCGAAACGTTGTAATGAATATGGCGACAAAGATGAGGACAATAGTCCGAATAATAAATAGTTTACATAATACCTCATCTCAGAAATATAGAAAGGTACTGAAAGGCCGAAACGTTGTAATGAATATGGCGACAAAGATGAGGACAATAGTCCGAATAATGTAAATAGTGTAGAATACATCATCTCAGAAATATAGACAGATACTGAAAGGCCGAAACGTTGTAATGAATATGGCGACAAAGATGAGGACAATAGTCCGAATAATGGAAATAGTGTACATAATACCTCATCTCAGAAATATAGAAAGTTACTGAAAGGCCGAAACGTTGTAATGAATATGGCGACAAAGATGAGGACAATAGTCCGAATAATGTAAATAGTGTACATAATACCTCATCTCAGAAATATAGAAAGGTACTGAAAGGCCGAAACGTTGTAATGAATATGGCGACAAAGATGAGGACAATAGTCCGAATAATGTAAATAGTGTACATAATACATCATCTCAGAAATATAGACAGATACTGAAAGGCCGAAACGTTGTAATGAATATGGCGACAAAGATGAGGACAATAGTCCGAATAATGGAAATAGTGTAATAATACCTCATCTCAGAAATATAGAAAGGTACTGAAAGGCCGAAACGTTGTAATGAATATGGCGACAAAGATGAGGACAATAGTCCGAATAATGTAAATAGTGTACATAATACATCATCTCAGAAATATAGAAAGGTACTGAAAGGCCGAAACGTTGTCATGAATATGGCGACAAAGATGAGGACAATAATGAATAATGTAAATAGTGTACATAATACATCATCTCAGAAATATAGAAAGGTACTGAAAGGCCGAAACGTTGTAATGAATATGGCGACAAAGATGAGGACAATAGTCCGAATAATGTAAATAGTGTACATAATACATCATCTCAGAAATATAGACAGATACTGAAAGGCCGAAACGTTGTAATGAATATGGCGACAAAGATGAGGACAATAGTCCGAATAATGTAAATAGTGTACATAATACATCATCTCAGAAATATAGAAAGGTACTGAAAGGCCGAAACGTTGTAATGAATATGGCGACAAAGATGAGGACAATAGTCCGAATAATGTAAATAGTGTATATAATACATCATCTCAGAAATATAGACAGATACTGAAAGGCCGAAACTCAGTAATGAATATGGCGACAAAGATGAGGACAATAGTCCGAATAATGTAAATAGTGTACATAATACATCATCTCAGAAATATAGAAAGGTACTTAAAGGCCGAAACGTTGTAATGAATATGGCGACAAAGATGAGGACAATAGTCCGAATAATGTAAATAGTGTACATAATACATCATCTCAGAAATATAGACAGATACTGAAAGGCCGAAACGTTGTAATGAATATGGCGACAAAGATGAGGGACAATAGTCCGAATAATGGAAATAGTGTACATAATACCTCATCTCAGAAATATAGAAAGGTACTGAAAGGCCGAAACGTTGTAATGAATATGGCGACAAAGATGAGGACAATAGTCCGAATAATGTAAATAGTGTACATAATACATCATCTCAGAAATATAGAAAGGTACTGAAAGGCCGAAACGTTGTAATGAATATGGCGACAAAGATGAGGACAATAGTCCGAATAATGTAAATAGTGTACATAATACATCATCTCAGAAATATAGAAAGGTACTATATTGAATCAATTCCTCTGTCTTCTGCTAAGAAAGATGTTTTCACTTTTTTTCTCTCCAGAATCTATGTTTCATATTTATAAGTATATCATTTGTTCTTTCTTTAAATATTGCTGTCACATCTGCTCTGGTGTTCCTTTTATATATTTAGAGATATTTGATAAAATCCATAAAAGAATCTGCAATTTTATTAGATCTGGCCTGGCATCTCGGCTTCAGTTCTTTTTCCCGACGCCGTAAAGTAGCGTCCCTTTGCTTTTTCTATAAATACTTTTATGGTAATTGTTCTGATGAATTTTCTTCCTTGGTAGCTAGACTTTATGAATTTAAGCGTAATACAAGATTGTTTCAAGGCCTTGTCATTTTAGAGATGAAATGAATAGATATAAACGTAAGTTCTACGCTAACATATGCTTCTCTCACACTTCTCGCTTGTAGGACTCTCTTCCGGCTTCTTCATTTCAAATCAACATTGATCTTCAAAAATTTCAATGCAATGTCAATTTTTATCTTCTGTCGTCTTGAATTCTCTTCTTTTATTGTTCGATCTCCTTAATATCTTCTTTTTCTCATAATCTCTCACTCACAGCAACCCCCTTGCATCTTAGTGGCTTTATTGCCTTGACTGTGATGAAATGATTAAAAACAAAAAATTAAAAAACAATATATTTGATTGTACTTTTGATTGTTCAATAAAGCAGAACTTTATATATATATATATATATATATATATATATATATATATATATATATATATATATATATCTTTTTTTCTTTGGAGAGAGACTATATCTTGTGTTTTTCTTTCCTTCTTCCTCTTCTTATTTTCTTTCTTCTTTTTTAGAAGAGATTATATCTTGTCTCTCTTTTCTCTTTCATCGACTATATCTTGTGTCTTTCTTTTTTTTTTCGTCTTTCTTTTTTCTTTGATATTCTTTTTTTCTTTTTTCGCGGGAAAAGGGACCGTTTGTAGATAAATATTAAAAATTGTAATAACCCTCATTTACCAACGCCTGGTGAGATGCAATAATATGCATCAATACGTGAATGCATTTATGTAACGGTTCTACATATGTTCAAATGTAATATCTTATAATAAAAAATATATATATATATATATATATATATATAAATTACTAATCGTAAAATTATGCTCTACTTCGGTTTTTTAAAGAGTACGAATATCATACAGGTAAAATTTAATTTACGTTTTAATTTATATTTAAGTAAAGGTGTTGAAAATTCTATAATTTCAATCTTAATTTTATTTTAGTTGTAATTTATGTTATTTTCTTTATTTTACTTCATTTTTAAGTTTAAATTTAATTTTTTTAATTTTACTTATTTTAATTCTACTTTATTCTTATTTTAATCTTACGTTTATTTTGATTTATTTTTTAATTTTATTTAATTTTTTTTATTTTGTTTATTTTAATTTTATTCAATTTTTATATTCTTAATTTACGTTATTTTTTTAAAATCTTCTTTTATTTTAAATTTTAATATAAGTTTATTTTTTATTTTACTTCATTTTTATTTCTAAATATTTTTTATTTTTAGAATTTTACATTATTTTCAATTCTACTTTATTTTTATTTCATTCTTACTTTTACATTTATTTTATTTGTTTAGTTTTATTTTTCAAGTTTACTTTTATTTTAATTTTATTATATTTTTAATTTTTTTAATTTTTAACTTTATATTATTTTACGTTATTTTTAATTTAATTTTAAAAGCATGTTTTTTACGTTTTTAAATTTTACTTTATTTTTCAATTCTACCATATTTTTTATTTTAATCTATTCTATTTTTTAATTTAATTTAATTTTTCAATTTTTAATTTATTTTAATTTTATCCTATTTTTAATTTTTTAAGTTTTAAATTTTACATTATTTTTTAGATTTTACTTCTATTTTAACTTTGCATCTTTGTGCAAAAAGTTGTGCGGCTTTGTTTTTAAGCAGTCAACTTATTTTAATTTTTTTCCTTTTCATTTGTTCCTGATAGGTTTATATTTGGAATTTGAATCCTGCTAAAAAAAAACAACGTTCTTATTTTTGTTCTTTTCTTGCTTTTTTTTTTTTTTTTCTCATAGCCTAATTAACAAACAAACAAAAACAACTTAGTTTACACATACGGACGAAATCGCTAAGTCGCACTAAGTGAACTTCTTTCTTTTTGCCCGTAATTTGTTCTGTAGTAATCAACGACTGTAGATAGTGCGTTTAGCAGCAGTACTAATAGTCCAAAAGAGAAAAGGCAATAATATACAGTGGTAATAGCAGAAGAAATAATAGCAACGGTGAGCGGGAGTGTGGTTTTTGGTTGGAACAGCCTAGGCCGCCTTCGTTGGCCCACTCAGCACAGTGAAAACTCGCACCTTCATTGAGTGTTTCATTTCTTGAACATTTCTTGGACCTACCTATCGTTTCACGTCGTGTCTGTCGATAAACTCTACGCAAAACGATGGTAAGTAAAAAAAAAGAAAAAGAAAAAAGAAAACATGTTGATATATAGATCGAGAATACTGATAAAACATTTTTTCCCACAGAGGAGAGCTTTTAAAATATGTTTTAAAACTTGTCTCCTCATCTGGCTAACTCCCTTTTCGTCTCTGCGTGTGTGTGTGTGTGTGCATGTATGAGAGAGAGAGAGAGAGAGAGAGAGAGTGTGTGTGTGTGTGTGTGTGTGTGTGTGTGTGTGTGTGTGTGTGTGTGTGTGTGTGTGTGCCGCGTCAACGTATAAACGCTGGTCAGTGTTTCAGAAAGCAAATATATTTAAATAATACCTAGATGTGTCTGTATATATATATATTATATATATACGTATATATATATATATATATGTGTGTGTAGATAGATAGATAAATAGATAGATGGAGAGACTGACTCCCTTTTCGTCTCTGCATGTGTGTGTGTGTGTGTGCCGCGTCAAAGTATAAACGCTGGTCAGTGTTTCAGAAAACAAATATATTTAATACCTAGGTGTATATATATATATATATATATATATATATATATATATATATATATATAGATAGATAGATAGATAGATAGATAGATAGATAGATAGAGAGATCTTTGTTCCAATATATATATATATATATATATATATATATATATATATATATATAAATAAATTTTTCTGGTTTTGAATGATTTTTATTTTTATTTTTTCCAGTTGGATTTCTTTCGTCGTTCAAACATTTCTTTACTGCTCTATGTATTTGCCTTATCCAGTCTGTCATTAATTGAGGTAAGTGATCTTTCTTTCTTTTTGTGTGGGTGCGTGTGTGTTTATTCGTGTGTTTGTGTCTGTGTGTGTGTATGCCTTCGTACAGTTAATTACCCGGTATAAAACACATAGCTGTTACTTACAGTTTATCTGTGTACGAGTCGACGAGGAAAAGAATTTAGATTCTTTTTTTTAGTATAACTGGTGTGTAAATTCACCTCTTGTTTCTTTTAAGTTGTTTCGTGTTTCGACAAGTTTGTATATTGTTTTTATTTCTGCTTTTTTTTTTTTTTGGCTTTACAACGCTTTCGGCATTTAGTCAAGAATTATCTTATAAAATTAGATACGCGATGTGATAATTAGAATTAGAAGTGAAAAGATAACTTTCAAAGATTAAAAGATACTTTTTTTAAAATATTTCCTTTAAAAAATATTTCTTTTGATAAAGAAAAGAAAATATAGATTTTTTCCCAGTAGATAAATTTTATTTTCTTCGATCTGAAATTTTTCGATTTAAAAGTAATTCTACGAATTTATCAAAAGGATTTCTAAATTATTTACTTATATGTTTTGAGAGAAAAAATGCATTTGCTATTTTACGAAACGCTTTTATTGCTTATTCAAATGGTGATTCAGTTTTTATATTTCTACCTTTGTGAATTTCTTTCTAAACACACGTGTTCCATATCAGGTGAGAAATACAAATTAGGCTTTTACTGCGTTAGGTTTTATTATCACTGGGATTCAGGTCGAAGTTTTTCTACACGGTTTGTCCTGTTTTGTTTTGTTTTTTTTTTTGTTTTTTTGTTTTTTTTCTTGCTTGTTTTGATAAAACTATTGTGTGATCTTAACAGATAATATTTTTGAAATAAACATAAGTTTTAAAAAAAGGATATGGATACATACCGTTGATTTAAAGAGTCTACACTGTAGAGCGTGCACCAATAAGTTAATCTCTTTATAAGAAAGAAAATAGTTGAAAAAAATACTTTTACAAGAAAGAAGGAACAATTTGAATAACTTCAAACCAGAATCAGTCTGTATGAAACAAGACAAAGGTTTACATTAAATTATTTATCATTTTTGTTCATCGACATTAAAATTTTAAAACCTTTTCTAATTTGTAACATAAGGCAAAGAAATTTATTTAATTCTCACAAAGAGTATTTACTCAGCAGGACCGGGAAAAGTCTACGACACTTTTCCGTTAAAATATCATCAAAAATCGAAGAATTTCGCGTTGTAAATAATCTTAATTCACTTTTTAATGGAATGTGTACTTTTTTCATTCTGTGAATTGATTGAGAATTGTATAGGTTAATGCGAGTTTTGGCAGAGACACGTGTTTGTGAATCAACAAAACTCAGCGAATCTGTGGCCGGTGTAGACTTATTTTATAGACGTAAATGAAAACATCTTACTGCTTAGAATGAATACTCCCCATATAAACATTCAGAACAGGAGTATAGTTGCGTATTTTTCAAGTAATACTCCTGTCACACATGTAAACAAGTATTTATCTACAAACATAATCACTTTTCTTGTCAATTCACTTATCCCAATGTTTGATCATCAATCATAGACAGTGATTATCACAGAGTGAAAGATTAAGAAAGAATTGCCAGATTATTGTGTAAGGATATGGATTTACTGATCCTATTTAATATAAATATAGTTGGAGATGACTATTTCTATGTCAATTGAACATGCAGTGTTGATTACTATGTCCACTATCTATCTATCTATCTATCTATCTATCTATCTATCTATCTATCTATCTATCTATCTATCTATCTCAGTCTGTTCATTATCTATCTATCTATCTATCTATCTATCTTTTCATATTTATCTAGGTATAGTGATATCTATCTATCTATCTATCTATCTATCTATCTATCTATCTATCTATCTATCTATCTAAAAAAAAAAACAGGTAAATGCGTGAAGCTACAGATTTATTGATCGAGTCATGTATATTTTTGCGGATATCTATTTATAAGTCAAGTTTGAAAACATCATCCAACTTGTGTGATCGGGATGTTCAGTATTTATGGGCGACGGGTTTCCCCAAACGCTCACACGTCCAAAATGTCTTCTGTGTGAGTAGCTCGGATTGAACGGACGAAGAGCTCGGTTCATGCCTTTCTCAGTGACAAGTAGACAGACACAGGATGAGCTAGAATTCAAAAACTAATCACCGGTATTATTTTCTGTATTTTATATGTTGATAGGAAAATACCTCAACTCCAGTGCAGACACACACACACACACACACACACACACACACACATATATATATATATATATATATATATATATATATATATACTGCTGGAGTACATAGTGCACCAATAAATGATGTTGTAAATATAATTTGGTACACGAACAAGTTAGATAAATATTATCGATGTACATCTGCCTATTGATATCTATCTATCTATCTATCTATCTATCTATCTATCTATCTATCTATCTATCTATCTAAATTTGTTCATAGCTCCTATTATTTGTCAATCTTTCTATCTATCTACCCCGTCTGTTCCTAATCTATCTATCTATCTATCTATCTATCTATCTATCTATCTATCTATCTATCTCATTCATTCATATCTACCTATTTATCTAAATTTGTTCATATACTCTACTATCTTTCTATCTATCTATCTACCCTGTCTTTTCATAATCTATCTATCAATCTTTTCTCTCTCTCTCTCTCTCTCTCTATATATATATATATATATATATATATATATATATATATATATATATATATATATATATATATATATATATATATATATATAAAGTGTGTTTAAGCGCACAGTCATGTTATTTCCATGCTTTGTACATTGGTAAGAAAGATCGATTTGTAGTCTACTGTTAATATTGTAGCGAGTTCAATCTTCACCTGGCGCTCAGTATTTTTTGCCTTGTACCACACTAAACTAAATCTAGCAAGTATGTAATCAAAATCAGTGTCGGTTCAGTCCAAGAAGATCAGTAAGAGAGAGAACGGAAACTATTATCGAATGTGTAATGTGTTTAACTTACATCGAGTAGAATAATAGATACGTGGCCTTGTACCACACTAAAGTAATTTTTCCCAGAAGATAGATAGATGGAGAGATAGACTGATATATTTAATTCATTAATCATAATTTACTTTGCAAGCATTTATTTTACAGAACCAATATTTGAAAAAAAAATAAATGTAAACATTTGAGAAATACTCTTTATAAATATTTTAAATGGTCGTATTTTATGAAAAGAGTATAATTATAATTATAATTTTTTGAAATCGATTCATATATATATATATATATAAAAGAGAGCAAGCAAGAGAGGGAGAGAAAGACGAGCAAATTGAAATAGATAGACAGATCAAAAGAAATCGATGTCTATGAACAGACGGATATGTATCTATATTTACATATAAAGACAGGAAACAAACTGAAAATAAATGGAAATGCAGTTTAAAATCTCAACCCCTGAAGAGTGGAAATTTTATTAAGAAAATTCAAGTCAGGATGAAACTGATATTTAAAAAGTAAAAGTAATATATATATATATATATATATATATATATATATATATATATATATATATATATATATATATTTTGGTTGTCAAAACTCATCTATCCAACCAAATATGTTAGCTCTATCTCTGATATTGAGCGCTTTCTAATAAGTACCATATATAATATATAAATAATTATACATATATATATTTATTTATATTTATATACACTTTTCACAGACACACACACACACACACACACACACACACACACACATATATATATATATATATATATATATATATATATATATATCATAACAAAGGCAATAAAAATATGAACAAAAAGTAAAAGCAACTAGATGAAATCGGGTAGACTATACATAAACAAATATTTCAAAAATTAATTTCAGCATCCCTTCTTCTTCATGAACACGTGTAATTACGTCAACGTAAACATCACTTTAGACTGAAGAAGTCCTAGAGGACGAAACGCGTCAAGAAAAAATCCAATTTGTCATAAATTTTCTTAAAATTGTTGTGATATATACAATATATATATATATATATATATATATATATTGCCACCTTAGCCACCTTTATCTAGAGACGAGACGCGTTAGATTTGAGCAACATCTAGCCGACACACTGGGGTTAAAATAGGAAACTAAAATGATACATATGACACACTCATATCCTCTCCCCACCTCACTTCCTCACTTCGTTAACTTTGCGTATACTTGATGAGGTCCGTAAAAAACGTGTGAATTTCTTTTCATTTTTCATTTCAGTTTTTGGAAGTAAGTCTGATGATCCAGAACCCTGTTAAAGGGGTTATGGTGAAAATAACTTATACATGGAATCTTAACGTGGTCTGTCTTTTATTCAAACAAATATATATATATATATATATATATATATATATATATATATATATATATATATATATATGGTTTCACATATAAAAATATATCACTATATTACTGCCTGAAACTGCCAGTCACCATACAGTGTTGATTCGTGTTTTCACAATGTGTATATGCATAAATTCTGAATATAGCACATTTCAATATATATATATATATATATATATATATATATATATATATATATTTAAAATATTATATATATATATATATATATTTATACATATATCTACACATAGAGCTCATTGTAAAAACAAAGCAAATATAATAAAGAATACAGAATCCTTAAAAATCCATTTGTTTGCAATTTATTTCGTGGACCTTTATATCCATCTCTTCAAATCAGCATTTTATTAACAAAACACTGGTCTGAAGAGATGGATGTAAAGTCCACGAAATAAATTATAACTAGATGCATTTTTAAGGATTCTATATTGATTATTATATATATATATATATATGTGTGTGTGTGTGTGTGTGTGTGGAGAGAGAGAGAGAGAGACAGAGAGATACTTTTCATTAAGTACTTTGACAGTCCTTTTTAATGAAACCAGTATTAGAGGAGGATTACATACATACGCACACATGTACGCAAACGCACACGCGCAGACAGACACATATATATATATACATAAATGTATATTTACACATCCATATGTATATATACATACATGAACACAATTAGGTTTACCCCCGAGCAGCGACAGTGTTCACGTTCAAGCATGAAATCGAATGTAGTTCCTCGGTGTTGACGTCACTGTCCACTTTTATATTTATATATGCTCTGTCTCTGCTACTTGAGCACTTTTACCCATTAATATAGCATACTTTAATACAATAATTTTATCATATATATATATATATATATATATATATATATATATATATATATATATATATATGAAAACATGCATTAATGAAAATTACTGCCTAAATATATATATATATATATATATATATATATATATATATATATATATATAGGCAGCAATTTTCATTAATGCATGTTTCATTAAATAATATAGACATTAGTATAAACCAATGGCTTCAAGTCCAGAAAATACTTGTTGAAAACGCAACTAAACTTAAATATGAAAACAAAAACTAAAAATTCTTGAAGCTATATACATAAAACAATTGAAACCTAACCTGAACAAAATAAACTACGAAATCTCCACAAATATTCTTAAATGCCTATAATTCATAACAGAAGCCACTGGTTTATACCAACAGCTTCCCATACTTAATACTTCTCGTTTTCACTCCCGCGTGGTCATGTGTGACGTCATGAACTGCGACACGATTTTCGCTTCCGCGTCTCGTATACACGAATTAGTCGTTGCTTTGACATTTTTCATGCAACAAAAACAGACTATCATTATTGTTTCGTCCGTGTATTGGTTGATATATTGAAAAGTAATTGTCATCTTTGATAATGGCTTATGTAAGCCGAAAGCTTAGATTGGATTAAACATGTATCAATATTGTGATTTCCTTTTATCTTTCAATGATAATGTTATATAAGTAATAGTTTAAACCCGCTCTATCGTGTGGCATTTAAGCTAGCTTCTGTGGAGTGCCCGTGATTGGGTACAATAGGGTTAGGGAGGAGTAGATGCGATAAGCAACAATAAACTACAGAAGAACACAAAATTTAATGCATTTAAATATTGCATTAATATTTAAGTATACCTTTTAAAAGGTAATTCTTTTAATTCCTCTGTCACCACTTAATTCAAAGGCAATTTGATGTACGTAGGTCCTTATTTCCGTACAAACAATTAGTTTTATTTCATGAGTGACTTTCTCTGGATTCCGCAAGTAATTTCGATATTCCCAAATTTATTTCTAAGTTATGAATATTGTTATCTTCTGTTATCTTCAAAAAAAAAATTGTCGCCAAAAAAATCACGTAAAATAAAGACCCTAAAACAATAACAGTAATGAAATTTGGGAATGCAAAATTTCAGGATCGCGCGACCGGATCTGGTTCGGAATGTTATTAATTTGATCACGGAGTCTGCCTGATTCCAAAATGGTATGTCATGTTGGGCTACGGCTTCTAGAAGTATAGTTGAAAAATTGTGACACACTATCTCACTGACATTCACATTTATTATATAGAAGAAGATGATGAGATATTGAAAGTCAGAGAGGTGTGTCCCTTAAATTAAAAAACTGTGACACACTGACTCACTGACATACACATTTATTATATAGATATAAATGTATTACTACATTGGTCATTTTTATCACGCCCAGACACTATTGTCTCGACTGTCGATTAGTTGTCCTACTTCCATTGTCTGCGATGGACGTTACTCCAAGGAAGCGTACGAAAATTGTAACGCTGCACGAACACACTGGCAAGCCTTAACATTGAGCAAATGAAAGTAATATAGACTGGACTGGAAACACTCCTGATTTAAATCCAATCGAGAATCTGTGGTCAATCTGCAAGGAACGACTTCGTGAAACGGACATACGAAGTACTAACATGTGCACTGGGTCATGTTTCATTGGAAAGATACGTAAAAAGTAAATAATAACGGTATTATTCGTTTTGTTTCAATTAATTTGCACAAAGGTGTAGGTTTGGCTAGCCTCGAGGAGAAACCTATTTTATTTTAGCGGATTCAGTAAGTCGCAAATAAATGCATACGCTCTCTTGTTGGCATTTAATGGCTCCACAAATACACAAAAAATGACTCGGAGGGACAATCTACCTGCATAATGTGAATAAAAACGAAACCCTTCCTTACGATAATGTTTTTCTTGACAGGCAGTATTTTTGAATACTTCCACTTGAAATAAAGGAAAGGCTTTTGTTTGAATGTGATTTTGTCACGTTTGCCTTCATAAACTATTTGACGGTTAAATTTATTCAAATCACAAAAATAATGAAGTCATGGGAAATGACAAATCACAAACGGTCATTTTCTACTTGGTTTGGCTGGGTTTATTTTGTTTTACGGTATATCAACCTCAATAAGATATTTAATGCCGGCAAGATTTTTATTGTTGGTAATATTTTTTTTCTTCAAAAATGTATTGATGATAAGAATTTTTTTTTTTTGAAAAAATCATTACATGTATTAAAACCTATTTTTACACTTTCATAGTGTTTTTACCCCAGTTTGGGGATTAACTATTTTCCCATAAATGAAACCCTAACAAGTGCTACCACCCCGGGTCAGTGTAGATATGGGAACACCAGCAATTAAGAGATGGTTCCCCGTTCCTCAAAACCTCCTGATAAGAGGCCTCGCTGTTAGACGTAGTTTATCTTTTTACCCAGGACACGGATGTAATTTATCGTCTTACCCAGGACGATTTTCTAGTGTACACTTATTGTTGAGTATATGAACGATATTCAGGCAGAAACCCCATCCATGACTGCATTAATTTCTTTGACTATGTGGCCTTTGAAATATGAGGCCTTGCGTTATACAGCAGCAGGGATAGGTTCAATGCTGATAGCCAAAATATTTGCAGATTTTGACACGTATATATGGCGTAATGTTTAATTTTGTTGTGTAATTTATTTGCTCTGTTATAATAAATGCACTGAACTCCTTCTGTGGATCATTTTTAATATATGATATTAGGATTCTCTTGGATTATATACCATGGATATTTAGTACCTGTACTATATATATATATATATATATATATATATATATATATATATATATACGATATAGACTCTCCCGTCGATATCGAAGTATGAGGGTCAAGCAACTCTGGAAACTGACAACCAGACACCCTGCACAAATCCTTTGATTATAGTGGTGAAGGATTTGTGCAAAACCAACAACACTTTTTAAAGAAAGGAATAACACCCGTGTGCCACAAGATCTCCAAACGACCCTTCGCAGGTTTTGAATTCATTGTTGTCCAAGGCTAAAGAACCCAGCCTGACATGCTATTTACCCATAGCTGGGGGGGGAGATGAAGAGGTTTCATACCTTTCCCTAGCACGTAAGTGAATGTAATGAATTTGACTGGAATCGAACTCAGCTCTCCGATTACATATTTCGTCCCGCTATATCATCGTATATATATATATATATATATATATATATATATATATATATATATATATATATATATATATATATATATGTGTGTGTGTGTGTGTGTATGTGTCTATACGATAAAGATATATATATTTTTTTTTCATATAGGAAGAACAGTTTGGTAGGAAAGTTGTATGACAAAGTGGAAAAAGTTTTCACATGAGGCATTTCATCTCTTAGAACCTTCATCGGACTAGCTTTGTTGACGTTGAACAAGTACAAAATAGTGTAGTGTATGCATATTTATGAATATTTATGAACTATATTACAGATTCGCATATATATATATATATATATATATATATATATATATATATATATATATATATGTCATACGTATAACAAACGTATGGGATATTGCGTATGTAAATATAAAAGTCGACACTGAGATGGATAGGAGATCTTGTTCAAGTATCAAACAGACTGTCGCCGCTGGGTTGTCTTCATTGTCCACACACACACACACATACACACACACATACACACACACACACACACATATATATATATATAAGTATATATATATATATATATATATATATATATATATATATATATATATATATATATATATATATATATATATATATATATATATATATATATATATATGTGTGTTTATATATATACATATATATATCTGACGATTGTATCATACATTAATCTCAGAATTGACCTACTGGTGAGGAAAAAATGTATATTTATTAATAATATATAATTTATAGCTCTATTATTCTACATCGTTCACCATTTATATATATATATATATATATATATATATATATATATATATATATATATATATATATATATCTATGTATAGCACTTTTGAATGTAGGTATGCGTATATTTATATACATATACGTCGGTATATGTATACACGTAGGTATATGGATATTGATATACAAATAATAAAATTAGGGAATGTAAGCGGGTATATAGATTTTTGCTTAATAGATGCATTGTAGCAAAAATATATCTCTTCTGCTGTTTGGAGAAGTTTCTTTGAAACTATCCCTAAAAGGTCTTATCGACATTTTACATGTAATTGTATCTTTTATATTTTTACCGAAACATTAGGCCCATTTATAATAGAGAATAAACGTTTGAAAAAGCATTCGAAAAAAAAAAAGGAATCTATGTTTAAAATGACGCTTCAATTGAATTCTTCACAATGTTCAGAAAAAATGTCTAATAAAATTCTCAGCTAATAAATTACGGAATTTTTGGTTTTCTGAAGATAATTATCGTAAAAATTACGAGTTAGTTGTTAATTGATAATTATTCTAAGATTTGCCCTCGATTATAAAATGTTCTAATTAACTTTCAGAGAAAATCTACCATTAACAGAAATGCACACACACTGCTTTTTTTTTCAACATTAGATTACAGATTACGGACTTCTGACAGATATTCCAATGCATATGCACACGATTGAGTATATATATATATATATATATATATAGTACATTATTATATATATATATATATATATATATATATATATATATATATATATATATATATATATATATATATATATATATATATATATATATATATATATATATATATATATATATATATATATATATATATATATACATTGTATATATATATATATATATATACAATGTACTATATACATATCTTTAAAAAAAACTCTCAGACTCACCGATCATAAGAGCGCAGATGACTTTTTAAACCAGCCTTGCTACTTTTACAAGCTTTAGTGTAAATGTTGCACCAGAAAGGGAGATAGCTAAACCCAACCTGCACGGCATCAACATGTATCTTGTTAATCCAGAAGCCGGCTTGCATACTTTATGGCAGAGTGTACAAGAAGGCACAAGGTGTAATATTTGACTTCTTTCAATGGATAGACCTAAGGTGACTTTGAAGAACTTCCGTTCAAAGAGAAAATTTACCACATAAAATACATCCATGTTGTAAGATTAGGGTGGAAGGTAGCACTTCAAGATTACCTTTACGAAGATTGCGCTTAACCATGTTCCACCTTGTCCCCTTCAAACTGGTTGCAACCTTATATATATATATATATATATATATATATATATATATATATAATTTAAATTAAAAAAAAAAAGCAGACCATTTTAAGGCTCCATTAGTTATAATTTATTTTACCAGAGAATTTTATTTTTCTCTGGATCTTCAGACTTAACTTTCAAAGGTGGAAAAAAATGAATTTAAAATTTACACTTTTGAAGAGCAGTATTAAGCTTATATAAGGTGACATAGAGGGTGGTGAGGAATAGTGTGAGAGACATGATCGAGTTTAGAGAGGGAAGGGAAAGTTTTAAAATTTATTTTAATTTTTATTACAATACTTAATATTGAGGAGGAGGGGGTAAGAATCAGACATTGAATTATTCAATCCTTCAACTCAACGAAAATGATATGGGTGGGGAAAAGAAAAAACAAGAGTGAAAAGGGAAAATGAAAAAAGTCTGAAGTAAAGTGATAAGAGGTAAGATATGCGTAGGATTTTTGAACGAAGGAGAGGGGTGGTATAGATTTAACAATTTACATAAACACAGATTTTAACGGTTGATAGTAATTTAAATGTTTAAAAACTCCATATATATATATATATATATATATATATATAATATCTATCTATTTATATATATATAACTCTCTCTCTCTCTCTCTCTCTCTCTCTATATATATATATATATATATATATATATATAGTGGACCGTCGGTGTATGAGGATCTAACAACAATTCAGTTTATAGAACTGAACCGTCATTGTGCTGTCACATGAGTTGATTTTCACGACGCCACACTTTTCGAACAACTGATAACAGAAAATGTTAATGTACAGTGTGACCATATATATATATATATATATATATATATATATATATATATATATATGATAAAAAGGCTCAAACACTAATATTCCATGGTTACAGTTACGATCCAATTCATCAGACCTACAAATTAAAAAGTTTTGAATTTGTAGGTCTGATGAATCTAACCATGATTAGGATTCCAATATAATAAATTATAACCATGAAATATTAGTGTTTAAGCCTTTTATATTATATTCTTACTCTGTCCTGGACATTGAGTTGCGCCTAGATTCTATCCTCTTGTAAATTTATATATATATATATATATATATATATATATATGTGTGTGTGTGTGTGTATTTATATATTTTCATATTTATATATCTATATATATATATATATATATATATATATGTGTGTGTGTGTGTAACTATATATATATATATATATATATATATATATATATATATATATATATATATATAAGAAATATGTTGTAGTGGTTCCAACGAGAGAAAAAAGTATGTATATTAAAAAGAAGAGAGGTGCCGCAAACGTTTTTTGTTTGTAATGTGGATTTATTTAGAAAAAATATTATGCTTTGTTTTATATATAAGCATCGCTGTGATATGCTTTAGAGCAACAGTTCACTTTAAACGCACTGATGGTCCACCGTAACACTCATCGGATCACAATTTCGATTCAATAAATGCAAGTCTATTCAAGAGAGAAAATCATTCAGCAAGAAGAAAATACATTGCGAGTCCGCTGATCTAAAACTTCTCGACAATATTCCTTAAAACCAGCACCATAGGTAATATCCCCGATCATCATAAAAGCAATAATAGCACAATGTTTTATAAGAACTAATAGTGAAACACACACACACACACACACACACACACACACACACACACACATATATATATATATATATATATATATATATAATGATGAAAGCGGAGACTTTAGCAAAAATTTATTTCATGGGATCAATTCTCGTCTTTTCAGACCAAACTTCCAAAGAAGATATAAATCCATAGAGAGCTCAATCTCAGAACAGATCCAATAATACAATTTGACCTAAAGAAACGAGATTTAATCGCATGAAATAAATTATTACCATGGATTTCTAAAGTCTCCGCTTTCATCATTATTATATTTGCTCTGTTCTTACATTGAGCTCTCTTTGGATGTAGCAAAATTAATAAAGCCGTTGGTATATAATCCAAGTGTACCCTAGTAATATAAAATATTAAATCTGATCCCCCAATGGAGCTCAATGTATTTATTATTACAGAACAAATAATTAATACACATTGAAATCCCAAATCACCTCATATGAGGAATAAGCTTATTTTGGCAGACGAAAATATAATTCATCAGTCTTATTCAACCCCGGTATAGACCGTGTCGGAAATAGAAACTTAATTGTGAAAGCTACTAAAAAAAAAAAAAAACCTCGAAAAACAAATACAGAATTTATTCATTTCAATGTTTCAGTCAGACGAAAGGCAGACTACTACCTCATGCCTTTCGTCTGACTGAAACATTGAAATAGAGAAATTCTGTATTAGTTTGTCGACGTTTTTATTATAGAAAAATTAACCAGATAGATCTTTTCGGTTCTTTTTTTAATCAAACTTTTTTTATATATATATCCAACTTTGATTAAAAAGAACAGACAAGGTCTGTCTGCTTAATTATATAAATTTTATATTTTGTTATATATATATATATATATGTATGTGTGTGTGTGTGTGTGAGAGAGAGAGAGAGAGAGAGAGAGTGCGTGTGTGTATGTAGGCAGCATATTTCCATTCAACCAGGTTTGTTTAAATAATTTAAATGTATTATGTCTATTTATTTTAGTTTTAATCCTTTCAAGTCCACGAATTAATTTCTTGGTAGCTGTAGAAAAATTCCCAAATTTCCTTTCAAATAATTTTTATTTTCCAAAGTATTTTCACTCTCATCTGAGACCATCTTCAGGAGATTAAAATATTTGTGAATATGTATATATGAGGTTTCTTAAAGTTTCACCGATGTACACGATTGTCGTTTATTGTTGCTTTCTTGTTTAGTGATAAATCTCTATAATAATAGTGGCGATGGTGAATTTTAAATATATATATATATATATATATATATATATATATATATATATATATATATATATATATATACGTAGTATCAATTTTCCTATAATTGAAAGAGTGCTCAGTAAAATAGATCGTCTATCTGTAGATATAAACAGTATAGGTATAGAAATCAACACTGCATGGTGACTGGCTTTTCATGCCTTAAGTGTCCATTAGATCATAAAGATCTCGATTTATGCTTAAGACATAAAGCTTTTAGGGCTATATATATATATATATATATATATATATATATATATATATATATATATATATATATATTTCTGAGATGCGGTATTATGTACACTATTTACATTATTCGAACTATTGTTCTCATCTTCGTCGCCATATTTATTACAGGGGTAGACTGTTCTAGTTCCACGTGCCATGTTTAATGGATGTCAGTTGTCAGTCATCTCCTGTTAATTTCCCCTCTTCAAGTTCCCCACTGCCTTAACCAGGTATTGAACTCACACTCTTTGCGTCCTGTCACTGGATCTAACAAAAGCCTACGAAGAGGCACGGCGTCGTAATGGATAGCGGCTTGCATCGAGGAATCGGGGAGCCGAGTTCAAATTCCAGTCGAATCCATTACATTCACTTGGGAAAGGTGTGAATCCTCTACTTCTCCCTTGAGCTATGGGTAAATAGCAGGACAGATTGGGTTCTATAGCCTTGGATGGCAATTGGTCTAGGTTTTGGACAACTCTGAATTCAAAACCTGCGGAGGGTCGTTTAAGGGGACCTTGTGGCACGTAGTGCACCAGGTCTCTGTATTCGGCCCTTCAAAAAGTGTGGATGGTCCTACATGAAACCTTCACCACTATAATCAAATCTCATGTGCCGGTGTCGGACTGTCGGTTACCTAGGAACTGATCTGCTTGACCCTCATACATCGTATTCGACGGGACAGTCAGATATATATATATATATATTTTAAATCAAAATCATTTACTGCATAATTATCTATCTATCTATCTATCTATCTATATATATATATATATATATATATATATATATATATATATATATATACAACTGAGGATGTCTGTGTGTTTGTCTGTGTGTCTGTCTGTTTGTCTGTGTGATACCTTTTCACTCCAGAACCATCCAACCGATTTTGACCAAACTTAGAACATACATGGTACAATGAAATATTTGCGTAAAAAATCGTTATTTTTTTAAATAAAAATCAATAATCGATAAAGCGGATTGAGAACCGATAAAATTCAACTTTTTCTCCTCCGATTTCGTTCAAACTCGGTTTGTAGACTACTTACATCATGGCGAGCTCAAGAATACCTCATTTTATTTCTACGCCAATGCGTTTAGCGAAAAACGGAAATTCGATTTCAACACAAATCGACTTCAACACAAATTTTAAACTAAATCTCCTCAATTTTCAAACAATCTAATACAAACTTCATTCGATTCTCAATAAGTTGATTGCTTAACAGTCATGTTGCTTGATAATTGAGTCCATCCATATAGTGAAAAGCCGCGTAAATAGCGAAAAATGACGATTTATACTGGTTTCTTTATTTTTCATTGATCTTTCAACCAATTTTCATCAACCTTAACAATTGCTTTATAAATATATCCTCTTTTACATCCCTGGTAGCACACTGACAAATTGAAATTCAAAATCTCCAATATAATTGTGATCTGAAGTAGGTCTTCATGTTGCTTGTTTTACCCCTTCATGTCCTCGACTAAATTAATTCAAAATGATTTTTTTGAAAGTACTTTGAAATAATTGAAGAAGATAGATTCTGTTACATCTAGACATGATGATGCTTTTGCTCCACTCTAATAGAACGCTTTTTCTGATCGACCAGCTGGCCATGGCTGCTAGTTTATGTATAACCCAACAAAAAAATAGCGTAAACTCTTAAATTACTCAAGTGATATTGCAACAGAACAATGTAAGTTAAATTAAAATTTAGTGTTGATCTTTCAACCAATTTTCATCAAACTTAACAATTACTTTATAAATGTATTCTCTTTTATATTCCTGGGAGCACACTGACAAATTGAATTTCAAAAACTTCAAAACTGCCCTATAGCCTGACGTGTTTTTACCGATTGAGTCACAGAGGAGCGTTTCGGTTAGCAAGGTCAGGCTATATGGCGGTTCCGTATAGGATACAGGTTCGATTCCTGTCGAAAGACGCATACTTTTTATGAAAATTTCTCGGACATTCAGGTCGGTAAATGCCGTTGATACTGTTTATTATAAAACAGAACATTTACTTAAATATTTGTATCTATAAAAAAAAGAATTTGTATCTATAAAAAAAAAGTCTAAACATAAAAATAATCGTCTGACTTTGTCCATTTCATAATATATATATGTGTGTGTGTGTGTGTGTGTGTGTGTGTGTGTGTGTGTGTGTGTGTGTGTGTGTGTGTGTGAAAAGTGTATATAAATATAAATAAATATAGATATGTATAATTATTTACATATTATATGCGCGGTACTTGAGTTTGTCTGACGATCGCTAAAGCGTGAAACCCAGGGTTACAAATTCCCATCTATCCAAATATATATGTTTATATATATATATATATATATATATATATATATATATATATAAGAACATTGAAGACAACACTTAGCGATAGTCTGTTTCATGCTGGACACAATCGTCAGGCCTAATATTTACACGCGCTCTATCTCTGATATTGAGCACTTTATCCCATAAATATAGCACATGTTAGGACTATATTTCTTCTCATATATATATATATATATATATATATATATATATATATATATATATATATATTTCGCATTCTATGACATAAAATATGTCCGGCCAGATCAGACGCACTCCCATCTCAGTAGGACATATTCATTTTTTTTTATTTCAGAATCCGCTGTGCAAGTGATATTTTGTATGAATTGATAAACATTATCATTTTATAAACCGATAATAACTCAACTTCTGATGCTGCAAGCTTTGAATCCTATTTCCCGCTATTCTCCTGGCTTCCTTAATTATAATTGTGGTAGAAACACTACTCCCTGATTTTCTCTGACCTATCATCCACTGTTTTGCGGCATCCTCAAGTTTGGACGAATGGAGTTTGAACAACGACTATGAGGTTTATCTTTCTCAGCTCTCATTACTTGATCGCCAAACAGGTGTCTTTCTTTTAACTCAGATGTGTCTCCATTGCTGAATCCAACATTTTGGTGGACGAAAAAAAATAAGAATTGCCGAATCAGGAGGAACGACTATTTTGAATAAAGAAAACGCAAGCATAACTTCACGAGCATCTGACCTTGTAACCGGAAAAACTAAGTTATGCAAAGAATGTGATTAAATCTCAGGTAGATATTTGTATCAAGTGTGATGAACAGAGAAGTAATTGTCACCTTATCAGTTGAAAGCGAATGGGCGACACAATAATGGCTGCCATCCTAAAATAAAATAATAACATGGAGGCGCAGGTTTATATTCTTTGGACACATAACGAGGAAGGAAGGATTGGAAAACTTAACCTTCATAAGGCATGTTGAGGGAAAACAGATATCTGGCGAGTTTGAAGTGGAACGGGCGGGAGCCTTTGCAAAAGTAGAAAAACTGCTAAGGGCTACAAGGTATATGAGGTTGTATAGAGGCATGATCACCTATTTTCTGGAGGGACGCAGTAGACAGAAAAAAAAGATGGATCAAAATCCACTGTTGTTGTTCGGTTTCCAGGTTTCTTGGTATAATCTATAAATTGTAGTTTTTAACGAATATTGCAACTTTATCACTTTTTGCCGCCATTTTATTTAGGGTAAATTTCTGTAAATTCAACCATTATGATCGATGTCGTATCTACTGGTACTAAGCGATCACCCTGATGGCATTCATCACCTGTAAACACAACCACCCTATCACTTCGTATGGGTGTGTTAGTGTGAGTGATCGAGTTTCTATGGAAAATTCTCTGGAAAATGCTATTGTTATCAATTTAAGAAAATTCCATTTGACAAAGAAAATTCTTTCCTTTTCTTCCTTTCTTTCTTTTTACTTTCTTTAAATATTTTATCCTTTCTTTCTGATAATCTTAATTGTGTTTGCTTTCTTTCTTCCTTTATTTCTTTCTTTAATTTGTCGATTTTTATGTTTTCATTTTCCCTTTCCTTCTTTCTAACTTTTTCTTCATTCCTTTCTTTCTTTCATACGCGATTATTCTTTTATCTTTCTTTTGCTCTTTTTTTTATTTAATCCTCTTTTGTGTTTTTCTTTCTTTCTGTCTACCTTTCTTTCTGTCTTTCTTTTTTCTTTCTTTATTTTGTCCTTTTTGTTTTTTTTGTTTTTTCTTTCTTTCCTTCTTTCTTTCTTTCTTTGGTTCTATCTTTATTTTATCCTTTTCTAATGTTTTCTTACTTTCCTCCTTTCTTTCCTTCTTCCTGTCTCTCTACCATTCTTTCTTTCTGTCTTTCTTTTTCCTTTCTTTATTTTGTCGTATTTGGCTTTTCTTTCTTTTTTCTTTCTTTCTTTTGTTCTTTCTTTCTTTCATTCGTTTTTTCTTTCCTTCTTTTTCTCTATCTTTATTTGATCCTTTCTTGTGTTTTCTTTCTTTCTTTCATTTTTTCTTTTCTTTCTTTCTTTCTTTCTTTCTTTCTTTCTTTCTTTGGTTCTATTTTTATTTTATTCTTTTCTAATGTTTCTTTCTTTCCTCCTTTCTTTCTTTCTTCCTGTCTTTCTTTCTGTCTTTCTTTCATTCGTTCTTTTTTCTTTCTTTCTTTTGTTCAATGTTTATTTAATCTTTTTTTGTGTTTTCTTTCTTTCTTTCTTTCATAAAGACAAAAGGAATATGAAA
>CAHIKZ030005175.1:115000-130000 GCA_903632075.3 Acanthosepion pharaonis | reverse complement strand
GTTGAAGATTTCAGAATTGCCAAGCTCTACACTGTTAAAAAATGTCCAGTTCACCTCAGATTACTCTGGATTGGTACCAAATGTGAAAAAATAGCTAAACAAATTTCATTCAATGTTCGTCGTTGTTTTTTCTCTGCCGAAGTTCGGATTATTTTTCAAACTCGTCCTATGTTTCGTTCTGCGTGTAAAGACGTTCTCCCTCCCCATCAAATTAATTCAATTATTTATAAATACGTTTGTAGTTGCGGAGTCGACTACATAGGGAGAACAACTCAACGCTTAGACATGAGTATAATGCAACACGTTCCTACAAAGATTAGAAATCACATCCTTTGAATGGACTCGTCCCGAACACATATAGTTCCGCCATATGCGAACACCTATTAAAGAACAGAGATTGTGCAGCCAAATTAAGTGTTGACTCGTTCACCGTGTTGTCCCGGTTTCACTCTTTATTTCATCGGAAGGTTCTGGAGGCATTTTACATCGGGTCCCGCAAACCTTCTTTGTGTAAACAACGTGAGTGTTTGTTGGGGTTCGCTGTCATTTGTCTCTAGTTCCTTTTGCGAATTTTTTTTCCCTCCCACAACTTCCTTTTATTGTACATTTTTCTGTGTTTAATTTTAAATTAAATCTCCCGTTGAAGCCTGAAGAGCGGGAGCGAAACCCGGTTGCTTCGCCCGTCTTTAATATGTCTAGTAATATTAAGTTTTACGCTTTTATTTTGATCATTTATATATATATATATATATATATATATATATATATATATATATATATATATATATATATATATATATATATATCTACAAATCAACCACTCGCCCTTGCATGGATATTAGTGCCATATACGGTCTAGTGCCCCTTCTGTTTGCCTAGGGGTTCTTGATAAGGTCCAGAGACGGATATGCAATATAATTGGCCCTGATCTGGCATCTCGTCTACAGTCGCTCTCTCTCTCTCTCTCAGACGTGCCGTCGCCTCCCTCTGTCTTTTTAACAAATACTCTCAAGGTAACTGCTCCAATGAGCTGCATTCGCTGGTTCACAGACTTCATGAATTCAAGCATCCTACGAGGTTGGCATCCCGTTCTCATCCTTTCACTGTCGAAACTACTAAATGTAGCCGTCTCTTCTACTCCAATAGCTTCATATCCCGCACCTCTCGCCTGTGGAATTCCCTTTTTCATGTTTCCTTGATAGCTATAATCTCCAACTATTCAAATGTAATGTCAATCGACATCTCCAGTTGCATAAGATTCCCAAAGAAATAATTGTTCTATTCTTTTTTTCAGTCACACTTAGAGATTTTTTTGATTTTTTTTTCACTTTCCTGTCATGTTCATCCCATGCTAATTCTTGGAGTGGCTTCAAACGTTTGAACTGTACTGTATTTCATATTTTTATTGATACCAAAGTTTCAAGAAAAGTAAATTTCGCTATTAAATGACCCATGAGGAGTTGACATGCCGTTAAACAAATCAATCAATCAATATACCATGAAAATCAATTACATAACGAAACTGAATCGAATAGCAAATGTTCTTTTCAAGTAAAATTATATATTTCTCAACAAAGATTAAGTACACCGTGTCAGATATATGAAGCAAGTCGAAATTTTAAACAGTAAAAGTGCTATTAGCCAACTGACATTTCCACGATAGATTTAGTACAGCTGTTTTGGTAGTGTAATGGTTAGCGACTCGGAATAGGAAATCAGAGAGCGATGTTCGAATTCCAGCCGATTTTCTTATATTCTTGTTAAGTGTATGAATCCATCACTCGTCCGCCATGTCTTTAATACCGAGGCAGACTGGGATCTCTAGCCGTGGTTGATAGCCAGTCTAGTTGAAGGAAAACTCTGAATTCAAAAGCGGTAAAGCTCACCCATCCGAACCTGTACAAAAATCATTAGACATCAGTTACAGATACGGATTGAATATCCTTTATCGAAAACCTCCCAAATCCGGAAGTTTTTCAGGTGCTGACATGGCTTACAACAAATGGAAACTTTCAGAATGCACTGGGAAGGTTCCAAGGTGATGTCCTAAGTGACCTCATCTGCCCTGGGTGGCCATTCCGTTGTGCAGTAGATCAGCTTGAGTTTTTTTAGAAAATCAACATTGCACCCGGTTTGAAAACTGAAGTTTTATGTGATAATTATGGAAACCAAAACCTAGATCCATAACTTTTACCAATTTTTGAGTATTTAGTTTTAAAGATTTTTGAAAAATGTCCAAAAATTACCGAATTTCTGCAGCTTTTTGCTTCGAAAATTATTTCAAAATTTTAGTATTTCAAGAATAAATCCAAATAAAGCTGATATTTTTTGCATGTCCTGAATTCACGCCCCCACATTTTCGATGAAATGTCCGCTGGTCAAATGTCTATCTGCCAAATGTCCGAGTACCTGCTTTTCTAAATGAACCGCTGTTTGTAAGTACATTGATGGAACTACAAGAAGCCGTACTACTTTTACTGGTCTTGGAGAGAAACTTTGCAGAAATGATTACCAAAATTTGCTCCAGGTAAAATTTAACACAATCAGTGGCCCTCTGGTTAATTTATAACTCACTGCAGGGCAATGTAAGATTTAAATTGTGACCGGAGACTGCTCTTAGAAAATTCTGTAGAAATTTCTCCAGGGAAAGTTAACCCTACATTTACTGCCTGGAAAACTGGGTCTCTAATCAAGCAAAATGTCTAACTTTATCCATCAGGTTAATGTGTTTATGGACCAAAGATGGCTACCATCAAAACTGTATCATAAATTGTATAGCCTTTTAAAATTTTAATTATAAATTATGTTCAACAATTTTAGTATTATTTTTAATAAACAATGAAAAATTTAAAATAATTTTGTCTTATAATGTGTGCCCAGCAGTATTATGGTGTTATATACACTTTTATTTATTTATTTATTTTTGGTTTTATTAATTATGATCTAACAAATCTTATTTATTAAGTAGCCTTTTTATTTAATTCTTTTACAATTTTTATACAATTTTTACTCATCGAATACAGTAAAAATAATACAAAATATATCAACATTAGTTGGGATTTCACATGATGAATAATGACAAAATATTTTTTCAAAATCGATTTCCAACCGTTTTTTTAAGGAGACGAATTTAAAGATTAATAAGTTTAGGTTCAAAATTATAGCCTTTGAATTTCATTCCGGTGATCAGTGAAAAACCTTACAGCACATAAAATTTATAACGTACTGAAGCTTTACAAATTTTATATGGACAAGATGTAAGGCACAAGCACATTATTACTAAATCATTGTGCCATTAAATAAGGCCTTTATTTACTTCAAAGGGAAATTATACTGAATAATTTAGTTATCTTTTGATGTAATATATTATAAAGTGTAGTAGTTTTAGTGTGATTTTTAATAAAC
The DNA here is from genome assembly GCA_903632075.3 of Acanthosepion pharaonis. NCBI lineage: Eukaryota > Metazoa > Mollusca > Cephalopoda > Sepiida > Sepiidae > Acanthosepion > Acanthosepion pharaonis. Next base: position 126,595 of record CAHIKZ030005175.1, on the reverse strand, counting down.
AATGCAATTTAAAATATTTTGTCTTATAATTTGTACCCAGCAGTATTATGGTGTTATATACACTTTTATTTATCTATTATTTTTTTTTAGTAATCACTGTTGGGACATACATCACCCTTAATAAGTGTTATGGCAGGGTTAGGGACATTTAAAAGTTACTGTAAAGTTCCTTAGACTGTCTCCCTGGCTTAAAATTGTCATCGTTTTTTACTTCGCTGGAAGACGTTGGTGGAAAAATATTCGCTGTAGAGGCAACGTGTAGAGTCCTGTTGTTGTTGTTGTCTTTTAATTCACCTGTCGAATCTCTCTACTTCAGCAGCACCTTTTTTTGTATTTTTTGACAGTATCTTTGCCAACAGTTGTTGGAAACTACCTTTTGGCCTTGTTTTCTGTTCTCTCTCTCTCTCTCTCTCTCTCTCTCTCTCTCTCTCTCTCTCTGAGCTCTTAAATATTTCCTTTTCTCAATGGCTAGCTGAAATTTTAAAATGTGTATATAGGTGTAAAAAGAGATCTCGCACATAGAGGAAAATATCACAATATTATTTACCCGACAAGGTAAGATAATCGGAAATAAATTTATATTTTTCAATTAATTTAAATTTTGAATATCAGGACAAGAACTAGTTGAAATTAAACAAAGAAAAAGAAAAACAAACACAGAATTAACATTAACTTTTTCTGGGGAGGACAACTGCAAACATTACCCTATTTTAATAAAATGTCAAAGGTAAATTTGAAATAAGTTAAAACAGAAAGAAAGTTTTATTTACCTAAATCTTGTAAATATAGTTTCTTCCACGAAAGTAAACAAACACAATGTTTTGAGTAAACGACAGTGACTTCGAAAATATAAAATTATGTAGATTAAACAAAATGTTTACTTTATTTTTCAAATAATTTAGTCTGTTGTATAAAAATGTAAAAGAGTTAATTAATTTGACAGTAACAAACGAACAGTAAGTCGAGATTTCAATATCGAATGTAATAAAAAAATAATTGTAAACTTATAACGGTGAAAAGTTACGTAATATCCATTGAAGAAAATTCCCTGATAAGATTCCTAATCAAAATATATTTATTTTACTATTGATTAAAATGAAGAAATTTATTGTTTTTATGATGTTTTATGGTTGTTTTTTTTTTTCAACTGAAAAATAGCAAAACCTAAATTCTATATGAGAAAAAAGAACCGGTTACCATTGCCGTCCACAACCTGTATACATTGTATTTATTTTATTGAGGAGAAGGCAAATATTGCAATTGTAAATCAAAAAGTATCTTAAAGTATTATATCATGACATTTAAACATTTTTGCAATAAGGATACGGAATTTTTTGACAGCGTTAAATTATTCACTAATCGCCAGAATGAAATTCCAGCACTCCAATTTTGAAGTTAAACTTAATTTTTAAACTTATTTTCTCAAGAAACGGTAAAGATTTGGAAAAATATATTTTGTGTCATTATTTCACTTGTCAAACTCCAACTTTGAAATCGAATGCAATACCACGGTTCAAAAATCAAACTGCATTATTGTGCATCAGTTTGGGTCCAAGGACAACATTCTCGTGGTCCAAAAATCACCATAATTCCTCAGATCTCAACCCTGCGACTGTTTTCTCTTCAAAAGTTAAAATTCCACTTGAAAAGAACAAAGAATGAATTGTTTGGCTTCAGAAAAGGGGCTACTTCGAAGGAGATTAAATGACGAATTGATAATAGTTGTAGTTTTTATTTTATGACACTAGTCCCAATACTTTTTATCAGACCACCTATTTAAAAAAAATACTATTGGTAATAAATTTTTTTTTGTCTGGTCAGGTTTTTCAACAAATGGTAACGTAAATATTAGCCGTTTCTTTATAAGTAAACCTTTGACATTCATTTCATCGATTGAAATTTATAAAATCTTTCTCTTCAAAATTTTTCAGGAAAAAAGGTTTGTCATGTGCAATAAATGTTATCGCTTTTAAGGATAAAATGAGTATATTTATAAAGATAATTACATTCATTTTATGCATAAAAATATTTGGGATATGTAAATTCATTTTCTTCCTAAAATAAATGATTGCAAAACAAAACATAATTTAGTATTTTATTTCTGACATGAGAAATTGCCAGTATCTGTCTATATTTCTGAGATGAGGTATTATTTACATTATTCGGACTATCCTCCTCATCTTTGTCGCCGTTGTACGCTCCGGCCTTCTTCAGGTTGAAATATCGAACTGAACCCTTTATTTCGCTCACGGGTAGACTGTTCTATCTTCCACGTTTAATGGATATCAGTTATCGCCTGTTACTTTCTCTCTGAAAGTTCTCCACTGCCTTAGACGAGTATTGAACTCACACTCTTTGGGTCACTGGATCTAACTAACGCCTTTATCCACTGTGCCATGTGAGTAATTGTCAATCTACTTATGTCGAACAATTGTTATCATTTTGGTTAATAACCCCCAAGAGACTGACTGGATGCGCCTTCTCGGGTTAACGTTTACGGCTAACATGAAGTGGCAAGATTATAATGAATGAATGACTAGAAATGGCGTTAGTTGGTTCACTGTGTCGTGTTAGACAATATTTCCCGCCAGAATTGATCTGACACATTTACGTTTGTTGTCTCAATTACGCAAAAATTAACATAACGCGGTCATCTCATTTTAAGATATATTTACTAAAAATTACACAAAAATATCTTAAAATACTAAAGTGTAAATTTATTCTATAAAATCGCTATTGGGTTCAGCCACGGCCTCCAGACGACCCAGGAATCTCTTGTATCGCTTCGAGACGGTCTCCTTGTTTAAGTTGGTGAATGCCGCCATAATCTTTGCCTTCAGTTCATCTTTGGTGTTACAAGGAGTTTTATTGGTCTGTCGTTCAGCTGCACCCTACACATAATAACCAAGGGAGGTTGCTGTCTGGAGAGTTAGGTGGCTAGATGTAAGGGGTGATGAGGTCGCAGAAATTATCTGACAGTCATGACTGGGTTCTCCTGCTTGAGTGGCATCGTACATATATATATATATATATATATATATATATATATATATATATATATATATATATATATATATTTATCTATTTATATGAACAGTATATCTTAAGAGATTCAGTTTATAATTTTTCTTTTTGTGTGCCGTGTCCCTTCAGGAAGTAGACGGTCATGGCTCTCCACTTCCTCCTATTCCGTGTAGCTCTCAATAAGTTTTTGTCCCTTTGCTACTTCCCCCAGGCCATGTTCTGTAATCCACTTTCTTAAGGCCGCCAGGTATGTCATGCTTTCACTTGTCTCTCTTTCCCTCTATTCGACCTGTGAGTATCAGATTCTCCAAGTCCTCTTTTCTCATTACGTGTCCCAGAAATTTCAGCTGCCTCTTCCTGATGTTAAGTATAACTTTCCTTTTTGTTTGCATCTTCTCCAAGACTTCATCATTGCTCCTATGCTCGGTCCATGATATCCTTAGCATCCTTCTGTCGAACCATACCTCCATTGCCTCGAGCCTCTTCTTCATCTTTGAGGAGACCGTCCAACATTCAATGCCGTAAAGGAGGACAGATGTCACGTAGCATCTCAGTATTCTTTGCTTTGTTACCAAAGAAATCTTCCTGTCTCCTAATACTATGCCTAGCTTTTGGAATGTATCTTTGCCCGCCCCAATACGTCTTCGGATCTCAGAACCACAGTTTGTGTTACCCGTTCTTCTTCTTAAAGATCTTGCAAATAACCTCTACTATGGTCAGGTTTTAAAGTGCAAGCAAAGGGTAATATAAATGTTTACTTTTTAAAATACGAGCAAAGGATATAGGCCACAGATATACGGATGATAAACGCAATGAATTATTACTTTATAATTTTACATCTTAATATTGACTCTTTGATATCCTATAACCTTCATCAGTCTTTCATTCATTGATTTTGCTAACTTTTCTATCCTTTTGAATTACGTCTGGCAGGTCACTGTTTCGCAGTAAGCGTATTTTCTTGGATATTATCTTTCACTCTAATATATCTCTCTTTTAATAATACTGTGGCGAATGCGCGTCTGAACATATGCAAAAGAGGCCCCGAATCAAAACCAGTTAAATCAGGGATTTTACCCGTTAACAGCGGAACAGCTTGGCATATCCAGATACGGGCCTCTCTGCAATTTGTCTATATCCAAGATTCTGTCAACTGTATCCTGTCAATAAAAACGATGGGGAAACCAGCAGCTGACTAGACTCGGTGTCTTGTGAAGTCGATCCTTCGGACAGTTTATTTTTAAAGTTAAGTGCCGCTCGCTGTTCTGTGGTATCTAAGTCGGTATTGTTTTCGTTTCTCTTGTAGCTCTCAATAAATGTTTGTCCCTTTGCCACTTCCCCCAGGGTATTTTACAACAAAATGCATTATAAGATTCATATTGGAAGAAGAGGTTAGGGACCCTTCTATTTGGTGTTATGGAAACTTTTTTTTTCATTGGCAAGGTGTAAAATATTCAGCTGTCCAGAATATAAAGCACTTTAAAGATTCTTGTTTGTAACCTGTACGAGTCAAAGAAAGTTTTATCCAGGAATTTAGAATTATTCTATGTATTTATGTAAAGATCGAAAAATAAATTGGAAATATTTCAAAACAAAAAGTTACTTGCAGAATATAATGGTTACCCATGTACTGAAACCAGTGTGGAGGATGCTTAACTATCACATTTGATATCATGTAGGGCGTCGTTTTTATTACAGTGTCAATGTTATATAAATAATCGTAGTCTACGGTATCTGGGTAAGCATCATGATTCATGACTTCTCCAACGGCAATCGTGCGGAATGAACTGGAATTTGATCCTTGATTCCCCCCCCCACCAATAAGGTTCACTCTGTACAAGGCCAGAGAGCCACTTACTGTAGAGGGTTACGTTAAGATGCAGTTTATACGGAAAGGAGGGAAAGATAACAATTACCCTAGACTTAAGCAGGTTAAGATTTTAGAGATCCGGTTAACATCGTCTTAGGAATCTATTCCACAGGTCAGGAAGAAACTGTTCGAGTGGAACTTACTTCTCGTCGATGGAATACAGAGAGAATATGGGTGGGGTTTGCTAAGTGGTACGGTGGGTCCTAGCCGTGAACGTTGGACTTGGCAGGACCAAAGAATGATCCTGACTCGATTATTTTATGTCCTGCATTATTAGCCATTCAACTATCAGTTAATCATTGACATATTTAAAACAGATTGTGTTATCCACACACACGCACGCACACACACACACACACACACACACACACACACACACACACACACATATATATATATATATTATTTGAAAGAAAAGTTAGATTGTAAAAAGTGTGCGAAAACCCTTGGAACAATGGCTAAAGCGCTTGGGACAAAGATACGATTAAAATAAAATATTAGTAAATTTATATTAAAGAATAAGAATAAAATAAAAAAGTATCATCTCTCTCTCCTTCTCTGTCTCTCTCTCTCTCTGTCTCTCTCTCTCTCATATATATATATATATATATATATATATGTGTGTGTGTGTGTGTGTGTGTGTGTGCGTGTGTGTACACTTGTACTCGCTCATTCTCACTAAACGGAAAAATATAAGAACGCTGGAAAACTAAATAAAAAAGACGAATAAAATTTTTCTTGTCCGACATATTTAACTAAATATGTATTATAAAATTGCTGAATATATATATATATATATATATATATATATATATATATATATATATATATATATATATATATATATATATAGTTTATGAAAAACTAGGTAATCCGTATGGGTAAACCTAAGGAGGATAAAATCCAGAGCAAATAATTTAAATAAAACAGACCACTTTAAGGTTCGATGTAATAAATTATTTCAATTTAAAAGGGCTCTGGTGAAATAATTTATTACATGGAACCTTAAAGTGGTCTGTTTTTATTTAAATTATATATATATATAGTGATGGGTATATCAAATTTACTTTAAGGTGCAAACATAACTGTGCTCGATGTGGTTAGACAAAACTAATATATATATATATATATATATATATATTAATAAATATACAAATACCTATGTTTGGAGTGAAACTTACGTTTCGTTGTTCTACCAATTCACCAAATATTTTTATAATTTAAAAAAATAACATGAGTTGGTAGCACAGTGAAACTAAGTCGCACTCCAAATGTAGGTATATATGTATACATGGAGCGGCTTGGTGATAGTAGTCATGGCTCGTGGGGGCACAGTCCTACGGGTAAAAGAGAAACTCGGATGAGTTCTACCAAGGAATATGTGATCAAGCGGCGCTATTTCGAGTCTCAATCGCTACCTCTTCGTCACTGAGGCCCGTTGGAACAGTTCGTATGACTGTCCCGAGTATTGGATGCGCACTGCTGATGAGTCCCAAATATAGGACGAAACGGCCGTACATCGCTTTCTGCATTCTATTGAGGTTTCTTCTAGACTCGATGAATTACTTAATTATAATTTTTTTAAATCCTCCTAATTTCTATCACGCATATATATATATATATATATATATATATATATATATATATATATATATATATATATATATAAATAAATGTAATAGGTTAGGTAGTTCCAACGAGAGTGTGTATATTAAAAATAATGTGGATTTTTTAAAAATATATTATGCTTTATGTTCCATAATTTACGGAAAATAAAGCATAATATATATATATATATATATATATATATATATATTTAAATTCACATTACAACCAAGAACGTTTTCAGTTTCTCTTTTTTTAAATATATATATATATATATATATATATATATATATATATATATGTAGTTTGCCCATATAAAGGTAGCGTAGTTAAAAGTGAGACGCAGAACTATTGCTTGGATGGTAAATATCCTTGTTTGTACTACAGAATCGATTATTATAATGTACTTAATCTTTCAACTGAATCGATTATTATCAGGTGTCTAAATTTTGCATATAAGATTTGTAGGATACTTTTTGATTCCGATTTTGAAAACAAAAGGAGGTTTGATATACCACCAACATAAAATAGCAAATATCCGTTCTCGTTCTTAAGACTAATATCTCTATATATGCGATTACGGCTCTCCACATTTTCCTTTTTTTCTTAATATTCTTGAGAAAGATAGTGGATTGGTTTCTAAGTGCTTCTTCGCGGTTTTCGATTTCAAAATTGTCTTTCACCCAGACCGGTTGCCAACAAAAACAAAAACGTCCTGTTTGTCATGCTGTTAAGTTCCTGACTGGGTCAAGAGGGTGGCAGAAACAATGAATTCTTGCATTTTCCAGAGGCATTAGTCGAATATAAACTGGGATTTGATCTTAGCTCCATTTCCTGCGTTATTAGCCATTAGAATAGCACCTCCAGTTAGTCATCGAAATATATAAAACAGAGTATATATATATATATATATATATATATGTGTGTGTGTGTGTGTGTGTGTGTGTGTGTGTGTGTGTGTGTGTGTATGTATGTATAAATGGCCTTAAGATTGAGTTTAACAGTCTGTAACCACAATGTGTTTACCTCAATGTCCACTTTTATATTTACATATGCTCTATCCCTCATATTCAACAGTTTAATCCATAAATATATCACTTTAAACTATATTATTTACATTATTCGGACTATTGTCCTCATCTTGGTCGCCATATTTATTACAACGTTTCGGTCGTTGTACGCTCCGGCCTTCTTCAGGTGGTTGGAATGTCGAACTGAACCATTTATTTCGCTCACTGGTGTAGACTTTTCTAGGTCCACGTGCCATGTTTAATGGCTGTCAGTTATCAGCTATCTCCTGTTAATACCAATCACCATGTTATGGCACAGTGGATAAATGCGTTGGTTAAATCCAGAGACGGGACCACAAAAGTGTGAGTTCAATACCCGGTTACGGTAGTGGAGATGTGATGATCTGAAAACCAAAGTTTTTTTTTTTAGATCCCATATCCAATTTTTGATGGAAAAAAAATGCATCTGAATTTTCTGATCAAGTTCATTTTGTGAGCATTTAGAGAAGGTAAGTAATTTTGGGGAATAATATCGCCAGATGAAACGAAAATTAAATTAGTTGGCCGTAAGCCAACTCGTCGTGTAAGGAGAAATGATGAATGTGCCTAAAACCGAAAAAAAAGCACCACCCTCAGAGTAAAAGAGAGCAAAAGTTAATTAAACATTTTCAGAATAAATGAGAAATGTAAGAACAAATAACAATTATCGTATCTCTTGTCCTTCGTGATAATTCGCTTTGACTGAAAAGCGAGTCTTGACAAAAAATACCGACAGAATTTTGCTGATTACAATATAAGTTTCTTTTTGGAGAGATTTTAAACGCTTTAAACAAAGCTGAAATTTTTCCAAGAAATTTATATATCATGTTTTTATGATTAGTTAAGATGCCATGTGAACAAAAATCAAAAAAGAAATCGAAGGATTTTCTTTCTAAACCTCTTAGGATGCATATTCTTAATAAGTATTTAATTAATTTTCAGTTTTTAGATTATGGGCACACCAAATTATGACATGACTTTTTTTTTTGTTTTTAAATTATGTGCTGTATTTTTTTGATAATTCTCAAATGAAAATAAAATGCCGGCACCGGTGATCGGCTTTAAATTTTCTAAGGCTATATTTTTAGGAATGTCTTAATAACTTAAATTAAAACAATATTTAAACAGAAATATTGCATATTTCTTTTCTTATATACATACATACATATATATATATATATATATATATATATATATATATATATATATATATATATATATATATATACATGGGTAAATTGTCCCGATTTTATATTTTTCACTTCACACATGCGCGTTGTTCGTTGATGAACATAATGACATAGATAGATAGATAGATAGATAGATAGATAGATAGATAGATATGGACTATCATATATATTCGGACTATTGTCCTCGTCTTTGTCGCCATTTTTATTACAACGTTTCGGCTCTTCAGTATCTGTCTATATTTTTGAGATGAGATATTATGTACACTATTTACATTATTCGGACTATTGTCCTCATCTTGGTCGACATATTTATCACAACGTTTCGGCCGTTGTAGGCTCCGTCCTTCTTCAGGTGGTTGGAATGTCGAACTGAACCCTATATTTCTCTCGCTGGGGTAGACTGTTCTAATTCCACGTGTCATGTCTAATGGATGTCAGTTATCATTTATCTCCTGTTAATTTCCCTCTGAAAGTTCTCCACTGCCTTAACCAGGTATTGAACTCATACTCTTTAGGCCCTGTCACTAAATATGGCAGCAAAGATGTCCGAATAGTGTAAATAGTGTTCTTCATTCAAGCAGTAAATACCGACCACTTGCAATATATCTATTCGACAGCCAAATATATATATATATATATATATATATATATATATAGAGAGAGAGAGAGAGAGAGAGAGAGAGAGAGTTGAAGGAGATGTTAGCAGATACTACCGCATGATCAGAGTTACCAAGAGGGCAGAGTTGTGTGGCGCTACAGGACTCGGGAATGGAGGTAAAACACAGATCGAGAAGAGAGGCTTTACCTTCCCGGTTGAAGGCAAAACGAGTGGGGAAGTTAACTATCTGCGTGAGAGATTGAGAAACTGAAAAATTAAGCGTTTGAATGCCTGCGTGGTCAGTAGTAGCATTCTTAAGCCACATGGTATGATGGGCGTTAAAGTCGCCAAACACAAATATGTGAGCAAATGGGTGGAGGGAGTGAGCCTTGTCTATGCTGTCAGAAATGCTATCGAGTATCCCACAGTCTTGAGAGGATGGGGAGCGGTAAAGGAAGAAGAGATAGCTTACCGCATTGAGAAGAGAGAGTCGGAGACTGGTCTGGTGATTCGAGAGACAACTCTCTGGCCAGAAGGAGATGGTCCTTGACGTAGACACCAAGGCCATGCATGTGGGTTATAGAGTCTTTTCTGAGGAGAGGAAGGTAGCCTGGGATAGAGAGATCAGAGGAGGGGATAGACGAGACAAGGTTAGTCTCACAGAGAGCCAGTATATCCGGGCAATTTGGAAAGATTCCATACTGCAGAAGTTTGTTCTAATGCCACGGATGTTGGAGAACGAAATGTTGAGGGGTTTAGGTGATTTATGAGTGGCTGGTTTAGGGTTACTTTTTCGGTCTTTGTAAGTCATGTTGAATTTTCGTTGGAAGATGAGAAGGCCCGAAGTAAAAGAAGCAGACAGTTTCGACCGTGACGTGGGCAGAAAGGAGTTGGCACACCTGCATCATAATGTGGCCTCAGGGTTGCCCACCAGAGGTGACTGCAGGGACACCTTTCCATGCGCGACATGGCACTACAAACACCCTGGTATTATACAACTGTTGATCAAGGCTCCTAACTACCAGTCGGAAACAGCAACCAGAGAACTGTCATCCGTGTACCCTCAGAATGAAAAGGTGATGCCACAGACTGCACACATCACGGGAGAAACAGAGCTGCACTAATACGGAGGCCAGAGAGAGAGAGAGTACCGGGAACCCCTTCCTAAACAAGAAACAAGGCGTAAGCCTCTACTTATGTCCAAGAGAAGAGGGAGGAGTGTTGACCGGGCGGTAGGAAAGCCTACCTACTCCTATTACATATCACACATACAACAACAACAAAACAGAGGGAACGATGAGAGGGGGAGGTAATTTGCAAAGAGTCCTCGCTGACACTTGGATTTACCATTCGCAACATTAAGTTTTAACTTAGTATAAGTTCCATTGTCTATTCTAAAAAGAAATTGAAGAAAGTAAGATTATCCGGGTTTATTGCCATGTCCTAATAAACGCCCCAACATACGTGGCAGCGAGTGTTTGTCCGCTTTCTTCCTCATGATAACAAGTGAATGTACAGCTTACCTTAAGTCCAAGCATCGACCTGGTGGTGGGAGGATCAACGGCCAATCCTCCGCCCTCACCAAATAGTGGGTTTGGGAGACATGCTTTCAATAAAATTAAGAACAACAGGAGAAAGAATCGGCGAAAACAATTCCAAGTTCAGATAATTTATCAAGCAAGAAGAATCGGCCACTACATCATATATATATATATATATATATATATATATATATATATATTCAGTTGTATGGATATGAATTTGTGACTCAGGTTTTCACGCTTTTATGATCATCAGACAAACTGGTCTATTTTCTACAGCCATCAAAAAATTAATTCGTGGATTTGAAAATGATTAAAAATAAAATAAATAGACATAATACGTCCAAATTATTTAACCAAACCTACTTAAATGAAAATATGCTGCCTAAATGCACACACACACAAACAAGCACATATATATATATATATATATATATATATATATATATATATATATATATATATATATATATATATATATATATATATATATACATATATATATATATATATATATATATATATATATATATATATATATATATATATATATATATATGTGTGTGTGTGTGTGTGTGAGTGAGAGTGAGGGACAGAGAGTGATGACAAAGGTATTCTTTTTTATTTTTTCTTCTTGCTAATATTTTATTTTAAGCGTATTTTACATTGCCTCAAGACCAAATCGAGGAAGATTTCAGCTTGGATAATTATCCTGGCC